>JAPTYR010000011.1:23104159-23117786 GCA_029814505.1 Siphamia roseigaster
ATAAAAACCCTTAAAACAACAACAAAAAACTAAAATAAAAACCCTCAAAACAACAAAAAAAACCTAAAACAATAAAACACAACAGAAATACTTAAAAAAAACACTACCCTTAAAATAACAAAAACACTTAACACAACAGAAATACAAAAAACCACTACCCTTAAAATAAGAAACACTTATAACAACAAAAACACTTAAAACTATAAAAACCCTTAAAACAACAACAAAAACCTAAAATAAAAACCCTCAAAACAACAAAAACCCCCTAAAACAATAAAAACACTTCAAACAATAAAAACTTAAAATAACAAAAACCCTTAAAACAATAAAAACTCTTAAAACCCTAAACCCACATGAGTCCATCTAAATCCTGTGGACCTGGTTCAGAACCAGGGTCACCACTAAACCCACATGAGTCATCAGCTGTGACGCAACAGAGGTTGGGTGTTAAGGTGTGAAGAGGATCATCTGTAATGGTGGACCTGGACGAGCAGAACCTGGACCAGCAGAACCTGGGCCAGTCTGGCCTCAAGTGGATTTGTGCTGACCTGTTCCTGCAGAACCTGGGCCAGTCTGGCCTCATGTGGACTTTTGCTGACCTGGACTTGGTAGCGGCTCAGATTCACTGCTGGTCTCAGGTTTGGTTTGATGGGGTTATGACCACCTTCTCCTGTTACGGGTCCTCGTCCAAACTCAGATTAGGGGGTCCAGATGGATCCAGCTCAGCCTGAACCCGGTCTCAGGTCTCATAAAACCCTGTGGTTCCTCTGCTTCAGGAGATCTGCAAAGACCCCCGGCTGTTCGTGGACGGCATCAGCACCCGTGACCTGCACCAGGGCAGTCTGGGAAACTGCTGGATGGTCGCCGCCATTTCCTGCCTCGCATCTGAGCCGTCGCTATGGAAAAAGGTGGCATTTATTTATTTGAACATTAAAGTAATAAAACTTCATCTTCAGTTTCACAGATACATTTACTCCATTTCTATTTATACTTTGTGGGTTTTTTTTTTTTAAATGCCTTTTTCTTGTTTATTCTATCTTTCTTTTTATCTCTTTGTTCTTGTTTTGTTGTATATTTCTTCATTCTGTGGACAGAAGATATTGAATATTGCCAAACAGGGAAATTAATTTGCAAATGACAATAAACACAATGAATCATCAATTTTAAACGAACAAGAAAAAATGTCACAAGTTAAAAACAAACCTTCCAGTTTCCTCTGAAATTCTGACGTCATATATTTATCAGAAACAATAAAAACTTAAAAACAAAAAAGTGTTTCTGATAAAAAATGTATGTTCTCTGAAATGTTTTTATCCTTAAATGACTGAATTCAGGAGACGAATATTTTCTAGGAATAAATCTGTTAATGTACGAAGTTTAAAAAAAAAAAAATCCCAACTTGATTCTGTCAAATCAGAAAAAATGCAGACACAAATGACACGTGCGTACATTTGTAAAAGGTTGTGTCTTCATAGTTCTCATCGTGTCCTCAGGTCATCCCCGACCACGTGGACCAGGAGTGGAACCCCAAGCGCCTGGACCTGTACGCCGGCATCTTCCATTTCCGTTTCTGGCGTCTGGGTCGATGGTTAGATGTGGTAGTCGACGATCGTCTGCCCGTCAGCGCTGACGGTGTCCTGCTGTTCTGCCGCTCGGCCACGCCCAGGGAGTTCTGGAGCGCGCTCCTGGAGAAGGCCTACGCCAAGTGAGTCCAGGTCAACAGGGTCCACCAGGTCCATGTGGACTCACACTGGTGTATGAATGCATATCAATGATCAGTGGTGGTGGTGGTGGTGGGGGGGCTGTAGGTGTGAATAGACCGTTTGTACTTACGTCACACATTACCCATGCACCCACGAGAGAGAAGACGGAGAAACAAAACTGAAAAAAGTGTTGGATCAGTGAAAAAGAGACAAAGACACCGATGAAATAAAATCAGCTGTAGAGAATTAAAGTATCATGACCTGGTTTCACAGCCCTGGTGCATTCAGGTCCGGTTCATCTGACCCAGGTTCATCAGACGAGCCATGATGGGCCAGGTTATTAGTAGGAGCTATAGCGTGGTTGTGTGCACTAATCTGTCTTCTCCGCTGTTTACATCTGGTGCGCAGGTACATTCGGCAGTGTTCTTCTTCTGTGGTGGTTTCTCCACAGAATCGATGCGGCGAGTGGTGAAGACAGATCAATGCGCCCAACCTCGCTGTAGTTCCTACTTTTAATCTACTTCAAAAATCTTATGGTTTGCTCTGAAATCCAGATTTCTCTAGACACATGAGACATTACTAAGAAAAGTTCGGAGCGGTTAGTGGATCATTTCCAGCACTTTTAGATCGCAGATACATAGGCCACCGTACAATGATTCAGAATTAGCAACATGGGTAACTGCTGGACCAGACTGGACCCCCGAAAAAGGGATTTACGGGGACTTTTCCCACACTCCAGTAAGAATCATCTGACATTAATCCCACCCAGGGGTTGGAAAAGCCTATTTTTTTTTTTAAAGTTGATGTTTTCCTTTAACGAGCTATTTTCCCACAACTTCGTCTGATCATCTTCGACCATGAATCAGTGTGTGAGGTCATGTGTCCTGGTCCGCCGTAGGCTCAACGGCTGCTACGAAGCTCTGGAGGGTGGGAACACGGCCGAAGCCCTGGTGGATTTCACCGGGGGAGTTTCGGAGCCCCTCAGTCTGGACCGCCAGGCCCTGGACCAGCACGCCGACCACAGGAGGGCGCTGTTTCAGACACTGGCCAAAGCACACGAACGCAAAGCTCTGATCACCTGTTCCATACGGGTATGGCATGATGAAGATGATGATGATGATGGTTGTGGTGATGATGATGGTGATGATGAAGATGATGATGATGATGATGATGATGATGATAATGAAGATTGTGGTGATGGTGGTGATGATGATGAAGATGGTGATGATGATGATGACAATGATGGTGATGATGAAGATGGTCGTGCTGATAACGAAAATGGTGGTGGTGGTGATGATGATGATAATAATAATGATGAAGATAATGATGGTGATGGTGTTAGTGATGATGATGGTGATGATGAAGATGATGATGATGATGATAAGAAAGATTGTGGTGATGGTGGTGATGATGATGAAGATGGTGATGACGAAGATGGTCGTGACGATAACAAAAATGGTGGTGATGATGATGATGATAATAATAATGATGAAGATAATGATGGTGATGGTGTTAGTGATGATCATGATGATGGTGATGATGATGATGAAGGTGGCAGTGGTGTTTTGTCAGCCTGCAGAGGGCGAGGCAGTGGAGTCAGTGTTGGATTGCGGCCTGGTCAGAGGACACGCCTACGGGATCACGGCGGTGAAGAAGGTGCATGCGGCCGAGGCCACACAGAAGAACGGCGTTTCCCGACTCCTCATGGTGCGAATGCGGAACCCATGGGGGACTACGGACTGGACGGGGGCCTGGAGCCAGAGGTTAGGCCACCCAGACTTGATCCAACACATTATGTCAGGGACCCCCCAGCGGGACCCCCCAGTGGGACCCCCCAGTGGGACCCCTCTAGTGGGAACCCCTCAGTCCTCCTGTCTCAAGGACAAAGAACATTTACAACAGTCCAAGAAGGACTTTTAACAGGTTCCACTCATTAGATTAAAGGAAACCTGACATTTACATCACAGACCCCAGTAAACCCCCCCTCCCAACGGACCCCTAAACCTGAACAGCCCTTCTAACACTGCTGCATGTTCATGTGATTTCCAGTGTGTTAAAACTCAGTCCTTGAACACCCCCTGCAGGTCACAGCAGTGGCAGCAGATGGGCCGAACGCAGAGGGACAACATGGGCCTGGTGGTCCGAGACGTGGGAGAGTTCTGGTACTGGTATACTTTATCTAACCCTAACCTTGACCCTGCCCCACCAAGTCCACAATCTAACCCTGACCCACCAAGTCCACAATCTCAACAAAAGGATGGACTGGGACTGTTTCTGTTGGATAGAACTTTATATCGTATGTCAAGAACAGATTCTAAATATCTATCTATCTCTCTCTCTCTCTCTCTCTCTCTCTCTCTCTCTCTCTCTCTCTCTCTCTCTCGATAGATAGAGAGAGAGAGAGAGAGAGACAGAGAGAAAGAGAGAGACAGAGAGAGATATCGATGTACAGATATAGACCCTAAACCTAACCCCTAACCCTAGACCTTAACCCTCAGTGCATGATGTTTGACATATCGGTTCAGGTTGCGCACAGTCCTACTAACGTCATGGACATACAGATAGCTGATAGAGTGTACAGATAATACAATAATTAAAAGTGTTGTATATATTTTTAAATCATGACATCATGTTGGTTTTGGACAGACTGGACCTTTAGACTCGTCTGTCTCAGTCTGTCCTCTGGTATTGTCTTGGACCTTCAGGATGGCGTTCGAGGACTTCTGCCAGTACTTCACTGATGTGGTGTTGTGTCATCTGGTGGAGAGGCCGGTGTTGTGGCCGGGCTCCCATTGGAGGGAGGTGTTTTGTTTTGGAGACTGGGCCCCAGCGCCCCCCACCACCACTGGACCATCCACCAAACACTCAACAACCTTAGGGAAGAATGTCACCACAACTGGAACGACCAAACAACAACATCAGCAGCAGCAGCAGCGTGGAAACCGAAAGGAGGCACGACTCGGAGATAGTCAACAGGACCGAACTAAAGAGGGGAATTCTGGGAAAAAAGAGAAGATCATCAAAACCACAGCAGAGGACGACGCTGAGGTCCGGTTCAGCGGGGTCTGGGAGGTCCAGGTGGACAGAAGGAGTCGATGTGGAGGATGCATCAACCACAGGGACACCTTCCTGCACAATCCACAGGTAAATCTGCACCGTTACCATGGTTACCACAGATGAGGAACCGTATAAAAACACCTACATCCATTATCCACGCAAGATCCCTTAACCTTTGAACTGCTGACGGGTCTGTGGCGAGCGTTCTGAGTCAAAGATTTATTTATACATTTATAAAAATGAAACTGTTCAATCAATAGTTATTAAAAACAATTCAAATCAGTCATTTCCTGTTTCTTTAGTTCATGTTTGACGTGAGAGGAAAAGAGGAGGAGATTCTGATGTGTCTTCAGCAGGAAGACAGAAGGATCCGGAGGAAGGACGGGGACGGGGAGAACCTGCCCATTGGGTTTGAGGTTCTGAAGGTGAGAACGTCACAACAACTGTCTTTGAATCTTTTTGTTACGAAAAAACTTACAAATACTGATGGTTCATTAAGGGTGTATTCACGCCTACTTCATTTGGTTAATTTAAAACAGACCCGAGTTTATTTCATGAGAAAGTCCAGACTTTTTTTTAGGTGTGAATACAAACCTACGAACTCGAATATGAATCAAACAAGCGGACTGTGACCACCTGGAAGAGATGGTCTCTGTCCACTTCCAGATGGACTTCTGGTGTGAATAGAACCATCCTCAAACCAAAACAAGCCAAGGAATCTCGCACCTTTTTGTACTTAATGAGCCAACATAGCCGTGGGAAGTAGCCGAGCTGCACGGGTAGTCAGCGCTAACAGCAACAGCCATGAGTTGTTGACAGACGTGGAGGAAAGAGGAGACTGAATGTGTCACTGACACTTGCTAGGACACCCACGTTACAAAACTGACTCCGAATGAGCTGTTCTTGACTTTTAACATTATTTTTGTCGCTAAAAATAGAGTTGATTTTCCAAAAATAACTGCACGTAGGATGAGCAACGGTTGTTTTCATCAACACCCGCCGTCTCTGACTGTTCTGTGTAATGCCATCATAGATCATCACATCTGTGCTTCCATTTATGTATTTTGGTTCAGTTGCAAAAAGTGCAATGAGAATACGATCCGAACCAAAGGGGATAAAATAAAGTCTGCATTCAAACCAAAGGACTTTTGAACTGTGAATACACCCTAACTTTAATTTTTCTAGTTAAACTTAAACTTCATCCACTAATACAGAATCAGTTCAGTGAACTTTCGTGTTAAATTTGAGGGAACTCCAACCAAACTTCCAAATATTTTTTAGATGTTTGATCCATTAGAATAGATGAAGGACCGGTGAACCTCGTTTGTGAATGCACCCTCTGACCCTTGGTGTTTGGCAGGTGGAGGTGAACCGCTGTAGCCGGGTTCACTGTGTGGTGGAACAGGCCTCCAGCTCCGTCTACATGGACTCCCGTAGTGTGACGCTCAGGGCGACGTTGGCGCCGGGTCGCTACGTTATTGTGCCGACCACCTTCCTGCCCGGTGCTAACGGTCACTTCCTGCTACGAATCTTCTCCCATTCCCATATTGACCTCAGGTAGGCGTTCAACGTCTGATGGACATGAAGACAAAGTTTTCATGAGAATTTCCTGTTTCCATGTGCACTTCCTGTTTTCATGTACACTTCCTGTTTCTGTGTGTACTTCCTGTTTCCTTGTACACTTCTTGTTTCTGTGTGTACTTCCTGTTTCTCCGTACACTTCCGGTCTGCATGTGTACTTCCTTGTACACTTCTGGTTTCCATGTGTACTTCCTGTTTCTCTGTAAACTTCCTGTCTCCATGTGTACTTCCTGTCTCCATGTACACTTCCTGTTTCTGTGTGTACTTCCTGTTTCCTTGTTCACTTCTTGTGTCTGTGTGTACTTCCTGTTTCTCTGTACACTTCCTGTCTGCATGTGTACTTCCTTGTACACTTCTGGTTTCCATGTGTACTTCCTGTTTCCCTGTAAACTTCCTGTCTCCGTGTGTACTTCCTGTTTCCTTGTACACTTCTTGTTTCTGAGTGTACCTCCTGTTTCCCTGTACACTTCCTGTCTCCATGTGTACTTCCTGTTTCCCTGTACACTTCCTGTTTCCGTGTGTGCTTCCTGTTTCCTATCACTCCTCACTTATCAGTTCCTTTAACGCTCCTCTTCCTGCTGTTGGTTGGTTCCCAGGGAGCTGCTGGAGGACTTACCCTCCCCCTCAGCGTTCCAGTGTTTTCTACCTCAGCCCGCCGTCGTGACCACAGTTCACCTCCGCAGAGCGTCTGGACTCAGTCCCAAACGACCCGGTCAGTCCACAACACACCAACCAAAGACCAAACAGACTGATTCAACTTCACACTAGTCTCTTTCCCATGGTTCATCTGCTCTAAACTTTACCTGTATTTCCAAAATGTGTTGAAACAGAAGTGTATTTATAATGTGTGTTTGTCCATTCAATCCAAACGTGCTGATTAGTTTCTCTCTTGGGGTAGATGTCAGTAGAAGTCATTCCATAAACAGTACATCCATAAATATCTGTTGTTAGCCCGGCCCGTGAAGGGGAGGCTTGGAGTATTGTTTTTAGTTTAGTTGTTTGTTTGTCCAATTGTCAGCAACTTTACACAAAAACTACTGGACCAATTTCCATGAAGTTTTCGAGAAAGGTGTGAGGTGGTCCAGAATAAATCCCAGTACATTTTGGTGAATGTAGGTCGAAGGTCAATGTCACAAAAAATGTGTTTTCACGATGATTCGAGGTAGGGCAAATCAGGAATTTCTTTTTCATTGCTGTATACTCAGTTTTGCATATACATTATTTTTCGTCTCACTGTTGATGTGCATTGACATCCGGACCTGAAGACTCTAGGTCAAAGGTCAAGGTCAAGTCCACAATAAAGGTCAGAATCAAATTTTAACTTTTAAACTTTTCATCTTAGAGACTCCCAATAAGCACCAAAAGGCTTGTCTTTAAATTCTGCATCTTGTGTGTATAGATTTTGACCAATTGTTGACCCAAGAGGTCAGGGGTCACTCAGTCAATAACTAAAAAACTCAAAGGGACTATAATGGAAACCTGGCATGAGCTTCAAAATGGCATCATGGCCTTTGACCTTGAGTGACCTGAAAAGATCAAAGTCAAGGTCACATGATTTTAAATGATCAGAACGCTTAAGAGTGGTGATAAGTAATTAGTTACTATTGTTGACAGATAGGAAACTACATGTAGGCATTATGACCTTTGACCTTCAGCATCCTTGAAAGGTCAAACCCATAGTCTCATGTTGTGAGAGGGAGATGTCCAGTAAGAGCTAAAATGTTTGCAAAGGGCAGGGTTTGCCGTGCCTGGCACCACTTGTTTTAATTTTAAATCTAGAATACTACTAAAATCTAAAATTATGTGGTTTCCTGTAGTGATCAACTGATATGGATTTTTTTGGGGCGCGTTACAAAATTTTTTTTTTTTACATCATCCTCAGCTGATAACCAATACAAGCCACTGATATTTCAAAGCTGATATTTGGAGCCAATACTGATTTTTTTTCTGTCTCTGTCAAATGATTACAAATGTCAGAAAATCTTCTATTTTTAACAGAAATATTTATTGAACAAGCAATACCAGGCACAACAAACCTCGCCCCTCGCAAGCACTTCAGCTCTTAATGGACATCTCCCTCTTAAAACGTGAGATTATGGGTTTGACCTTTCAAGATTTACTCAAGGTCAAAGGTCATGATGCCATTTTGGAGCCTATATGCAGTTTTCTATCTGTCAACAATAGTAACTGAGTACTTTTCACCACTCTTTTTGGAGTTCCAATCATTTAAAATCATGTGACCTTGATTTTTACCTTTTAAGGTCACTGAAGGTCAAAGGTCATGATGCCATTTTGAAACCCATACCAGGTTTCTTATCTGTCAATAATAGTAACAAAGTCTCTATCTCCACTCGTTGTTCCGTTATAGTCCATCTTAGTTTCTTAGGTATTAACTGAGTGACCCCTGACCTCTTTGGTCAACAATAGGTCAAAATCTAAACACACCTGAATCCTGTCTTTTCTCTCTCTTCGCTTTGACACTCCACAGCTCCAGACGTCTACGCCATCATCCGATGCGAAGACTACGCCATAAAGACGCCGGTGTTTAAGTCCGACGGAAACCCCGAGTTTAACGTCCGAACTATCTTCTACAGACGAAACCCTCAGACGCACATCTGCATCGAGGTGTTTACATACAAAAAAATATATGTACATACATTATAATATATACAATACATAAAATATATACAATATAAACATCTATATCCAGATGTTTGTATTGAATCTAACACACATGCATTTATATAATATATATAATTCAGCATATACAATACATACATTACTATATATTATTATATATAGTATATATAAAACATAATACAATATATGAGCTATTTTTGTTTGCATTTTGTTAGATTTTTGGCCAATTTTGTTGATTTTTTTTTTTGTTCATTTATATAAATTTTGTCATTTTATTTATTTTTTTTTTCATTTTTAAAAAATGTTTTATTTAATTTGTTCATTATTTTGTTTATATGGAGATAATATTTGGACATAATCGCACGTCATCAACATTCAGATGAATATCCCAGTATAAACCTATTTTCTGACATTAGTCCTTATCGTTTTGATCCCAGACCCTGTTCAAACAAACACTTGGATCCAACGGGTCCAGACTTTAGTCCTTTATCTGAACTGGTCTCTAACGTGTCCTCTTCAGGTCTGGTCCAGAGGTTTTCTGTGGGACTCGGTTCTGGGCGAAGCTCGACTGCAGACCGCTGAATCTGAGAGGGGGCGGAGTCATGTGATGGACCTACGAAGTGGCCAATCGCGATCAGGGTCCAACGGTTGTGTTTATGTGGAGACGTCGTCCAGCGTCTGCCTCGAGGATTTATGATAAACTAAAACTGAACAAACGCAGCTTTTATCGGAATTACCCGAACACACGCAGAAGAAACCACACAACTGTACAACAAAGACGACGGCATTCAGGTTTTAGTAGCGGATCCGGTCCAGACATGCAGAACCTGAACAGGAATGTGGTTCTGTCATATTCACAGCTGGTCTGGGTGTAGTTTTCCACAGTTTGGATCCATTTTTGTGTCCACGAGGGACGGAAATCCCGGATAACGAGGTTTATGTAGGCAAAAGCATCAGGTCAAAGTGTTTTAAAGACACGAGAAAACTCAAATGGAAACATGTACAGTTCCAAACCAAAGACACAGGACAAATAAAAATCCACCCCTAAATAGCTAAATAATAATAATAATAGAAAAATTCTATTGCAAATTTTTGAAAAAAATAAAATAAAAATCTGTTAAAAAAAGATTGAAAGATTTTTGTACAAAATTTAAAAAAAAGTTGAAAAATTCCAGTTCTACTATTTAAAGGGAGGAGAAAAAAAGTAAGAAAATTTTTAGTATAAAATAAGAAGAAAGCTATGGAAAATAAAGTGTTAATAATAATAATAGAAAAAAGTTTATTTTAAAATTTTGGAAAAAATATCTGTAAAAAACTTTTCTTAACGATTTTTGTGCAAATTAATTTTTAGGGGGAAAATTCCAGTTCCGCTATTTAAAGGGAAAAAAGATTGAAAATTTTTAGTATAAAACAAGATGAAATCTATTGAAAATAAATTATTATTATTAATAATAATAATAAGAAGAAGAAGAATTGAAAATGTTTAGTGCAAAAAAAAAATAAAAAGATTGAAAAATTCGTATATGCACAAATGTCGGAGAAAAGTTTGTCGGAATTCTTGACCTTATATAGGCAAATATTGGAGAAATGTTCGTCAGAAATCACATGGACTTACAAGGAGGGTTTACATCTGAACCATCTGCAGGTACAAACCCGGACACACCTGTCCAACAAAACCACAGATACCATGGATAGACGAGGATGCAGGGCCGGTTTTATAGCCTTATGGTCCCTGGGAAAGGCAGTGAACTGGGGCCCCACCCACAACTCATTACTGAAAGGATTATTATTGGGTGGAACTCTGGGGTCTATGGGGTGTTATTTTACATAAACATGAGTCAAAGCCATTTCAAACCAGTTTTAACGAAGCTGTGTGTACGAAGACAATTTTATTTATGTTTCAGTCTTTAAACAGATCGTTCTCCTGTGCAGTTGGTCCCCATCATGTAAGAACACTGAAGGACATTCATCCTTCAACAATACAGAGTCCAAACTGTCAGGAATTAATTTTCTGTACAGTTTATACCACAAAATGACAAAAATCTGTCAAAAATAAATAAGTAAATAAAATAAGAATCATTGAAAATTCTTATTGCAAAATTTTGAAGGGAAAAAAAATCGAAAATGTTATGTTTAAAATGAGAAAAAAATCTGTTAAAAATAATAACTGAAAATGTTTCATGCAAAGTAAAATTAAAAAAAAACCTGTTTAAAAAAGAAAGATTTTTGGACAAAAACAAAAAAAGATTTCAAAATTATAGCTCAAAATAACAAAAAATGTTTCAAAAAAGATTGTTTTTTAGTATAAAATAAGGAAAAAACATTTTTTTTTTAAATTACAATTTTTTTGGACAGAACCAGAAAAGCTGTAAAGAAAAAAAAATTGTGAAAAATTCCTGTTTAAAATTAGAAATACTAGATAAAATGATTGAGAAATTCTAGTGCAAAACTAAACAAATCTATATGAAATAATAGAAGATTTTAAGCAGAAAAGAAACAACTGATAAAAGCAGAAAATGACTTAAATTAGTTACTAGTGAATTAACTATCGACCTTTGATGGTCCGTATCATATATGACACAGGGGTCATTAAAAGGGTAATGTACACAGATTAGCATTAGCATGGGGCTAGTATTGGAGGGTGAGATCAGGTCCAATATGTTACTCTTAGACCATTATAAACCTTGTTACTCACATTGTTGATTAAAAGCAGTCGGTCACTTTTCCGTCACCTGTGGATTCATCCGGTTCTTCTGGAGTTCTACCCGGACATTCGGTCCGGTCTAAAGGTCATATGGGGTCTTTTGAGGTCCAAGTCTGTCCAGCCTGGTTCCACTTTGTGGTGGTTTCCTGTGTGTGTGAGGTGCTTTGTGTTGTTGTATTTGTGCATCAGTTCGGTCCATTTTATTCCAGCTGGTCCCCTGTTTGTATGTCAAATAAACACCAGTCTGAGTGTGTGAAGCCAAAACCTGTTGAAAAAGTTAAAAACTGAACGAGTTGAACTGACACTGACACCTTTTTTTTCCCCATTTCTTTTCTCTGTAGATTTTGGATGTTTAGACATTTTCTATCATTTGCAGATTTTTTATGTTGTTTTTCCGATAGTGTGAACGGAATTGTTTTTGCTTTTGTATTTTTTGATAAAAACTAATAAAGTTGTGGCTTAAATTAACTGTATTGTGTCTGACATGCATCTAAAGATGTGATTTAAAGGTACATCATGCAAAACTGCAACGGAAACACCTTTGTGCGCAACTAGAGGAACTTCAGGCCCCGCCCCCTCCACGTTGTCGGCCATGCTGCTATATCCTGTTCAACCAACAATTGATCATGTTAGGGAATGGGCTCCGTATTTGTCGGAAATCTCAACCTTATGCGCAAATGTCAGAGAAATGTTCGTTGGAAGTCCCGATCTTATATGTGCAAATGTTCAGCAGAAGTCTTGACCTAATATGTGCAAATGTCGAAGAAATGTTCGCCGGAAGTCTTGACCTAATATGTGCAAATGTCAGAGAAATGTTCACCGGAAGTCTTGACCTTATATGTACAAATGTCTGAGAAATGTTCGCCGGAAGTCTTGACCTTATATGTACAAATGTCTGAGAAATGTTCACCGGAAGTCTTGACCTTATATGTACAAATGTCTGAGAAATGTTTGCCAGAAGTCTTGACCTAATATGTGCAAATGTCGGAGAAATGTTCGCCGGAAGTCTTGACCTTATATGTACAAATGTCGGAGAAATGTTTGCCGGAAGTCTTAACCTTATATGTACAAATGTCGGAGAAATGTTCGCCGGAAGTCTTGACCTTATATGCGCAAATATCTGGGAAATGTTCACCAGAATTTTTGACCCTATATGTGCAAAAGTTGGCGGAATTTTTGGCAGAAGTCTTGACCTTATATGTGCAAAAGTCGGGGAAATGTTCGGCAGTAGTCTTGACCTAATATGCGCAAATGTTGGAGAAATGTTCACTGGAAGTCTTGACCTTATATGTAATTATATTAAATGTCTGAAGGCTTGTTAGCTATGTGTGTACATAGTGCTTGTTAGTTAACAGTGTACTTTGTCCCAGTGTTGTCCTGTGTAATATCCTTTTGGACTGTTCTGAATAAAAATGTGAATAGAAAAGTGCAGTTACACTAATACGATATGATAATATGTGGTTATTGAAGCGTCTGTAGATTCATAATGAAACTAAACCATGACTCGTTCCTTTGTTCGTCGTTGAAGGAACATAAAAACTAAAGGACAGATACTTCCTCTTTCATATTCACACTGATGGGAATGAGACGTTTAGTTGATTTGATGATCATCTGTTGGAAATAACGGAAATTAACGAAACTCTAAAACAGGGATATCAAACATGTGACCCCCCCCCAAAAAAAAACAAGAAATATTGCGAAAAGTTACTGACAAACAAATAATACTGTGGTAAAAAAAAAAAAAAAATACAGTTTCTAGGGTTTGAATCTGATCCATTGTGTACTGGGATTGGTTCTCATTTATACACTGTAAATTTACCAGTGTTAAAAATACAGTGTCAAAGTATTTTAATTCTTTCAGAGTAATTCTAACAATGGACAGAGTAAAATTTAACAAGACAACTTCAGTGTTGGTGAAAATAATTGGAGTTCACAGAGGTTT
>JAPTYR010000011.1:23158522-23170821 GCA_029814505.1 Siphamia roseigaster
CCCCAAACCGGACCCCCTCCAGCCCCTGACTGCGCCTAGAAATTCTGTCCATAAAAGTTATAAACAGAACCGGTGACGAAGGGCAGCCCTGCCGGAGTCCAACATGCACCTGGAACAGGTCCGACTTACTGCCAGCAAATGCATCATTCCATTTAAAAAATTATAATATCACTCTTTTAAATGTTCTGTTCCATTCTGCAGCTGGAACTGTGTATTTCAGGTGCATTTCAACAAAGCTCTGTGTTGGGAGTTTGTGTCGTTAAATTTTTTAACTTGGACTGAAAAAATACATCAGTTCCAAACGACTTCCTACTAATGATCAGTATTGTTATCCGCCAAAGAAAACATAATGGTCAACCTCTAACAAACATTTCTGCATCGCCTCTCAGTTATTTATGTGCTGCAAATATACCTTCCCGCATGCAGAGTAAGTTAGATTAGTTTAGCCTTAATCCAAACAAGATTTCCCTCATTGTAACGCTGACATATTTAATGCATAATACGTTTGGGGCAACACCTAAAAGAAATGCAAAAAAAAAAAAACAAAAGGGAAAGGCTCTCAAATTAGATCAAGACATAGCCTAAATACATTGTTTTCCGCAGCATTTGTGAAGTGAAACATAACTTACAAGTAAAGCGTCAGTGGCTGGAAAAATACTGCAGTGTTTTCTTGAAAACAAGTGATGGCCTCAGAAATGACCAGAGTTCAACCCTCATGATTAGCAGCTGCAACAAAAAGCCATTATGAGCACTGCCAAATTGGTATTTACTGCAGAGCTATTGTATAGTGCGAGGCTTTTCAGTGATTGGCTCCAGCAGCCCTGTAGGTAGGTGTCAGTTTGCAGCTTTCCACATTAATTTCACTTTGCATATAGAACAGATGCACAATCCCAATCATTTATTTATTTGTATCTATTGTCACAGGGGATGGGAATATGTTTAGGAGAACCTCAATTTCTCTGAGATGATCTGTGTGTATGTTTTTGTGTGTTATGTGTGTGCCAGCTGACAATGTGAATGGGTTCAATAATGAGAAACGCTTATCAACCCTCTACAGCCACTCTGCCTGTTACTATTAGCGGTTACCCCAACAACCCAACAGGTAGGATAGGAGTACCCAAACAGTCCCATTTGTCCCTGCAGAAAAGGGGGCAATCGGCAGACGGATTTAGCTGATTAGGATTATGGGTAGTCAATTTACTGCGAGTAAGAGTGCATTTTCGGGCATCCATTAAGGTTGTGAAATTACTTTTCCTAATACTTGTGTTGAAGTTGCCGTTTGAATGTCAATGAATGTTTCTGTGATTGTTACAATAACAAGAAGGGAGTGGAAGCAGACGGAAGGGAGTTTAGTTTGAGTAGGGAAGCTGAAAATAGATGAAAAGTGCATAAAATAAGAACAAATTCAGCTCCCTTTCTCATTCTCATCAGCTGTATAATCCCCGGTGAGGGTACTTTCCATATCACTGGGTGGCTTTTGCAACACGGAGACGCGTTTTAGCATAATGTTAACAAGAACCTTGACAATTAGTTCGACAGGAGAGGAGAGTCGGGGGCACCGAGGCAGGAGGGCAGTGCACAGAGTAAAGATGTGAATAGAAACTTCAGGGAAATAGAAGAACAGGAGAGTGAGGACAGGAGGCGGATCGGGGGCATCAGCTGTGTGATTGTGTAAATAAGGTTTTTTTTTTTACCCTTCCAGTGATCAGCGCTTAGAACGAAGTCAACTAAAGCTCTGTTGTATTACCACGGCGTGTGTGACTGCGCTCTTTGCCAGATGGATGCACATCAGGCTCCGAAAAAAAAAAGTGTTGAAAAGGATTTTACTTAAGCACAGGTTTGAATAAACACAATGAGGCCACACGAAGGCCCTCAATACATGTGGTCTTAATACGGTCCTGTATCCAGCTGTCCCAACTTAATTACTGTCATGACTTTAGACTTTCAGCATCGTTTTTCTGACAGTTTCTCCTCCTGTTTCTCTTGGTTCCTCATACATGAACTTTGTCATTTATTAAGGGGCTGCGAGACACTCTCGCAGTCACTTGCAGTACTTGTACTTGCAGTACTTGTAGTACTTGCAGTATTGCAGTCTTTGCATTTTTGCAGTCCTTGCAGTTTTGCAGTCCTTGCAGTACTTGCAGTCTTTGCAGTACTTGTAGTACTTGTAGTACTTGCAGTATTTCAGTCTTTGTAGTTCTTGCAGTTTTGCAGTCCTTGCAGTTTTTGTCGTCTTTGCAGTACTTGCAGTTCTTGTAGTAATTGAAGTAATTGCAGTACTTATAGTATTTTTTGCAGTACTTGTACCTCGCAGCCACTTGCAATGGCTTCCTGCCGTTGCAGTATCTAGTTATTATTATTATTATTATTATTATTATTATTATTATTATTATTATTATTATTATTATTATTATTATATGTAATAAATGCTTAAAACAATGTTATAGCAAAAAAAACAGCCTTTAGCATATTTAATATAAAAATCAATTTTAAATGTTCATGAAAATTTGAGATTATTGAAATATACTTTGATTTCTTTTTCATTGTAGTTGTTCTTGAACATTTTTGTACTCTTATTTTCTTATTTGAAAAATAGTTTCACCTCTTATTGTCTAACTTGCTCTGGTCTGACAGTCTAAGCTCCACCCACTTTCATCCATAGCCAATGCAGGCTTGTATCGTAACATGCTCAGTATCTTTGAATTTTGCGAATAGCACCAACAGTTTAGGAGTTAACGGTCAAATTGATGTGGTAAAGTGCAAAGCGTAGTGCCAGTGATGCAACTGTAATCAAAGGGTTAACAATACCTTTGTTGCTGCCACTGGCCTCCTGCTGCTTGTCATCGTCGGACGTAGATGAGGCGGTGCAGGAGGAGGAGCCACACTTCCTTTTCACCGTGTTGGGAATGTTACAGCTCTCCAAGTACCTGCAGAACCAGAGCGCCGTTATTAGAGCCATGAGATGGCGCGGGAGAACGAGGCCAAGGACCGTCCCCTCCACTCACCTGATGATGCTGTCCAGACAGTTGATCTGCTGGTAGGAGTACCCAGGTGGCTCCTTCTGCACCAGGGGGGCCGGGACCAGAGCTTTGGGGGGTTTGGTCATGTCGGCGATCAGGCCTCGGATGGGGTCGCTGTTGATGGCTCTGAGGCCGGCTGCCACGCCTGGAACAACAGCACAGACCCAGGTCAAACCCAAACCAACACCCACTGGACATGAGTCCACATCTATTTCAGATATCCCAAGTCCAGGGTTCGTACACGTCAAAGGTCAAATTCAAGCACTTTCAAGGGTTGTTTTCTGATTTTTCCAGCACAGCTGCCTTACCACTCCAGTATAATCCATATCTACATGAGTACATAAACTCAGGGTTTTTCCCCCACTTTTTTATCACAATGATGTACATGGTATTATGTCAAAACATCTCAAATTTAGGGCTGTCAAAATTAATGCATATTAATCCATCATCATGATTAATCTAATTAAAAATTTTAATGCATTTAACCCATTATCTGCAGTAGAATGACTATGAACTTCTCTGCAGACACGTTTCAGGCAGTTTGTCCCACGAGTTAGCATTGTGCAGACGCAAATGCACAGATGGAAAGATGGAAGATGCTAAACAGTACGATATTTGAGTACAAAAGCAAAAAAGATGGAACAATTGACTGGCAAAAAAAAAAGTGTTAGACACACGCTGCAGAATGGAGGTTTCTTTTCACTGAAAGACTTCCATCTTAAAATACTACATTAAGAGAAAGTCCACGTTAGTCATGGATTCTGATAGCACTTTGGCTAATCTGACCTAGCTTGTAACAAGTGCATGTGTATTCCCTTCTTTCTTGAGTCTATTTGCTCATGAAAAATAAAAAGGCAGAATTTATTTTTAAAATTAGATTAGATTTTTTTTATATATTAAAAAGGAATGGTATTTAATTGCGATTAATCAAAATTAATCCACAGGAACCCTGTGATTAATCAGATTAAAAATGTTAATCATTTGCTAGCATCACTAAAATTATGTTTCATTATAGCAAAAAGTTTAGAAACTAAAGATGAACACTAATTTTTTGAAAGAATAAAAAAAAAAGAATTCAGAAACAGTAGTCTCTTTTCCATTGACCCTCCAATTATGCAAGAATAACTTGTGCATAAAACTTTAGCCCATGTAAAAACGCCAATTTAGACAAAACCCTTGTTTTTCGATTAAAAGAGTTTTTTGAACAGAACAGAAACATGGCGCAGTATGTGTGGACGCACCAGGAAATCACATCATAGCAGATAGAGGGGGTAATATATAATAATCGTAATGAATATATCTGTAAAACAACAGGATATTTATCTTTGTTTCCATGTTTAAGGAATTACTTCTTGTGTCATCTTGTCATAATTAACAAATCATCGCATTTGTGATTTAATGGAAAAAAAACTTTACGCATTCCTGATTTTTTTTTGGGGGGGATATTTAATAAATATTGGGAAAGTTAGTTAGCACAAATATTCAATAGAAAAGCGACTACGGATACCAAAGAGAAAGATTCCAAAAAAAATGTACCTGGAGTCGACCTGAGAACACCTGGAATTAACTTTATTAATGTATCACCTCTGTCTAAGTAGCTTTAGCTTGACTTAATATGAATAAATAAATCACATGAGTTAGAACTGAAGAACTTTCAAGCGCTTTTCAGACCTTGAAAAGCTCAGCAGTTTCAAGGCTTTCCAGCACCTGTTGCAGCCCTGCATGTCTCATACCTGTAGCGGTGGCTTTTCTGGGCGGTGGACGGTTGCGGGACTCGATGAACACCTGTTGCCCGTTAGTTTTGACCATGTGAACGTCTTTGCAGATCTGTTGGAAGGTCATCTGAAAACAATGACATCAGACTGGGTTAAAACAGAGACTCAAACTCTGATACAGACGGTTTCTGACAAAACTCGACAAGGATCCGCCTCTGAAAAGAGCCACCTGTCAATGGCTGTGTTCAGATGCAGACAAATGTGGCCCCAGGATGATTTTTTTCATCCACATGCGACCTGTATCCGATCTGTTAAAGATCGTTTGAACAGCACAAATGTGATATATTTTTTTTCTTCCCTATTCTGACCCACGACACTTTCGTATGCGGTCCTAAATCCAATATTTTAGCTCTTAATGGACATCTGTCTCTCAAAGTCTTGTAAAGGTTCATGCGGTCTTCCAAAAATAACTGAATAGTTAACTTCTTTTTCACAGACAGGTGAGACTATGGGGTTTTGGTCACTCAAGGTCAAAGGTCATGATGCCATTTTGGAGCCTACATGTAGTTTCCCCATCTGTCAACAACAGTAACTGAGTACTTATCGTGGTAATATGTTTTTGTTTTTTAATTACAACCATTTAAAATCATGTGACCTTGATTGGGACCTTTCAAAGTCACTCCAAATCATGTCATGATGCCACTTTGAAGCCCATGCCAGGTTTCCTATCAGTCAATAATTACCTCCGCCGAGGAGGTTATGTTTTCATTGGCGTTGGTTTGTCTGTTTGTTTTGCTGTTACCAAAATAACTCAAAAAGTTACCGACAGATTTTCATTAAATTTTCAGCATTTGAAGGAAATGTGAAAAGGAACACATGATTTAATTTTGGGCGTGATCCGGAAGAAATCCTGGATTCTGGATCACTTTAAATTTTCGTTAACATTGCAGTCAACGGGGAATAGCAATGCTTGGCGGAGGTCTGCGCTCTCCGAGTGCTTTTCTAGTTGCAATTAAGTCTCTACCGCCACTGGTTTTTCCCTTACACTATATTTGAGGAGTTTTTTTTTATATATACACATTTTAAAAAAGGTACTGACCAAGTGATCCCTGCCCTCTAGAGTCAACAATAGGTCAAAATATATATACACAAGATGCACAATTGTAAGACGAGCATTTTGGTGTTGTACCCAAAATTCAATTTTCACCTTTATTGTGACCTTAGCCTTTGACCTAGTGTCTTCAAATTTAGCACTTGAGTGTCTGATGTCAATGCACGTCAACAGTGAGAGTAAAAAGAAGCTATATGCAAAACTGAGAATACAGGAATGAAAAGGAAAGTCCTGATTTGCCCTATTATTGTGAAAACGCATTTTGGTGACCTTGACCTTCGACCTACATTCACCAAAATTTAATGGGATTATTCTGGACCACCTCGCACCTTTCCTGAAAATTTCCTGGAAATTGGTCGAGTAGTTTTTGCAAAAAGTTGCTGACAAACAAACAATAAAAAAAAGGAATCAAAAACAATACCCCTATTCCCCGGAGGCTAGGAGTAACTGTGCTTTAACAAAACATCAATCTGAAATGTTTTAGACAGATCGGTATTCTGCCGCAGTTGATCATTTCCGTGTCCTTTCTAATGTACTGATCACAGTGGATCTACAAACACACCAAACATTTACACAACACTAAACCTCTGATCCAGTCCATCCTCTGTGACTCACCGGTTTGTGCAATGCGATGGCGGCGGCATCCTCCATGGCCGGCCCGTTGCTGTCGCTGGATGACGTAGCCGAGGCGCTGAGGTGCTGCTGGTGCGAGCGGCGGGAGCCTCGTGAACCGCTGGAGCCCAGTGAGCTGTAGCCCTGCGAACTGCCGCTGTGGACCGGCTGGACCAGCAGGCGGTGGATCTGCTCACTCAGCTGGACGATGTCCGGGGTGGTGGTCTGGTTCTCACAGCCCTGAGGCATGGTGAACACGTCTTCGTTCAAAGGACTCCTGGATGGAGACACACACACCAGCATGGTGACATTCAGCACTTTATTTACCCAGAAGTCATTGCACTCTTGGACTCCACCACATGTATCTGGGATCAAACATGACTCAATGGACCTGCTTCCAATTAGGCTTTATGGCCGCAATCTGAACATCAGTACGGTTATCAAGATAAGACGTGGAATTACACCGTCATTCATCTGGGTTTATGAAAAAAAAAACTGGCTTTGGCATTAGAAGATTAAAGACAATCATGAAGCCATTACATGTTTATTACACAGACATTCGATGTGCAGTCTATGGCTATAATTTATCTATGAAAAAGAATTATGACAAATGTATCATAGAATAATGCAAACGCACCCACACATTACAGTGTAGGACTTCATTAACATGACAAACTGGAGTTAGAATATTCAACTGGACAATTCCAAACTCAACACTTTTTCTCTCAACTCTCCCTCCTGCACTTCCTCAAAAATATTTGTACATTTTCAATAAATCACTGAAAAACTATTTCTTTTGGTTCATCTCATTTTAGGCACACAATGTCACAAGGCAGGGGGATGATGAATAATTTTTTTCAGGATAACTTAACCCAGTGGTTTCCAATCTTTTTTGGCTTGTGACCCCATTTTAACGTCCCAGTTTTCTGGCGACCCTAGACATTCAAAACGGAGACTCCTTTTTTTGTCGCTAAAATTACTTTGTTTTGGATCATGTAATAATTTGCTATACTGTGGTGAAAATAAATGTTTCAGATGACATTTAGTCTATATAATGTATGTTAATACGGACAGAGGCAGAAGAGACAGCTGTAGATTATTACTGCACAAAGAGAATTAAATTCTCCTTGATCAGGATATGTACAGTCAGTCCAGCTGGTATTTACAAGGCTGACAACAGGGGCGGGGCTTAAGGACAGGCAAAACAGGCAGTTGCTTGGAGCCTTGGCCACGAGGGCCCCCCCTCAGGGCTGTCAAAATGTTCAGCAACAACAACGGGCAATTTGCAATGACATAAATACTGCCCCACCTGCCTTCAGCCTGCACCTGTATAGTGCAAAAAAGTGAATTTATTTAAAAAAAAAATAAAAAAATAAAACACACGCACACACTATTTTTATATATATATAAAATGTATTAAGTTCCACTAATTTGCGGAGCACTTTTAAGAAGAGTTCATATTTTATATAGTTTGGTTAGCGTCAGACTATTGACAACGATTATTGATAGTACTGGGCTTTCAGCTTTCACCTCAAATGTCCTGAAAACTGTGAAAAAAAATATTTTTTTGCCGTGTACACAGGTGGGGGCCCCAGGGATTTCTTGCTTGGAGCCTCAAGAGACCCTAGCAACGCCACTGGCTGACAATTAATACTGAACAAACAACAACTAGAACTATGAGTTGTGAATGAGTCGCAGCATCTGAAGCCAACCACCATGAACATTTGACAGATAAACAGTACCACAGTGTTTCAGTTTGAACATTTGACAGATAAACAGTACCACAGTGTTTCAGTTTGAACATTTGACAGATAAACAGTACCACAGTGCTTCAGTTTCACACTCAGTTTGTCTTTTATGTATTGTGGGTATCTCTGTCAACTCACCATATATTTTTTTATTAATAAGGGTTTTATTCTTATCAATTACCAGAAATTTCAGGTAGGTGATCCCATTTGAATTCCAAGTGACCCTACGTGGGGCCCCAACCCCAAGGGTGAAAAACACTGACAACCATTTCCAGGACATTTGATCTTATTTCTCATTTTCCATATGTTTTCCGTGAAAACATCTGGAATTGGTTAATCATTTTCCAGGATGCATGGGAACCCTGCCTGCCCTTTGTGTTCTTAACAGTGTGTAAAGAGTCAAGTGTGGGGCCTTACGTTCGGACTTTGTGGCGCCCTACGATGAATGCCACTTTCCGGCTCCAGGGGTTGACGAAAGACGACCAGCTTGTGTCGATGGTCAGGTACTCGCCGCTACGAGCACACATCCTGAGAGGCGAAAAGTCGAACGGCTGCCCGGCAAACTGGAAAACTGAACAGAAACAAACCAAAAAGCTTTTAGACATTCTGTCCACAAGCATTAACCTGAAGGTGAAGGTGTCAGAAGTCAAACGGAACAGAAGGAGAGGACAGTGAAAGAGACGAACAGACTCACTCTTCTCATGTATGGCCACCATCATTGGTCTGTCCTCAGGGTGGATACACAGGAGGATGGGGGTTCCCACCAGGTCCTGAGGCAGGTACCCCAACAGCGGCACCGCCCTGAAAACACAGTACATGTACACAACATGATGCGAAGTACTCGTCCTAATTATAGAGGTTTTCCTTTTCCAAACATCACGTCCAGACGGTCAACGCCACATGAAAAGCTGATCCACTGACCTCTCGTCGACCTCCTGGAAGAGGCAGCTGGGAGTGTGACTGGTGGTGAAGATCCTCTTGTCTGGAGGGATACGAGGAGCTGAGAACACACAACAACACAAAGTCAAACACAATGGACATCCATGCAGATCAAACACACAAGGATGGACACAAACCAAGGTCCAGGAAAAGATTATTTCCATAGCAACAACACCCCAAGAGACAGACAAAAATATAGGAACAAGTACAAGATATAAGATCTACTAAAACTGATAAAAACAGATACAATAATAGGACAAATATGATGCAAAACGAAACCATAATCAAACAGGTCATACACTTCTATTAAAGCTGGTGTAAATATGAGTGTCTTTAAAACTGATTTAAAGTGTTTAATCCCTTTCCATTCCGGGATGATTTTGCTTAAAACACCTGAAAAATACCTCTCCAAATTAAAATTACAGATGTTCTTCACCTGTTTGGCGAAAAGATAAAAGAACGGCCTCTTTGTAAAGGTAATACCTTATGGTTCGGACTAAAATAATTTTGCTGTTTATTTAACAGGTAAAAAGCTGTAGATTTAGAACCACTACTGCATTTATATTGTCTTACACCTCACCTTAATTCAGTTCAAAGTTGAGAACTTTATTTGGAAAATTGTCAGTTTTAGAGCATTTTTTTCCTATGGTTATTTTTATGTGTTTTAAAGAAGAGAAATATGGGGAATTATCCATTTTTCCAAAGTGGCTACATTTGGAATTTTTTTTAAAGAAAAAGAATAGCTTCAAATACACATATTTTAGAAAAAAATGATGAAAAATATTTCTCATATAAAATTACCATTGTCAATCGGAACATAAAATCACCAAAAACACCATTATGTACGTTCTGGATCTAAATTCTTTGCTGGATTATGTCCACTGGAGTGTTACAAGGAATATGACACCACATTTGTCCAGACCGATAGATGATTTTCCTCCTTTTTCCCTTTTGCCTCTTTTTTTGTCCCCCTTTCATTTTCTTTTTTTTCCCTTTTTTCCCCCTTCCAAAGCCAAAAGGAAAATTGGTCATATTTTGCTTTTCTGGAAAAGAAACTTTTGTAGCTGGTAAGGGGTTAAATTGAAGCTGTTGGAGGTGACCCCATGAACTCGGTGGGACCTGCAGAACCACGTACCCTCATATCCAGAGTGGACCCTCTCTGCGATGAGGAGGCAGCAGGGCTGAGGCTCGGCGGCGTCCGAGTCCCGGAGGGTGAGCTGGTAGGGCGTCAGGCGGAACGGGTAGTAGCGGATCTCGCCACCCTGTGAGCGGTCGGCGTTGATCCGACAGAACATGGACTTCTCCTGTGTGCAGTCGACTGGAGGAGACGCTGGAAGGACAGAAGAGACGAGTTCAGCCACTACAGCAAATATGGACAGAACTGGTCATTGACTGAAATGGATTTTTTTGGGTCCAATACAGATCCTGATTTTTTTTTTCTTTATATACATCAGCCTTAGCCAATGACTGATACAGGCCACCGATATTTCTAAGATGATATTGAATTTTTTTCAGTCAGATGATAAAAAAAATATCAGAAAATCTCTGTTACTTACAATTAGACTGATATATCGACCGGCTGTTACATCGATATATTTTCTATCAGACAGAATACTCAAGTAACGTGGAGACAAGAGTGAATGCAAAGAAATCAAAACGGGTCAGATTTAGTCCAACATGTGGATGGTAGTTCTAAGGAGACGACACGGGGAGGATGACAGTGAATGTACTCAAAAGAAATGATCAGAAAATCAGGGGAAAAAAACACAGTAATACGTTTCCATCCAGCTGGTTCCATTAACCTGCTTTCATCACCTTTAGCAGTGGGAAAACATTCTACCAATACGCCAGTAAAAACTATCCCAGTGACAGAACGCCCCCTGGTGGCTGACTGTGGTACACGTCACAAACCCAGCCCCTTCCATCTTATTCAACAGGATGTTTATTATTTGGATAAAAAAAAAGTATTAAAATTCAAACCCATAACCAATAAGAGAGAAATGATCTATCTATTGTACATTCTCTGGTTAGTTTAAAACTTTTTCAGTCCATCTGGTGCACACCCAGCACCGAAGGAGTTAAAGCCTTTTAATTCATTGTCACCTGCTGTTCGTGAACCCCCTCCCATCCCCTCACCTGAACCGATGCAGGAC
This sequence comes from Siphamia roseigaster, assembly GCA_029814505.1. Taxonomy (NCBI): domain Eukaryota; kingdom Metazoa; phylum Chordata; class Actinopteri; order Kurtiformes; family Apogonidae; genus Siphamia; species Siphamia roseigaster. The sequence continues at coordinate 23,169,821 of JAPTYR010000011.1, forward strand.
GCCCACAGCGGCAGGCGGCAGGGGGCGGTGCTGCTGTAGAAGGTGCTGACGTCCTGCGGTGCCAGAAGCTCTGAAAACATGGTCCCCTGGAGACACTCGGGTTTACAGCGAAGGAGGGATGAACCCTGCGGCGACACGTACACCACCTTCCCTGACAAGAAGGACACGGCCATGGAGAACGTGTCCTGGAGACGAGAAAGCAGACGACAAGGAAACGTCAGGATGAGCTCCACTTGTCTGAAGGACACATATGACTTTGGAATGTCCACCGAGTCATGGATGGTCCTCAGATACAACTTGAGGGTTAGGGCTAGGTTACGTGATCTGTGGTGGACGCCCCGTGTTCTAGTGATCGACCCAAATGGAATTTTTTGGGGCCGATACTGATTTTTTTTTTTTTTTCTTTCCCCCCAATCAGCCTCAGCCGATGACCGATAGAGGGCGCTGACGTTTCTAAGCCGAGATTTAGAGCCGATACTGATTTTTAAATTTTATTTTTTTTTATCAAATGAAAACAAATAAATAAAATAAAAAACATATAAATAGTAACAGTTAAACTTATAAATATGACCAAATGTACACCTTCGCTATTTTCCTTTTTTCTCCTTTCTTTTTTCTTGGTCTATTTTTCACCTTTTTTCTTTTCTTTTTCTCATTTATTGTTACTTTCCCATTATTTCCTTTTTTTCTCAAGGAGGTTATGTTTTTACCGGCATTTATTTGTTTGCAAAATAACTCGAAAACTAACGATTAGATTTTGCTGAAATTTTCAGGGAATGATGATGATGATCAAAGGAACAAATGATTCGATTTTGGTGACGATCCGGAAGAAAACTTCCATTATCCAAAAAGACAATTTAGTGAATAACTGCTGAACTAACTAGAAAAAAAACAGACCTCCAGAAATCAGCTCAGTTTCCCCCATATTTGGATTTCCACCTAAAATAACAGTCCTACAGTTATTTAGTCTCCATCTTTAGATTCACTGACCATGAAAATGT
>JAPTYR010000011.1:23329266-23343198 GCA_029814505.1 Siphamia roseigaster
TTTATTAGACCAGACGAGACCCAAATAGGAACAAAATTACTCCAAAAAACGATTTTTGCACAATATGTCCCCTTTAAGTTCTTCCTAAAAAACAAAGGTGCAAAAGAATTGGCAAAAAAGACATTTTCTGACACTTATTGCAAAGAGTACATGAAGACACCTGGGTGGCCTGTTTTAATAGCAGTCTTAGGGTTCATTAGAATAATTTTCTTTTTTTTTATATTTTATTTTTATTTGGAAATAACAAAAAAGGGACACCAATTCCACAACATTGCTAAAAGAGAATAATTTTCATTCAATTTACCCAGTCAACATTGTGACAACAACAAATCAATGCTACTACTTGTCATGCAGAAAAGACATAAATAAAAGTAACAAAAGCTCAGTGTTTAAAAGGACTGATAATGGTCATGTAATTTTACAATTTTAACAGGCTGGTTTGTATTTATTACAAAAATCACAAAGCAGCTTTTTGGCCAATAATCAAACTAATGTTGATTTCGTGTTACATATAGGGTGACCATTCATCCGGATTTTGTCCAGACAGTCCGGTTTTAGAGCTGTCTGTCCGACGTCTGTCACGCATCCTCACTTTTTACATTTTGTCCTCCTTTAGGACCCTCGTCCGTCACCGTTGTATCAATCATCACAAATCCCCGCCTATTACTGACACTTGCTATTCTGTGACGTTCACAGGCAAAGATAGTCTACAGGGATACAAACATTTGTGCTGCTTATGCAGTGGATGGAGCCTCTGCAGCCCCTGATTGGCTGGAAGCTGCTGTCACTCAAAAGCTGCACTCAAAAGCATGCTGGTGGTCACCCTACATAGAATTCCCAATCAGAAAGTTTATTGATCCTCACATTTACATCTATATCAATCTGTCAGTAAGCCAAGTTTCTAAATCACCACCACCAGCAACATGAGGTAAATAAACTCCATTATTACAGTTCGAATTGAGTGTCAGACCAAACAATGCATGACAAATCACTAATCATAGTTTTAATAACAATAATGATCCAAGAATTCTTAACAGGTGTCGATAATTACTGAGTTAATGAGTTTTATTTTCAGTGCATCCAGCAGGCAGCCTGTTGATTGGATGTGACAAGCAAAAAAACTGTGCCAACAGATGATTGGTGGAAATTACAGATAATTATGACTTGTAAATCTCAAAGACTTAAATAGGCTTAAAATCAAACATGCTGAAGCTAGAAGACTTAATTTAGTTGTGTGTTAGTTGTTCATTTCATGTCATATTTAAGTGTTTTCTTCCCTGCTGTCTGTCAATGCCCACACCACAGGGTGTGAATCTCAGTCCTGGAACAAAATCTTTTTGTGCACATGACAAGTTAAAAATTAAATGTCATCATAGCTTTGATTAAAACAGATAAGAAGACATTAATACTGGATATTAATAAATCACAGTTGATGGAAGAAACAAGGATGAGACCACACATTTAACTAGAATGCTAATTACATGCCTGGTATGATGATCGTTTCTATGTGGAAAAAGCTGACAGCAGACTGTCTGATGTATTTGTGACTTTATTGGAAACTAGATAATCAAGTGGTGCCAGAGACAACAAACCCAGTTCCTCGCAAATGTTTTACCTGATTTGCCCTATCTCTTGTCATTGTGAAAACACATTTTTGGCGACTTTGACCTTAATCTTTGACCTCCATTCACCAAAATTTAATGAGACCACCTGCACCTTTTCTGAAAATTTCATGGAAATTGGTCCAGTAGTGTTTATGTAGAGTTTGTGACAATCAAATTAATGGACAAACGTACAAACAAAGAAAACTAACCAAAAAAAAATACCCCTTGCATAGGAGGGACTAATAAACTAAAGTAAAAGTAATTTATACCTCAATGAATCAATATAAATGCTAATCACTGAACACTGGTGTCAAAGTAACTAATCTGTAACTATAACTTTTGTGGGTTTTTTTTTTTTTTAATTAATTTCTCTCTAGTATTTCCACTTGAGAAGCCTTGTTTTAAGACAATCGAAGCTGATTTATATGAGTAGAAATGCCACATATACTCCCTTTACATAATCAGTCTGATGAATTGTATTAATACGTATTAGGGATTTAACTATTCTGCTAACAGGAAATTTAAAAAAATATATATATTTTGTGAAAACAGATTAGTCTGTATTAGTCTGCATGTGTGTAAAGAGGCTCTAATGTATTATTTCTCTGAAAAACAAATGAGTATGCTGCACATGTATTCCTGTCTTTACAGAGACACTCATAACCTGCATTAGTAGGGTACAGAACACATTTGGCATTTCAATGGGACCAATGCTGAATATGTGAATGAGCCTCATTAACATTCATTCATTAATTTTCTGAACCTGCTTTATCCTCACTAGGGTCACTGGGGTCACTGGAGCCTATCTCAGCTACTGAAGGGTGAAGGTGAGGTTCACCCTGGACAAACAATCACTCTCACATTCGCACCTATGGGAAATTCAGATTAACCAGTTAACCTATCAGTGCATGTTTTTTTGGATAGGTGGGAGGAAACTGGAAAACCAGGAGAGAACCCACACAGACAGAACATGCAAAGTCCACACAGAAAAGTCCCACCCCCCATCAACTGGTGCTGGAATCAAACCCAGGACCTTCTGACTATGAGGCACGAGTGCGAACCACTGCACCACCGTGTCACCTGAAAAATGCAAAAAAAAATTTTTTTTTTTTTTTTTTCATTAGATCAGTTTTTTTTATTAAAAGGAATAGCATTTGATTGTGATTAAATAAAATTAATTCATAGGAACCCTAGAATTTAACTGATTAAACATTTTAATCATTTGACAGCACTAGTAAATATATATTTTTTGAAACACCGGGCTACTCGTATAAATGTTATGTTATGTATAATTATGTAACAACAGTGCATTTTGTACTAAACATCCGTTTCATTTCTTTATCTATTTATGCAGGGACATGCAAAATATACACTGACCTTAAAGAGGAAAGATGCCTTGTACCAGGTTATAGCACTAGTGCTAGTTTCCACCTGTAGTCCCAACACCAGGCTGGTGTTAGTATTAATAAAAGCAGACATTTGCTAAAACTACAAGTAAGCATTGATTAAAAAACCCCAAACAAACCTAAAACCAAACATTGATTCAAAAACTAAAATTGAGAATTGCTAAAAAATTAAAAACAAACATTGATTTAAAAAACAAAACCTTCAAAATGTAATTTTTCTTTTTGTGATATTGCCACATTTTGTAATAAACTGTCCCAACAAATTTTGTAAGAAATTTTGCCGCATTACGTAATAAGTTATTACATTTTTATTAAATTTTCATATAGTATACGTATATAACTATTTTAATTGTAGATTACGCACATTACAAATTATTATAGGATTTTATGTTTTAATTTTCTCTTAATTATGTTGCACTGAAGGAGATGCTTGAATCTCATTGTGCATTTGTATGTATAATAACAATAAAGGCGATCTATCTATCTATCTATCTATCTATCCAAAATTCAAGACTTTTCAAGGTCTGGAAAACAGTGTTTCAAAATTCCATACTTTGTAGGACTTTTCATAACTTGTGTAAGCACACTGGAGATTGTCTGGAGCCAAATTCGTAATCAAGATTAAAATTTTATTAATTGAGCAGCCTTACGACCGATATATCAGATATCGGCTTTTTTTTTTTTACCCTCCAATATCAGTATTGGCCCCAAAAATCCTCTATCTGATGCGTCCGACGGCCACTGATCAGACAACGTGGACGTCTGAGTTCTCCTGTGACGCCGCCGTCGCTTCGCTGCGTACGACATCTCTAAATGATCGGTTTCCAGAGCTCAAGCCGAGACGTGTTCGTTTGTGCCGATGGCGTGGAGGGAAGTGACTCGGAAAAGCCCCTGGTGGTTTTTCCATCCTGGGGCAGATTGGAGCGTTAAACCCCCGCCGTGACAACACTGAGTCACCTACAGGTGGCTAAACCATGGCAGGCCAGAACACTGCTGACGCCACCGCCACCCAGGTCAAAGTGCTCATTTCCGTGGTGCATTATGGACCAATTTGCTGACAAAGGGAGGGTGAACGGCAGCGGCGTATCTTTGTTTCTCCTAGCCTACTCCACTTCCCTCGCCTTGTTTACTCCCATTGTCGGCCTATTTTTACCCATTACCCAGAGGGCATATTCAAATACGGAGCTGCACACGGGAGTCTCCCTCGCCGCCCGACTGCCTCGCTCTACTCACACCATGCCACCGCAGCAATCTGTTGTTCTGATGAGTTACTGGAATTAATCCTGCATCCCTTCGCTTTTGCAGTCTCCGCTGCACTGAAGCCTAATATCTCCCCCGCGTCGGTTCCACACCAAACCAGAACCAGAACCAGATTGGATCCGTACGTGGATATCAGCAGATACAGGCCGTTTTTGCAGCGTAGGAAGAAAAACAAAAACACCCATTCTACAGCATCCATGTCTGATCATAAAGAGCAGTTAAATGCACAAAGAAGCACCTTTAAAAGGATGAATATGAACACAGATCTGATTTAATTTGATTTAATTCAATCTGAATGAACTAATTAAATTCTAAATCACTGACTCAGATACAACGTGTGCGTTTGTGTCGTTCCGTTTCTTGCTTCGTGTTTTGTCTTTTACACCATTTCTCATCTTGTTTGTCAATTTCGTCGCATAATATAGATATATATGAAAAATAAGGACTAAATCACACTTGTTTTTACATTTTTACAACATTTTGTGCTTATTTTTTTTTGTCTTTCATGAACGGTGATGAAATTATTTTACATTTATCGCATTTCTCCATCTTTCCCAGCATAAAATCAAAATAAATCTAAATGAACGACTTCAACTCTAAATCACTCACTCAGATACAACGCTTGTTTGTGTTGTTTCGTTTGTTGCTTCGTGTTTTGTCTTTTACACCATTTCTCGTCTTGTTTGTAATTTTTGTCTTCTTTACATATATATGAAAAATAAGGACTAAAATCACAGCTGTTTTTACATTTTTACATTTTCTGCCTATTTTTTTTGGTCTTTTATGAATATTTTCGCTGCCTGGCTTCTTCAGCTTTCATTCAGTCTTTTAACTGTGATGAAATTATTTTACATTTATCACATTTCTCCATCTTTCACAGCATTAAATCAAAATAAAACTAAATGAACAAACTAAACTCTAAAAATCACTCAGATACAACATGTGTTTTTGTCATTTACACCATTCCTCATCTTGTTTATAAATTTTGTCACATTATATAGATATAAATGAAAAATAAGGACTAAATCACAGCTTATTTTACATTTTTACAACATCTTCTGCCCATGTTTTGGTCTTTTGTGAATATTTTTGCTGCCTGGCTTCTTCTGCTTTCACTCACCCTTTGAACTGCGATCAAATTATTTCACATTTCTCCATCTTTCAGAGCATTAAATCAAAACGAATCCAAAGAAACTCATTAAACTCTAAATCACTGACTCAGATATAACGTGTGTTTGCGTCGTTGCATCCATTGCATTGTTCGATGCCATTTCTCATCTTCTCATTTATTTTATTGTACTATATTTGGGTTTTTTTTGTCTCTTTTTTTGAACTTTTATGAATAGTTCTGCTGCCTGGCTTCTTCAACTTCCATTCACCCTTTGACTTTATAATTACAGTCATCACAGCATAAAAATTATCACTAAACCATCCATTTTTTTTCAGGAATATTGTGATTAAAAGGATTGAATTAAAGCAAAATCCACAAATAAAGGTCTAAATGTCTGCAGGTGTGTTTATGTCATTTCATCCATTTGTTTCATTTCAGTCTTTAATGCTGTTTGTTTCTTATCTTGTTTCCCATGTTTGTCTCATTATATCTATATATCAATAATAAACACTTTCCAGCTGTTTACAGATTTGGGAAGTGTTTTGATCTTAAAGAAGAGTTAAAAGCACAAATAACCATCCTTTATATCATGAATGCATCCACAGATCAGACTGATTTATTTGGATTTTAATGTCGGAAAACATGGTGACTCAGATACAACAGCTGTGTTTGTGTCGTTTCATCCATTTGCTTCATTTTTTTGTCTTTTTCAGTAATCACTTTTCCATTGCATACCTGCGCAAAACTTTACTGATATTTACGAAATGTAAAAACATTTAAAAAGTGCATAATGTTTCTTTATTATCGCGATACGACATGAGAAGCCATTCCAAAAACATGGCGATGAACATAAATATCATGTTGTTTTACATTGTTATTATTATTATTATTATTACTAATTACCCATCTAGCTCCTACTAAATTAAAAATGATGATTTCCTGGTGTGTCAACAACACATAATGCGCCATGTTACTTTTAAAGCTGTTTTTTAAATTCACGTGACTATTGTTGCGAAAACAAACAAACAAAAAAACGTCTTTCCATTGCAATTTTTCATAATATACCATTTGCGCTACAGTCGAAAAACCACCTCTTGCCAGCACTACAAATTTTAATTGAAAAACGAGGCTTTTATCGAAAATGTCGTTTTTCCATGTGGTAAATTTTTATGCGCAAGTTATATTTGCGCAATTTAAAGGTGAATGGAAAAGCAACTAGTGTTTCTGAACTAACTGGTTATTATTGTCTTATCATATAGGTATAGAAGTTAAATAAACACTCAAAAATAAGGCAGAAAGAAGCACCAAAAAAGCACAAATAACCATCTTTTATAGGATAGATGGAAAATAGCTCCCAGCTAAATTCGGGATATTGACACAAAGCGTGTTCATTAATATGCGCTGTCCTCATCAAATAAACAAAGAAATAATATGAATGCAGAGAACACTGATCTTTATTTTGGTTGAATTCAATCTAAATGAACTAATTAAATTCTCAATCACTGGATCAGACAGTGTGTGTTTGTGTCATTGCATCCATTGCATTGTTAGAGGTTATTTGTCATTTTCTAATCTTACTAAATCTATATATATATGTGGTTTTTGTCTCTTTTTTTCCAGTCTTTTCGGAATGGTTCTGTCTTCTCCTGCTTCCATTCCATCACCCTTTGACCTTTATCCTGAAAATGATGGACATGTGACAGCAGTAGTTCTCTTTTTTTTACTGTGATGCTGCAGCAGATGCTCAGATCCTTTAACCCTGGGTGTTCCAGTGGTGCGTGGGTAGACCGGGTGGGGTGTGGGGGGTTGTTACTCACCGTCAGGGTTGGCACAGATGAAGACCCGGACGCTGCGGCCGGTGGGGACGTGTTGTGGCGGCAGGGCCTGGACGTTGCCGCTGAGTGCCGCCCTGCGCAGCGCCGACTCCCGCGGGCACGGCTGCCGGCTGCCCACTCCCGACGGCCACATGGGGGGTGACTTCCAGCGTGGCTGTTACACACACATACAGAGGGAGGAGGGGGGGATTGGGGCGTTAGCACGGCCAGGGGCGCACGCGCACACGCGCACACACACACACACACACACACACACACACACACACACACACACACACACACACACACACACGGTTCTGATGGTTCTGGTTTCATCTCGACCACAGCTGTCAGACTCAGGGGTTACATGAACCCCAGTTTGATCCAATGGGAGTCAGACCAGTCAAATAAAGGCACAATAATCTATAAATAATTAACCAAGCTTTTGACTTTGACTGTGAAAAAAGTCAAATGAAAGGATGAGAATGTGAAAAATCTCAACAAGCATACACAGCCTGATGTTTATAGAGAAATAATTGCAATTTATTAACATAACTCCACATTTGTCTTTGCCTTTGTGAAAATAAAGGCACAATAATCGATCAATAATTAACCAAGCTTTTGACTTTTCGTGTGAAAAAAGTCAAAAGTCAGGATGAAAATGTGAAAAAACTGAACAAGCATTCATAACCTGACATTTATTCAGAAAAATAAGTGCATTTTACTAATAACTTCACATTTGTCTTTGCTTTAGGGCAAAAAACAAAGGTGTGGTTTTAACAATCTTACGCTGCAGGATATTATTAAATTACTCACTTATTTTTCTTGAAAGGAAAAAAAAAATCTGAATAATGTAAAACAATGAATCTGAAATATCTTAGTTTGTAAATCTAAACTATTTCTTCATGTATTTAGGCTTTTTTTTAACACTGAACCAAAGAACATTTTGCAGGCATCATCATTTATAGTTTGTTGTGTTGTTATTTACTGGTCCCATCCACTTTTCCATCATATCACTGCTGTCAGGTGGAAAACTTCATACGTCCATTTTTGGTCTTTTGATCCTAAAACGACTTTACTGGTCAGTTTTCACATTGGCATGATGGTTTCAGAAACATCCAACCAATGAAAAGTGTTGAAAAAAGCTATTTATTTAGAATCTACCTTTTTTTTTTTTTTTTTTTTTTTTAAAGTTTGTGGAAAAAAAAATTTTTTGACAGAAAAGGATTCCACCCAACAGCCACGATATTCAGCTGTAGGTGACCCCTTGGTTTTATTATCTACGGTGACATTTTCTAATTTGTCAAATTCACCAGCGGGCCAAACTGGACCCTTAGGGGGGGTGGTTTGGGCCCTGGGGCCATATGCTTAACGCCTCTGGTCTGATGGGTTTAACCTGGTTCTGAGTTCAGGTTCTGGACTTGAATCAGGCCAAAGAGCTGAAACAAACAGCTCCTTGGATTAAAAAGAACCAAATGTGCAAGAAACAGATAAGTGATGGATGTGAGTCCAGCTTAAAGCCGAACCTCACACATACACACACACACACACACACACACACACACACAGAGAACACACACACTAACACACACCAGTCACCTCAGATGGATGAGCCTCATCTGCTCCAAACACAGGGATGCCTCAGTGTGTGTGTGTGTGTGTAATTGCATTCATGTGGTAGGGATATAATAATAGGATATTACGCACAGCCTACTACCGTCATGGTGCATGCGTAATTTGTGTACATGTCCTTGGACGCATTCATGAATTTTCATGCCACTCTGGGACAAACAGACAAACACAACGAGACGATACAAAAGTCGGAATAGACGAGCAAGGCAAGCATCCGCCGTGTTCCCACCCCAGAGAAGATGCTTTACAGGCGAATAACCCTAAGACGGTTATTCCCCGCAGATGGAGGAGGAGGGAGCCGCTGGTTTTCCGGAGTTGGTTTGTCCTGAAAGCTGGGTTTCAAAGACGGAAAACCACGAAAAACACAAGCAAAAAATCAGGCAAAAGTTGGGTAGTCCACTACTACAGGTCTACATGAAATCCACTGAAAACACACAACTACTGGGGTCCGATCCGCATCCACCGGACCGGAGACACATCAGGACACTTCTTGTTGCTCACATTCATTCGCTTCATTTCGTGGCTTCGGTAAAAATCCAAGCGTCGACGACGGTAACCGGAGGCTCACACCGCCCATCAGAGCCGCCGTGGCCGAGACACGACACCGGGACGCGGGCAAACGGACGCCGTCAGTCGGAGCGCTCCCTCTGGCATCTTGTCCGTCCGAGCCGCCGGAGCTCTGAGCCAGAGCTGGAGCGCGTGAAGTCAGACACCGCGGATCCGCAGCGCCGGTGCGGACCTCCACAATACAACACCCGGGGAAGAGACCGGATCGACCCCGCTCCATGCGACGGTCCGGGAGCCGAGTCCGAGCCGGAACACAGCCCGGGTTAAATACCAGCCCCCCAGTTAATGACGCAGATCAGACTGCTTCCACATCCACGGTACTCACTGTCAACGGATCCACGCAGCGGAGGCTTTTACTCTGAAAGGGCCACGCCGCGTCCGGTCCCACAGACAATGTCTGACTTGACTGAGGTCAACCAGGAGGTCTGAGGCTCCCCTCCTCCGTCCGCCTCTGTTTAGGTCTCGGTCCTCCGTGGACACACCGGTGTCCAGGCTCTAAAAACACCACAACAGGCACTATATCAGCAAATAAAGACGATGATGACGTCAACAGGCTGCGAGACAAGCTAACCTGTGGAGCCACAGTAATGGTGCTAATGCTACCGGGATGGTTTTCACACTATAAATTACATTATGACATAAACAAACAAACTACATTTAACGGAATATTTTCGTTTTTTTCTCCAAAGTTTGCCCAAGCACCAATATTTACAAATTTTCAATTAACTATAAGCACCTGTTAGCATCATCAAACACACCCAAACATCGATAGACTGCGCCACAAGCTAACCTGTAGCGTAAATGCTACCAAGATGTTTTTACAGAATAAATTACATTTATTCGTGCACAAGAACTACATTTAGTTGAATATTTTGGCTTTTGTCCTCAAAAGTTTGCCCAAGTACCAATATTTCCTCATTTGTAATTAATTAATTAATTAATTAATTAATTTTAATTAATTATAAGCAGCTGTTAGCATCACCAAACACACCCAAACGATGCACCACAAGCTAACCTCTAGCACAAATTCTACAGAGATGTTTTTACATGATAAACTGCATTTAAACTACATTTAATAGAATATTTAGTTTTTCTTCCCTCCAAAGTGAACCCAAGCCCCAGTATTTCTTCATTTTGAAATAATTGTTAGCATTACCAAACATACCCAAACGGTGGCCATGTTCTTTTGTGACTACGCTGTCATCCGAAACATAACTGTGTTTAATTCATATAGACAGAAAATCTGACAAATTTCTGTCACTTTATTTGAGATTTTTGTCATGTATAACACTAAGTGACAGTAATACTAGCTACCTAGCATAGGTTCCGTGCTAATATCAGTTGTGAAACATTGTCTAATATCCATATTTTCTTTTTTGAAAACACTTCATTCATAGAACTTTTCATATTGCAAATACAAAATAATATCCACATTTTCGAAATTATATTTTTAGCTGCTGATTAATAGGACAGAGGTGAATAATAACTGTCCTTATACAACTGATTATTAATTAATTAAGCACCATTTTCTTCATTGACAATGCATTCTAAATAGCAGTTAGCGTCACCAACCATACTCACACACTAACTATTTTCCTCTGCTGTGAATATGCTCCTATCACAGCATAACAGAGTTAAACTCATTTAAACATGGAAAATCTGACAAATTACTCTAATTTCACTGGAAAATGTAAATGGACCAGACCATATATTAATTAGTTCATTAGCTACATTAGGCATGAGCTAACATTAGCATTAGCCTCAACCATATTTTATTTAACTGTTCCAGTGCTAAATCAGGGCAGTTGTGAATTAATTATTAAATAACTAATATGTCAGTTGGAACACATGTCAGAATTAATTTGAGCCTTAAGTCAGCCCAAGCATCCTTTAGCTTAATTTCACCTGATTTATATACAACAGCTAGCATCACATACTCATACAGCAGCAAATTTTCCTCTAGTGTGAGCTGTTCTCACAAATATATCACTGTCTTTAACTCATCTGAAAGAAAAGAAAGATCTGATGAACCACTGTTGCTTCACTGCATATGGATAGATTAAGTACAGCAGACAAGAGCTAACATTAGCATTCAACCCTGTCTTAGCTAACAGTTATGGAGATAAACATGGGATAGGGGTTAATTAAATATGAAATATGTAATTAATTTGGTGTTTTCTCACTAGACCAAGTGTTTGAAAAGCTACCCAGATTTTTGTTTTGTTTTGTTTTATATACCACTAATGGCAAATATTGTTAGCTAGCATTTTTGAATGCTAACATTAGTTTTGAATCATCCAAATTTCAATCTTGTCAGTTGCTGATTGAATAATAACCGTTCTTATACAACAGATTTTTTTCCAGCCGCCAAATCAAGCCTAAACAGTTTTTCATCAGTTGAAATAAATTATAAGTAGTAGTTACCGTCACCAAATATATTCATACAACGGCCATTTTTCTATGATTTCAATGTACTATTATCAAAAACATAACAGTGTTTCATAACGAATAAAATATGACAAATTACTTCATTGCATGCTGATTAGGAACCATATGTTTGAAGTTTATTTATTTGATAAAGGGACAGCATATATTAAATAGCATTTTAAAAAGAAAAAATGCAGACCATATACTAAATAAAACAACAGATTTTCACTCCTTAGTGACTCTTGACAGCAACGTTAGCATTCAACCTCATGTTAGCTAATAATTGTGGTGATAAATTGTAACAGGAGAACGTTAATTAAAAAATATCTAATTTGTTCCTTGAAACGGACAACAGAAATAATGTATGTATTATTTAACACTAATAAAGAGTCATTAGCTAGCATCGGTTGAATGCGATGCTTAGCTTTATAATATGGTCTAATATGATCCAAATTTTCACTATTATCTTTCCAGTTGCAAAATAAGAGGGGAATGGTCAATTAATCAATCACTGTTGCTGAATATTTGAGTATATTTTTGACCGTATTTCATATTAAAAAGATAATTTAATGGCCCACTATTTATGCTAGTCAACAGCTATCATTAGCACTGAACCATGCTGACCTTTGCTAACACTACTCTAGTTAACTATTTAACTTTTCATGCAATGAAGACCTTGAAATACTTATCCCAATTAATTGAAAAAATCTAATATTAATACAATTAGCCAATAATGTTGGCAATCAGTAATTTACATGCAATTAGAGAAATTCAAATTACTGCCTTATTCCGACTAATATCGAAGTTTTCAAAGCCATGTATACACCTTCTTCGGACTATAATTGAATCGAACTGGAGTTTGAGAAGTCAGACAATTCAATCACCCAACCTTAACCCGACTACTGAGTGGCTTGGACACACCTGCTTCAGGAAGTGACCAGAGACATGGCATGACAACGTACACGTTACTGTAATAAATCAGAGTTTACGGTACGTACGAAAAATAATGAACTGCTGCATCATTGTTGTTCATATCCTCGCTCGATGTTGTTGTACTCCTTTCTACTCTGTCTGCTTCAAATTGGCCGCCTTAGTTTACTGGTTGTTCTTCTTCTATGGCGCCAACTGGAAGAATACCAATGCGAAAGGGCATGTAGTGCTGGGAGTCAAACAATAACTTGATTCTCTTGCTGTAATGTTCGCTCGCATGTAAACTGAGATTTCTCAGAAACTCCAGTTCAGTCCTTTGCTCCATTACTACCAGTAGTTGGACTCATGGGATGGTCATGGCTCAGTTGGTAAAGTGGGGCGACCAATAACCAAAGGGTTGGCGGTTCGAATCTCACTCTGTCCTAGCCAGTCTGGTCAGTCATTGTGTCCATGGGCAAGGAACTTCATCCTCGCTACCTCGAGTACTGCACACACTGGTGTATGAATGTTTGGTGGTGGTCAGAAGGGCTGTAGGTGTGAATTGGCAGCCACGCTTCTGTCAGTCTGCCCCAGGGTAACTGTGGACACAAATGTAGTTTACCACCACCAGAAAGAGAACGTGAGAGTGAATGAATAATGAATCAATAATGTAAAGTGTCTCGAAAAGCGCTTTTCGAAATCTAATCCATTATTATTATTTAGATATGCATGTAAACTTACTAAATGATTGGTTGAATGGTCACATTAGGTTTTGGCTAACCACTTAGCCAAAGTGCTATGCTACGTATCGTTCATCATCCAGATTTGAAAATTTCAGTGAAATAATTTGATCAGATTTTGATCATTTCTGAGACTCAAACACAAAAATAGGACATAATGTTTTTGAAAATAGTTTCATATGAATAGAAAATGGGTGTCAGATAAATACAGTTGGTAATGCTAAATGTTTCCTGTAGAACCAGAAAAGGATGACGAAGCTAAGTTTGGTGAAAATACATATTGAAAATAACAGACTTGATATAGAGATTGCCAATGTGTCGTCATCATGACGTTTTCCCAGCGGGGAACGCAAAGCATTGTGGGCATCTTTGGAATGAACAAACACGCCAGACTTGTATTTATAGAGTTAAGAACGCAGTATTCAAGATGCCGTCAACCTGCTGTGTTATAAAGTGCAACAG
>JAPTYR010000011.1:23431458-23442035 GCA_029814505.1 Siphamia roseigaster
CTTCCTCATCGCCATCTCCCTCCTCTCCATACTCATCTCTATCCTCCTCTTCCTCATCGCTATCCTCACCTTCATTATCTCTATCCTCATCTTCCTCATTCTCATCTCCCTCCTCATCCTCTTTGTCCTCATCTCTATCCTCATCTTACTCATCGCCATCTCCCTCCTCTCCATCCTCATCTCAATCCTCATCTTCCTCATCCTCATCGCCATCTCCCTCCTCTCCATCCTCATCTCTATCCTCATCTTCTTCATCGCTATCCTCAACTTCATCATCTCCATCCTCATCTTCCTCTTCCTCATCTCCATCCTCAACTTCTTCATCCTCATCTCCATCTTCCTCATCTCTACCCTCACCCTCCTTGTCTTCATCTCCATCCTCATCTTCCTCATCCTCATCTCCATTCTCATCTTCCTCATCCTCATCTCCACTCTCATCCTCCTCATCTTCATCTCCATCATCCTCATCTTCCTCATCGCCATCCCGTCCGTCTTAACCACATCGGTCCATTTTCACTCATTTCTTGGTTCTCAGGCCCAATGAGCCAATGTGATGTGGTTTGAATCAGACCGTCTCCGTGGGAACCCTCCACCTCATCAGCCCTCCATTTCCACCCCCATCAGACGATGGGCGCCCTCCCAGAGTGCCTTGCTGCGTGGCCTTTTCAATAATGTAGAGGGGGGATAGAAGGAGATAAAATGAGAGGAGAAGCGTTTTCCTGGCGCCATGGGAGTTTCCTCTGTGACATTTACCTTCAGCCAGGGTGTGCGTTTGATGGCCTTATGCCAGACTAATGATACCCCCCTCCAGTGCTTCTACCCCCCACACCCACAGCCACCACCGAGGGCTACAATGAGGTAAAGAGAAATGGGTAAAACAGGGTGTCCAACATACGGCCCATGGCCCAAAACCATCCACCAAAGGGTCCAATCAGGTCCATGGGATGAATTTATGAAACTATGCTGAAAACATAATAATTAGGGCAGCCAAATGATTACATTATTTAATCAGATTAATCACAGGGTTGCTTTGGAATAATTTTGATTAATCATGATCTAAATATTTTATTTCGGGGGTCTATTTGTACTCAAATTTACCACAAAATACACAAAGGAAAAAATGAGGAGGAAAATATATATACAAAACATGATGAAATCACCCCAAAAAAATAACACAAAAAAGTGATGAATAATTCAAAACATTGAAAAATTCTTCTAAAATACAAGGGGGAAAAACAAAAGTGCAAAAATATATGCAATTAATGTTTATTTAACACCCTCAACAGTTTCAACAAAACAACTGTAAGCAGAGGTTCCATTTAATTGCATTAAAACATTTTATCAGATTAATCCCCGTTAATGCATTAATTTTGACAGCAAAAACAATAATAAATAATAATAATAGTAACTAGGAGATCATGATGAAAATAGGGGTGGTATTTTATAGGTCCACAATTCCACCCAATGGCTACGTTTACATAAGGGTTTTGTTATTTCAGAATTGTTTATTCTGAAGAAAATAATTCAGAATTCAAGCTATTTCCTTTGTGTTTACTTGGAAATGTTAATTCTGAAGAAAGGATTCCATGGGGAACGTGTGTATTCTGCTGTAGTTAATTTGGCATTAAGAGCTGGAGGTACAGAGGGTTCTGATTGGTTCAAACGTTACAGGTTGAGAAGGTGTGATGGCATCAGGGGTTAAAGGGTTAAAGGCTCCACTCTTCTGTTTAATCCATTACCTCCACCTGTTACTCTTTCATACTTCATTAACCAGGGCTCTGGCGGCAGTGGTGGGTGGTCTCCTCCGGCGCTGTGGGGGGGCCCCGCCCCCTGCCTGGTCACATGACACCTATCATTACCTTCAGAATGTCACCCAGCAGGAGGCGGCACAGGGAGGGAAGTAAAAATGAATGGAAACGTAGGTGAGAGGTGTGGAAAGGACCAGTCTGGTTCTGGTCTGGTTCTGGTCTGGTACCTGTTTAGTACTGTTCTGGTACTGGCCTAGTGCTGGTCTGGTACTGGTCTGGAACAGGTCTAGTACCTGTCTGGTACTGTTCTGGTACTGGCCTAGTGCCGGCCTGGTACTGGTCTGGAACAGGTCTAGTACTAGTCTGGTACTGGGCTGGAACTGTCTGTTGCTGGTCTGGTACTGGTTTGGAACAGGTCTAGTACTAGTCTGGTACTGGTCTGGAACTGGCCTAGTGCTGGTCTGGTACTGGTCTGGAACAGGTCTAGTACTAGTCTGGTACTGGTCTGGAACTGGTCTGTTGCTGGACTGGTACTGGTTTGGAACAGGTCTAGTACTAGTCTGGTTCCAGTCTGGTACCCGTCTGGTACTGGTCTGGTCCCTATCTGTTCCTGGTCTAGTACTCTGGTCCCGGTCTGGTACCAGTCTGGTGCTGGTCTGGTACTGGTCTGGTCTTGGTCTGGTACCAGTCTGGCCCCTGTCTGGTACTGGTACTGGTCTGGTAATGGTTTGGTCCCAGTCTGGTCCTGGTCTGGTAGTGGTCTGGTACCAGTTTTGTACTGTTCTGGTACCAGGTTGATTTTGATCTAGTCTTTGTCTAGTTCTGTTCTGGTCCTGGTCTGGTCCTGATCTGGTACTGGTCAGGTACTGGTCTGGTACTGATCTGGTACTGGTCTGTTAATGTGAATAATCCCAATAAATATGAATAAACTGAAGTGTTGTCATATAAATCAGTGCCTTTGTACAAATATTTGTTATTAAATATATGTATTTTTAATTCTCAGTATCTGTGCTATAATAAACAATGGTTGCAGCTAATGGTACAAATTACACAGATTTTTCAAAGTAAAATTTTCAGTCATTTTACTTTTTACAATATAAAACACAGACATTAGACATAATCATTTTAGAGTTTACATTATTTATGATTATTATATACAATCGTTTTACAAATAAAAATATGATATCTGACTGTCAACCTCCTCGTTTTGTCGTCCAGTTTCTTGGTTGAACTCAGCGCATGACGACTGTCAAACAGGAAAAGACACAAAACATAAAAACCTGCAATGATGAATCTTTAAACTAAAAAAAACTAACATTACATTAAAGAGAAACATGAAAATATGACGTGAATATTACTTTAGTTTAACTCTTTAGATGTTTTAAATTATGACAATGTTAAAGAATAAAATAATATGAATCATGGTTTGGAACACTAATTAGCCAAAAATAAAATAATAGTCAGTTAAGTCAAACTAAGGATTAAAAATGTAGTATATATATAAAAAAAATGTTAAATGTCAGTTGAATAAATGACTGAGTTTCAGTTAAAGGGGGTTTGACAGATATGATGAAGAAAAAACCAAAGAATTAAAAAAGAAAAGAAAATACTGGGTCTGGGTCCTGGTCCAGTTCTAGTTCTAGGTTTGTCTAGTTCTTGGTCCAGGTTTCTTTCTGGTTCTGGAACTGGGTCCTGGTCTAGTTGTGGGTGTGGGTTTGAGGCTCGGTCCAGTTCTGGTTCTGGCTCTAGTTCTATGTCCAGGTCTTGGTCTGGATCTGAAACTGGGTCTAGGTTCACTTCTAGTTTTGAGTGTCGTTCTTGGTCCAGGTTTTGGTCTGGATCTGAAACTGGGTCCTGGTCTAGGTCTGGTTCTGGCTGAAGTTCTAAGTCCAGGTCTTGGTCTGGATCTGGAACTGGGTCTTGGTCAAGGTCTGGGTCTAGGTTTAGGTCTAAACCTGGGCCTAGGTCTGGACGTGAAACTGGGTCTTGGTCTGAGTCCAGTTCTGGTTGTGGGTCCAGGTCTGGCTCAAGAAACTGGGTGTCCAGGTCCAGGGCTGGTTCTGGTTTTGGGTCCAGGTCTTAGCATGGTACTGGCGCTGGTTCTGATAGTGGACACTGGGTTCTGATCTAAATGTCTCAGATGTGGTTCTGCTGGTTCTGGTCCAGTTTTCCAGTGGAGGCGTTTGTTTGACTGAGAACGGTGTCTGGTCTCACAGTCCAACACTGACCCCTGGTGGATCCAGGTCCACACTGCGGTCCACAGACCAGCTCCTCATCAACCAGGATGCGGTCTTCACAGGGTCCAGTCCAGGGTCTGTTCAGGAGTCTGGTCCAAGGTCCAGTCAAGAGGTGGGTTCAGGGTCTAGTCCAGGGTCTAGTCCAGGGTCTGGTCCAGGTGCCAGACGGTCCAGCAGCTCCTGTCCCAGATCAGGTCGTCCACTCTTGGCGAGGCAAGTGGCGAGCTGGGTGACGTTGCGGTGGGGGGGCGGGGCAGCAGGCAAGCCCCGCCTCCACAGGGCCAGGATGTGGAAGGCCTTGGACGCAGGACTGTCCTGGGCCCGGAGCTGGACCAACTGGACAGCACTGCGACGGAGACGGAGGGACAGAACCAGCAAAGACAAGTCCTCCTCAGACAGACGAGTGGACAACCAGAGGAGGGCGGAGTCTGGAAGGGACTGGACTGAGTGGACAGGGAGACGAAGACGAGGATGAAGACAAAGATGGAGGCGGAGATGAAGATGGACATGAAGATAAAGATGGACATGAAGACAAAGATGTAGATAGAAACAAAGACAGATGAACATGGAGTAGAAGATGGACATGAAGACAAAGATGGACATGAAGATGGACATGAAGATGAACATGGACATGGAGACGGAGACAAAGATGGAGGCGAAGATGAAGATGGAGGCGGAGATGAAGATGGAGGCGGAGATGAAGATGGACATGAAGACAGAGACAGACATGGAGACAAAAACAAAGATGGACGAAGATGAACATGGACAGGGAGACAGAGATGAGGATGAAGATAGAGACAGACAGGAAGATGGACATGGAGACAGAAACAAAGACAGAGATGGACAGGACGATGAAGACGGACATGGAGACAAAGACGAAGGAGGACACGAACATGAGGATTGAAGTGAAGACGAAGATGAGACAGACACAGAAACAAAGACAAAGATGGATACAATGAAGGACATGGAGATGAGGACGAAGACAGAGACAAACAGGATGATGAAGATGGACACGAGACAAAGATGGACACCGAGACAGAAACAAAGATGGAGACAAAGGTGAAGATGGACATGGAGATGGGGATGAAGACCAACACAGAAACAAAAACAAGAGAAGAACACGAAGACAGAGTTGGACAGGAAGATGGAGACAGACGTGAAGACGGAGACGGGAGACAGAAACAGTGACAAAGACAAACATGAAGACGAAGATGGACATGGAAACGGTGACAAAGACGGCAGACAGACGAAGAGAGACAGAAATAGAAATGAAGACAGGCAGAGGCGGACACGAAGATGGAGATGGAGACAAAGACATCAAAAAAGTCAATAAAATAATGAGTAAATATAATAATAATAAATCAGTTTTCTATAGCACCTTTCTAAGCACCCAAAGTGCTTTACATTATTGACCCATTATTCATTCACTCTCACATTCTCCCTCTGGTGGTGGTAAACTACGTTTTGTAGCCACAGTTGCCCTGGGGCAGACTGACAGAGGTCACTGAAGGTCAAATGACATGATGCCATTTTGAAGCCCATGCCAGGTTTCCTATCTGTCAATAATAATAATAACTGTCTATCTTCAAAAATGTTTTCTTTTACTGTCTATTTTAGGTTTTTTTTTTTTTTTTTAGGGTTTTTTTTTTAGGTTTTTTTGTTTGTTTTTTTTCCTTTTAGGTACCCCCAACCTCTTAGGTCAACAATAGGTCATTTTGGTGCTCATTGAAGTCTCTAAGATGAAGTGTTTAAAAGGTATATTTAAAATTCTATTTGGACAATCAGAACACAAGGAGTAAGATTTCCAGTACCCGCAATGCAATGTTGCGAATTTGTTTGTTTTTTATGTTTCATTCACTGTGTAACTTTTCCACATTATCCCAGTTTCCCAGTATCCCCTCTAGTCACCAAAGGTTCCAAAGCACTATAAACGTAGGTATGTAAACTATGGAGTTGGTGTGGAGCAGGAGCGTCACCAGCTATTGAAAACATCTGGGGCTTAGCCTAGGAGTTAAGAGTCCTGTTTGTAAGGTGGGGGTCCGTGGGTGTCACCCCCGGCCGAGTTTTGAAAATTGGGTTGATGAATGGGCAATTTTAAGAAGTTTGAGAATGAAAGGAAAGGTAAATTGCATGACTCATGTGAGAAAATGTTTTGTTTGAGTCAACTGAGTGAAATGTCCTCATGGGTTGTTGTGGTGGATGATGATGTCACTACACTCTCAGTCTCCACCTCTTGTCCCTCTGCCCTCGTCTTCCTAAAAAATGCTCTTATATCCATCCTTAATTAAACACGGGATCTCTCTAACTGAGCACGAAGTTACATGCGAAGCCCGACTCATAGAGAAGAATACTGTTGTTGGATTTGCAACGTCTTGCAACAAACATTCTAAATCTGCCCATATATGGTCATGTCAGGTTTTCTGCGGTTTTTACTGTGTCAAATGTTACATTTTGTTGCTGCTGCCTGCTGGTAAAACAAAAACAACATTGGCCACTATTTCTGCCATTATTTTGCATATTTCCATCTTTTGTTTTGCATGGATTTTTTTTCTTTTTTTTTTTTTGACAGCAGCAGAGATCCGGGCTATTCCGAGAACATTCGGGGCTATAGCATTCTATACATGCATGTAACCAGAAGAACGTTGGCCAAATGCTCAACAAAAGAAATAATTGGAAAAGGGACCACAATTCAAACAACAAAGATTTAAATGGGCAACCTCTGAATCAAGCCAGCAGTTTGAGACCAGCGAACGTCAAGACTAATTTCATTAAACTTTGGACCAATGAGACAAACAGTGCACCATAAAGCTAACACTAAGCAGATGTGACAGTAGGTTTATTATACAACGAAAAATTAGACATAGACAAAGAAGAGCAAAAATACAGGTCTGAAGCGATGATTATGACTTTTGACTGTTTTCTGATCATAAATTGATTTTATATGAATAATGCATCTGCTATTAGGTAATTCATGGTTTTGTGTTACATTGAAAACATTCCAACTGGAAACAAACGGCCCAAGGAATTAATAGGTTTAAAAGATTAATCATTCGTCCTTCCATTTTCGGAACCATTTTTTCCTCATGAGGGTGTGGGAGTGTCGGAGCCCATCTTAGGCAAGTATGGGCATAGGTGGGGTGCACTCTGGACATGTCATTTATAATATAAAACCATTTATATATAATGTAAATGAAGAATGAAAAGGTGTGAATACACAACAGTTTCCATTGAATAAAATAAAGGCATTTCAAAGTGTAATGTGTGTAGTAGGGTTTATTTTTGTAAAACTCCAGGTAGGGTTTCTCCAATCCAACCATATCCTCATGAGGTGCTTGTTCTCAGTCCTTGACAACAGATTAATTTTGCCTCTGGCTTTCAGGGAATACCCGAGTATTAAACATGTTCATATTTCTTAATGAGGATGACATACGTAAACCTTCCCATTATACATGTGAGACTGTTGGTCTTCCATGGGAGCAAACCTATCTTTGATCTATTAATCATCATTATTTTAATGAGGAATGCAGTCTCTGTGGTAGGAGAGGAGAGAAAGAACAGACAAATATTACATGTGACAATATGGATCTGTACTGTACATCACTGTAACATCTGCAGTAGATGTAAAATAATAGCTTATATTCAGTAAAATACACCAATTCAGGGATAAAGGATATTTTCAGCCACAAATTACAGCTAATATTGGATGCTCACATGTTTGCTTTGCCCTCAGAAAACACAGAGTTGCCTTTAAATCGTTTTGGATGGTTTGTGGTCGCTCATAATTTTCACATTGATAGATTTTAGATGTTTTCCAAGGCTTTTATGTGCATGACTTCTCCTGGCTAATGCATCTGTATAACTACATAAATGATTCTGTTAAGAAAAGAGAAATGCTTCAAACTGTCCTTGGTAAAAGGCGATGCATTGCGAGTAGAATCTGAAGCACAAACTCCCATTAAACTTGCATTATATCATTTAAACTGGTAGTAGTAAAATCAATCAAAGGGGTAAAAATTTAAAAGCAATTTAGTGTACTGTGCTGTAGGGCTGGGCAATGTTGACCAAAAATCATGTCCTGAATATCGATATACGATATATATCCTGATATTTTCAGCACAAAGTGAGACTAAATGTTCAGGCAAAGTCAAAATCAAATATGACGTCTCACAAGTAGTTTTATTAAAATTGTTAAGTGTACATAAATACTGTGTAACAACAGGTTGTTTTGTTTTTAATTAAATCCAAGCAACACAAAGTGCACATTTAAATAAAAAAAATATCTTAAATAACAGTAGCCTATGAAATAAAATAGGCCAATCTTTTTGGCTCTTTGGCTGGTGCAAGGATCACAGTACAAATCTGTATATAGATATATATGATGTGGTCTAATTCCATATCTCATGAAAAATATATCGATATATATTTTATATCGATATATCACCCAGCTTTACTGTGCTGTGCAAAAGTCCCCATTTGGTTTATTGGTTTAGTAAAGTTCTAATGATCACACATAATTTTTTTTGGTCTCTGTTCTAAGATCCAATCTCGATATGAAGTGTGTACAACTGTAAAAACACATGTTTCAAAGAAAAAAAAAACCCAAATGGTCATATTTTGTATGAATTCCCTTTGTACTTAACCCTATAACATGAGTTTTGAAGCCCTCTACATGATCAGGGTGATAATGTGTTTTTCTTGAAACACCTAATGTAGTATACATTTAGACACATGCAAAATATAGATATTCCACCAGAGAGGAGGAATTTGTTCACCAGAGGTCTTTCCACTGTCACTACAAGATTGAATTAACAGGTAAGGAGGCAGAACTTTGCCAAATTTGAAAAGGAAATACCAATTTGTTAGACATGTTTGTTATGTTTTTGTTTGTTATAACATGATGATATTTGAGCATTGAGACCCAATGTATCAAATATGATACAAAATTGAAAGTCATAGGTGGAAATTCATATTTGAAAAATGTTCTTTTGGTTGTTCAGAAGAACCAATAAAGGCTCCAGTTTTAAAAAAAAATATTTTCTGCCAGTTATTTATTGGTTCAGGCTTTACAGGGTAAACGTGGCTTCAACCTTTTTCTTCAAAGAGTATGAACTTTATTGGGTTAATATTTAAACATTTCATACCAGATTTCATTCAGTTTGTGCTGCTTTTTGTTATCAGGTCAGAGGTGACTTTAACCTTCTTTTCCCATTTAATTCAGTTTTTTTGTGTGTTTTAAGCCGAAGCATACAGCATATTCCCTGTGTTCCTTTGCTGTATTTGAAGAAAATAAAATGGGAAAAAAATATGTATGCTCATTTCAATCCTGCAAAGACAAAACCTAGACTCTTGTAGGTACTGTACTGTAGTTTGCAGCTAAATGTCAAATATTACCTTCTCTAGAATTATGTTAATGTTCTTCATGTCTATTGCTTAAGATTTTCTTTTAATTCACATTTACACGAAACCATAACTGTAAGGACAAAAGATTTTACTGTAGGTATGACATTGATTTTTGCAAAAAATAAATAAATAAAGTAAATAAATAACCTGATATGTCTTAATCATGTCCATATTTTATTTTACAAAAAAAGATAAGATATCCAGAACTCTCAGTCCTCAGGTTTCCTGTGTATAAATGTATTGATTTTTGTAGCAGCACAACATACACAGAGTATAATGACCATTTAGGCTGATGGGAGAATATTGATCATATACCAACATTTTTCTCTTTCTTACAGAAGCTCTGACAACATAACGTCTCTTCTTTGACACGGGAGAAATGCCACACCACTACTTGTTTCCTATTAATGTCATGTGCCTGGGCTAAACAGGCAGTAATATGATTGCACAGGTGATTCGAACCTCAAACGCAAACCTCTCAAACCTGACAAACTCAATTTTGGCAAAAATGGTCAGTAATTCAAGCCTGTAATGTGTTGATGCATTATAAAAACCACTGGGCTCATTAGTCTGTCTCTAGACTGACAACAAACCCCCACCTCCCGGATAACAGTACATATTTGACAGATGGAGTGAGACTGTCATCAAACTTTCATAATGGGGTATTTTTAAGATGCAGTGGTCCTAGATGACTGCTAAGCCATATTGAAAACCATTTCATCTTGGAAAACAGCCAAGAAATTCAGCCCACTGCAGACCTCATCTGCTCCTGAAGTTCAGACCAAACACGTCTGCACCACTTGAGGAGTGTGGAGATGAGGATTTTACTTTGGTTCTGCAGTGGATCATAAAGGACCAAAAAAAAATAAATAAAACTTTGCTGGTCACGAACAAGGACTGAAAAATACAATACGTGCTGCACTTTTTATTCTTAATGTAATATATAGGAACTGCTCGTATAATTAGAATATCCTGAAAAAGTGCATGCATTTCTGTAACTCAACTTTAAAGATGAAATGTTCATATTATGTAGACAAATAGTTATGTGAATCAATATATTTCAAGCTTTCATTTGTTTTTATTTTGCCTGTTAGGAAAACTCACTTTCAAGCAGTGTGGTGCAGTGGTTAGCACTCGTGCCTCACAGTAAGAAGGTCGTGGGTTCGATCCCAGCACCAGTCAGTGGTGTTGG
>JAPTYR010000012.1:542452-553775 GCA_029814505.1 Siphamia roseigaster
GTGAGGAATAAAGTGTGTGTTAGTTCAACTCTGCTCTTTCCACATGACGCTGTCAGGGTTCATCCTTCAGACGTTCAATTCAACCATCTTTATCTAAAAACTCTTCTTTACTTTTTATAACGTCCGTCAACATCTGCCTTTTTATTATCCTGACTGTAGTAATGAAAAAAGTTCTTTCCATTGCAGTTTTACAATTACACACCATTTGTGCTACGCCTGAAAAACCACCTCTGACCAACGCAAAAACTTTCAATCAAAAAACAATAGTTCGGTCGAAATTGTCATTTTTTTCCATGAGGTCAATTTTTATGCGCTAGTAATATTTGCACAATTTGAGGGTGAATGGAAAAGCACCTACTGTATCATAGCTGATTTTCAACCTGGCTTTGATCGCTGCATCACTCACCTGACACAGGTCTGCATGAACTGAGGTAAGTTGGTTTGTGTTCATCTGCATTTTGTCTATTGCCTGTTTTAGGACTACGACACCCCTCAATGGCTAGGGAGAGAAAACAAAGCAGAGTTACAAATGTTTGTTGTATTTTAGTGTAGGTGTAGGTCAACACTCAGTGCTGTACTAGATGAAAGAAGAACCTTGTTTAAACAAAGGAATATTAAATATTCCCCACAGGAGGAGTTACTTCCAAAGCAGTCCTACACACCCTGGCAGCATGGCCAAGGAACGGCAAACATCCTCCCAACATCACCCAGAATGTATGACAGACTGGCACCATGACAACAACGACACAAGTCATCAAATATATAGTGTTTGTGTTTGTCAACCCAAATCTACGTCACTTGTTGCAAATATATTTGTTAAATAGACACTGAACAAACATAGAAATGCAATTATTATTATTTTTTTAATCAGTTGGGAAATTTTTCAACAAAAACAATTATCATTTCAGTCTTTCCTTACTTTGTTTTTTTTATTTTACCTTTGTTTAACCAGGGAAATCACATTGAGATAAACATCTCTCTTTTGCAAGTGATCCCAGATATTAATCAAATTAATATTCAAGCCACAGAGTATCTGTTACACTGACTGACCAACTCAGGTGTTCTGCAGCTCAGGGATGAAATAACTCAAATTAGGACTGGACAATTATGGAAAGAATAATAATCAGGATTATTTTGATTGATATTGAAATCACAATTAATATACACAACTATTCATTGATTTAACCCTTTAACTCCTGAGACTTTTGCAATTCTAGTCAAAAAGAGTAAAATAAGCAACAAAAAGAAAAACAGCCAAAATGATGAAGAAAAACCAACAAAAAATTAATAAGCAGCCAATAAAATAATAACATGAACAAAGGAAGACACAAATGGAACAAAATAAAAGAAAAATAATCAAATAAAAACCAAATTGTAGAACAGTAAACAAAATAACCAATAAAATGTACAAAAAATGAATAAATATTTATAAAATAATAAATAATGTGGAAAAACTGGGCAAAAGAAATTCAGTAAAATTAAGCAAAAACAATTTTAAAAAGAAGAAATAAATAGGGCTGTAACAATAAAAAACAGTTTAATTCTTCAGAATATTCAAACTAAGCCATTCATTGAGAAGGCGTCAGCGCTGACGCATCAGGGATTAAAGGGTTAAAAAAAAAGTGTTTATTGAACCACAAAACTTCAATTTCAAATATAACTTTAAAAAAAACAGCAACCATAAATAAATTAGAAACAAGTAAATGAGTAAAATAATAATAGTAATAATAAATGAATAGCCAGTCTATTTACATTCTGTTAATGGAGACATTCATGGGTTTTTATGATGGTGACAAGGATCAATACTAACCACCATCAAACTTCCATTAACTGTCCATCTTTAAATCAAATGACTGACACATGTCACAGGGAGTGGTCCATGAGAACCGGATCACCAGAGAAGAGTTAAACAAATCATTCAGTCGCCCTCACACACACCATCTGTGTGCACATTTGGTTATAGGTCAATTTAATTGGACATTTGTGTTTGGTGCATCTTTATTTTTGTTGGGTGTACGCTGTGTTTCCAGACTAAGTGGATTTTAACTGCGAAGGTAAAGAGTTAAAGGGCCTAAAGGCAGCAGCTTGTCCTCCACGCAGACATACACAGCCCTAAATCATTTAGCCAGTCTTTTATGTTGGAGATTAGGGTTAAACCAAATGCAAAACAAATCATGTTTTATACTTTTGGTCATTTCAATTGCAATAAGAACCACGGCTTTGAATTGAATGGAAATTTTTGCATTTCATTTTCACTGAAGTCTGGAGAAAATGATTAGTGGCACTACTGTGATACATTTATAATGGAATGTAGCGACACATTTCCCTTTTATCAAAAAACTGCAGCTTGTACAATTTGGATATTACACTTGGCTTGTGTTCCCATATCAATGGTTCTTAAAATTAACTGTCTGGTCCGACAGCAGACGTAAAAAAGGGTCATTTATTTATGAAACTGAGTGATATATTTCCATTCAGTTTCCTAATGTGTGTGTAGCTTCGCAGTTATAACAACCAGTGTTGTAGATTATTAGACAGCCTTCTGTGAGTCCTAAATTAAAAACTTTAAAGTTTTTTATTATAGAATCCTGGAAACTACTGGGAAAAAACCCCAAACACGTTACACTTAACTGCTTTGTAGAGGAAGTAAGATGGATGTCCAGTATTCCATGAACATCTGGAACAGTATTCTGAGACTTTCAAAAAAGGATTTTTTCAGTAACTGAAAGTATTTTAAAGACAGTACTCAACACAAGGCTACACACTAGAAGTAAGTATCCATTCACTGGTCCGACAATATTCATATGAACATTTCCTTCTCTTCTGAGTTGACATCCACATGGCTCTTACCTGTTTCCGCTCTACAAGGGCATTTGTCAACTGGTGGCAAAGACCAGCAACTGAGGGGGAAAAACAAGGGAAACAAGTGGTTAATTACTCACACTGGTTAGTTACTACGAGTTACCTCCCACTGATTGATTGATTGATACAGATGGAGTTATGTCACAGGTCATGTGACCGCGCACACCAACCATCCGCCAAAGGGAAAAACGATGGTTCACACTGCGATGGCTCCACTATTCTGTACCGATTTAGCCATTATTTTTGTTGATATTGATCTTTTTTATATAGTTTTCAGTTGGATGGACGTCTATAGATGATCTACGAGTGTTTTAACGAATTCTCAGGAAAAATTAACGATACAAGGAAAAATTTGATATTATTGGGCTGTCCCTTCAGGTTCCTACTAGGAAAACCACCCCAAGAAATGGCCCTAATGACAGTTCCCCGACGACGGTTCCCCGACGACGGTTCCCAGACGACGGTTCCCAGACGACGGTTCCCAGACGACGGTTCCCAGACGACGGTTCCCAGACGACGGTTCCCAGACGACAGTTCCCAGACGACAGTTCCCAGACCTATTCACGTACTTAACCAGAACTCCTGGTCAGAATAATTCCAAACATTGAACCCATATAATCTGACGTAAATAACTAGTGTATCAATAGTGATCGGTGTGATAGACGACAGTGTATTTGTATTGACTGTGGGAACATTAGTTTTTATTCACATACTTCTGATCCTACAGTCTAATAAAATAAAATGAGCTGATCACATGTATGTGGAATCAGACGTTGGATGCCATGGTTAGTTTTGCAGAGGGGTCAGGGGTCAGGTTTCTGTTTATGTCCAGGAGCCACAGTCGGCCTCTTTCAGGTTCTGAACATTCACGAGGTATCAGAGAAAATGACAGACCAGGGTTCTTTAATGTGTTGTGAGTGCTGCCAACCACACAACAGCTTGTTACCATCGTGGAAATGATAATTGGTTTAATATCTGTACTGTGTCAAAGCAAGCCAAAAGAATGCCCTCCCCCTTCGCGCCAGTTGCTAAGCGTATATGCTTCAAGGTCAAGCGCCCGTATGTCCATCTGTATCAATATGGGCACAAAGGAAACATCATTGTTATGTACAATTACATTTATCTACCACAAAATCCTTTTGTAGTCCACCTCAAATAATACTTCATTATTCCTCAGCATAAGGAAAGTAATACAACATCATTGTTAATCACACTGAAAGAATTTGAACAAACTGATCACAAAGCAACAGTTAAGCAACACCAGGGCGGACACTGGTTATCACAGACACAAATATTTAGTGTATTTGGTATTTCCTGACAAGCTGGGATTTAAACCTTGGTCAAATAAATCAGATAATACTGGCACGTGTTGAATGTGTTGGGTACAAGGAGCCAAGTGTGAGCATAATATAAGTCAAGTTGAACCCGACTACAGGCAGCTGTGGCTCCACTGGTCGAGCGGGTTGTCCCATGACTGAAGGGTCAGCGGTTTGAATCTTGGCTCCAGCTGTCCACAGTGTCTTTGGGCAAGACATTAAACCATAAATGTCTCCCAGTAGGTGTAGCAGCGGCTGTGTGTCTTTGAACACCATGACGGTGGAAAAGCACTATACAAGCGCATTCCATTTACGGTTTCAATACAACAGGTAAGAGAACACTAATGATCTCAGGACGACAGACAATAACAGTGTTCAGTTACTAAACTCCATCAATAAGGAAATAGTGCAAAGCTCTTCAACATGTGACGGGGGAACAGTGAGTTAATGAGGACTTACAAGTGTCTGTTGCATATCTAATGTGCTCTCCATTGCAAGTACTGATGAAAAGCTGGACTTGGGAGAAGAGCGTCTCAAAGTCAGGGATGTTTGGCATGGAGAACTTCACAAATCTGGAAAAAATACAAAAGGTTGGCATCAAAGATGAGACTGATGAGCTCAATCTTATAACAAGTTGATCAGATGGATGTTGTTCAATTGGTTTCAGAAAAATCTGCCCTTTATCTGTGCAGGGAGGAAAAAGGCAGCACTAGTGTTTTCCAAAAATCATCCATACTTGTGGTGTTATTGTTTAGATGTATTCAGCACATGTTAATCCAGTTCATTTTATATAAAACTGCTTTAATCTGTCGTTGGTCCACATGTGACATTTACTGTATTACAACAATCAATATCACAGACCATGTAGATTTACTAAAAGAAGTTGAAAAGACAACTGACTTGCTCCAATGTTACACTCCTTTGTGCATACAACAGTTTCACATGTACATGCAACAGATAGATTTTATACATACACCTGCTTCTATTACATACAAGAACCGACAAAACATAACTATGAGAAAAGGAAATAGTGTTGTCAGTAACATGCAGATTATACATCATTAGTAACAACCCACAGTATGACCTTCAATGTATGTTGAAATGGTATTTCAATGGGGATTTAAAGGTAGTAACTTTCCCTAAAAAATACTATTGTTATCAGTTACACTGACCTTTAAAGAAACAACAGGAGTTGTTTTTTTTTTTTTTATTTGGAAGTATGTTTATACAGTATCAATTTTGAAAAACAAACAAAAATCTTCTATATCTAAACATTAAACAAATGGATTCTCCATTTTCTTGCATATCCAATACCATAGATAAGCAAATGTGCACATATAAAAGCATCCATTTTTGTTTGAGACTAAACTGTGAACCTGATGTACTGCTGCAACCCTACCTTTACCACAGACAACAACAACAGAGTGCAGACACAGTGCATCTTGGAATTAGGTGTTCAGAGAAATGAGAGGAACTGAGATGCTGAAAGAGTGTTTGACAGATTTAACAGTGTACTAGAACATCAAGATTACACAAAATCAATAATGAAGGAAGTTACTTACAGCACAGCCAGTACACCTAGGGAATGCTCCTGGATGTCCAAGGCCCCCAGCACCGTGTCCAGGTGGGACAGATTTTTGGCCAACAGCTCTCCACTTTTGTTGATCAACTCACATAGCTGAGTCATCTGGCCTAAGAGCAAAGAAGAGAAGAAGCATAAGGTAAAGAAGTTCTACATTTTGGACATTCTTTATTAGCCCTGAGATCTTTGGAGGACAAGAGAGATTTTACAGGATGTCTTTGACAATCAAATAAACAAACCAACACTAATTAGATCGACCTTAAGGATTTTACATCAGTCTTGAACAGCTATGTGAAAGTGGTTGCTTACAAAACAAGCACGTACAGACAGATAAGATTGAATGGATTGTAAACTAGAAATGTCACAACAGTCATAATTATTACCTTCATTAATCAGATAACGTTAAACAACAACATCCACAAAAGAAAAGAGCTTCACACTAGTTTATAAGTATATTAAGCTATTTTCTTTACTTTTTAAGCAGTCGGTTTTGTGATTTAAAAAGCATATTTTTGCATGCAACAATTAAAAAAACATTAATGTTCTTACAGGTAGAAATTAACTGACTCTCAAAAATGTTTCCAACAGTCGTGTGTAGGTGATATCTAATGTAAATCGGCCGGTCAAGTGTCCTGTCAAGGCCTTGCAACACAGGCAAAGCAAGTGGATTGACAGACGACTTTGAACCAATTATAATCCTTATTTCCGTCTATCAGCCAATCAAAAAAGAGCTGGGCGGGACTACCGGTAGGCAGTCCCCAGAAATAATTTTCTAGATCAAAAACAAAAAGTAAGATTTTGACATTTTGTTTCAACGGCGTTCTTGTTCGAAGCTGCCGTCTGCGTCCGTATGTGCTAATACACCATCTGGCGATACTTCACACAACTCTCGCTGTCAGATAAAGTCATTTTCACGGTGTGTTTACATGATAAAGCAAAAAGAGGGCTCTGGCCAGTTTGCCTGCCTAGCTATCGGCAAGGCATTGGATAGCATAAGCTAGCTAAGTAGCTAATACTTCCCACCCGAATGAGTTTGCTAACCCTACCTTGAGCGGAGAGCTGCCGCACGTTGTTCACAAACTGCTCCAAGGCTGAAGCCATTATTTCCTGGGTCCAAAGTGGAGGTAATTTGCACTGTTTTTCATTCAAACGTCAGAAACAACTCCGTCCGGACTAAGACAGGGGGCCACCAGCCGCCACTGAGGTCGAGTTATCGCGAGATCATAAGAACAGAACAGGCTGCAAGGAGAATTACGAAGTGGCGGAACGAGAACTTCTTAAAGGGCCAGAAGCACAAATGTACCATCTGTGGTCCAAATGTCATCATATCTAAACACTGTCATTATGGTATTTTCACTGAAAAACATTCACTGTGCGTCCTTATGTGCTGCGACGTAGAACTGGAGAGCCCCAAATCACTGTACATTTAAGTCAAAAATAAAAGGAACTGACGTAGATTTTGCAGAATTTCCCTCAAAGATGCTGTAAAACATGAAGAGGTCTTTGTCTGATTTGTTTTAAGCAGACCAACGTTTCTTGAGTTCCTGCTTGTTTTGTTGTGATACAGCTAAGTGTTCATTAAGATGTAAACAAAGTTATTCCTGCTGAAAAATCCAGTAGAATACCATTAGGAACTGTTTGAAGAAACCATTAGAAATGCCTGTCTCTTTTCAGCAGGGATGCTGAACCTACTTACTTTCACAATTATATAAAAAAAAAATCCTGCATTTTTTTCTTAATGTCAAACATTAAGCTGTAACTATATTATTATACATGAAGAATTCAGCTATGATTCATTAACTCTGTAACCCCTGATGCGTCAGCACTGACACACTGAATGGATGGTTTAGTTTAAATATTCAGGAAAATTTAACTTTTTTTTGTTTAACTGTTTTTACTGAGTTTTGTTGATGGAACTGATGTATGAAAATAAACCAATAAACAGGTGTCAAAGAGAAACTGATTTAGAAAAAGAAGAAGTCTAAACTAAAACTTTTGGAAGCTAATTACAATGTTAGTTATTTCATTGTTTTTTCTTTTTTTTCAGTTAATTTTAGTTACTTTTTAATGCAATTTTTTTCCCCTAAGTAATTTATTATTTTGTAAATATTTATTAGTTTTATCAATTTTGTTGCTTATTTTGTTTATTTTTCTACATTTTGTTTTTATTTTCCTTCACTTGTGTCTTACTTTGTTCATGTCACTTTTGTTGGTTTATTATTCATTTTTGTTAGTTTTTATTGATCATGTTGGCTGTTTTTCTTCATTGTGTTGCTTTTTTTTTAAATTCTTTTTGACTGAAAGTGCTAAAGTGCCAGGAGTTAAAGGGTTAAGGTGCCTATCCTGATCAGCATATGGTGGAACCAGCTCCAGATGTCTGGTTGTTTTGTTGTTTTAATTGTCTTATTGCTGAACAAGAAGCGTGGTGAAGCCTGGTAGACATTTATTTTTATTTGTAATACAGGCAACATTTGTCAAGTGATAATGTGTAGAACTTTAAATGTTATACATCAGTTTAATAAATGTTATTTTTATTTTGTTTGTCCCAAATTATTAATTGTCTTGTTTATAAGTGCAATGATTTATTTTTAAACTCAACTTTAGGGAAGTAATTCACATTTATAAAGGACATAAGAGTTGACATTTTTGTTTATTTTTCTGTAATTATTGTTTTATTGTGACCATTTGTTCAATACATGTATTTAAAGACAATGAATCATCCCAAAGTAGAAAAAGAAGAAGAGACTGCATTTTTTAAATTATTCAACCTTTATTGATAATCAACAAATAGAAACATTTAACAGAATTAAACATCACATATGAATTCAACTATTGATAAAAACAGAGGTGGTAAAAGTACTATCATTCTGTACTAAAGTAGAAGTACAACTACTGGTGTGGAAAAATACTGTGGTATAAGTAGAAGTACTGATTAAACTCCTTTCCTGAAGTAAAAAAGTACAACTTCTCAACTTTTGTACACAAACAAACAAACGCGGGCAAAACCATAACTTCCTTGGTTGAGGTAATAAAACGCTGGTCACTATGAAAATAAAGTCATTCTATCATGAGAATAAAGTCTTTTTTTTAAGAATGAACTCATTGAATGAGAATAAAGTCAGATCCACTCATTGGAGTGAATAGATGGAGAACTTGGAACATTTAGTGAAGTTCTACATTCATTTGTAGTTTAAATACTGAGCCTATTAGCCCAGCATCAACTCATTATTATCATTATTATTATTATCAGTTTAAGGACTGTGAATCCAGTTTACACAGGTTTGGTTTTTTCTCATATTATGAGTTTATTCTCAAAATATTACAACTTTATTCTCATTAAATACAGATTTATTTTTTTTTAAACTCCAACTTTTTTCTCATTATATAGTGACTTTATCCTCAAAGTGACAAACATTTTTATTTTCTTATGTGGCCTGAGTACGCTGTCGTACTTTGCCATGAATGAAATAATACTTATAATATTTAACCAGGAAAAATCCAAAAAGTTTCAAAGGTTGAAGTTGAATCAGTACTTATACTTTTACCAGAGTATTTTTTCAAACAAGTAGCTGTACTTCTGCTTTAGTACAGAATGTGAGTACTTTTACCACCTCTGAATATCTTCAGTACTGACATGGACTATGTCCTGTGTATGTTGTTGTTTTTCCTCTCTCTCTTCTTCTTTATTCTTGTTGCACTTTAAATGTCATTTTTTAATTTTGTGTCTCATATTTTCATTAGTGTTCATTCCACAGCGTCTCCAAATGTATTTCTGATTTAACTGTCTGTAACATTGGTCCATTCTTGTTGTATATTGCTTTGTGCCGAATTTAAAACAAAAACCAAAAAAAAAAACCCACCAGATTTCAAATATTTCTGTGGTTGTTACAGCAGAAGCCCATTTCCATCTGGGATATTTTTAAAAGACGGTTCCACAAAGTCGTAATTCTGATCAAAAGTCGAAATTTTGAGCTAAAAAAAAAAAGTAAAAAATTTGAAATAAAAAAGTCGAAATGTTGAGCTCGGCAGTGCGCATGCCTCAAACCCCAGTAGACTGTGCTGGACCCAGGCTGACCAGGTCCTGGACAAGGTTTGTCCATTAGCAGCTTGGTCATGTGCCTCACCTTAACAACTAGGTTCAGATTCAATAATAGAACACTGATCTCAAAATTTCGACTTCTTATTTCATAATTTTAACTTAATGGAACCATTTTTTTTTAAATATCCCTGACGGACATGGGCTTCCCTAAGGAGTGAGACGTCGCAACGCTTGTCCTATCTTTGTTGGGGACTGGAGTACAGTGTGTTCCTTCCTGCTGGACAGTGACTGTCCCCTTTGGTTCCGCAGGGGCAGCTCTCTCCACAGCCACTGTCCCACATGCTGCAGGGCTCCGGCACTGAAGGCGGACCCTGGACTGTACACCCAGTGCTTCCACTTACCTACGGCCAAAGACACGGGACATTTCACCTGCCCGCTCTGCAGCTAGCCAACATGCTACCGTTAGCCTCCAGCTAGCCAACATGCTACCGTTAGCCTCCCGCTAGCCAACATGCTACCGTTAGCCTCCCACTAGCCAACATGCTACCGTTAGCCTCCAGCTGTGTGCTCTGGGCTGCAGCTGACCAACAGAACCGGAACAGAATGACAAAGTTTAGCTAGCATCACAACGACAACTGCTAACAAACGACTAGCAGCAGCAGCGGGTTGAGTGGCTAAAATAGACCGAGTTCAATAGTTGTCGAGTTGGGAAAAGTTTTGGACTCCCATGCGGACTTTCTCCGGTGTTTGTGTCAGCTGTTTGCAGAGGTTTACCGGCAGGGCAGGGTGTTGTTGTCCGGTCCAAAGCTAACCATGCTGCTGCGGTTCGGTTCCACACGCCTACTCGGAAGAGGGAGAAGTGTCCTCCGCGATCCCTTTAAGAGGATTGGCGTCAACATGTCCTCCTGTCCCTCGGGTAAGAGACTCCGGGTTCTGGTGGACATGGACGGGGTCCTGGCGGACTTCGAAGGGGGGTTCCTGAAGAAGTACCGAGCCCGGTACCCGGAGGAGCCGTTCATCAGCCTGGAGGACCGGAGGGGCTTCTGGGTGTCGGCCCAGTACGGCCAGCTGAGGACGGACCTGTGTGTGAGTGACATGGGGGGATTTATGGACAAACCTACTGTCAAAGGTGATTATCTACGGAACCCCTTTGACCCAGGGGCCTCCAACATGCGGCTGGGGGCCAAGTCCGGTGTCAGCTAAAATATGGACCCTGTAAAATCTGCACCCCCACCAGAATTTGCGCATGCGCGAAAATTAGCTATACATATTTTTTATAACTTAAAATTTCCACGTGTGTCCTACTTTGTTCGTGTTACTTATTATTTTGTTGGTTGATTATTCTTTTTTTAATTTGTTTTCTTCCTTACTTTGGCTGTTTTTGTTCATTTAGTTGTTTTATTCTTTTTTTGTGGAATATGGGATTTGTTGACCTTGAAAAACTGAACATTTGGACATTTGTCCTTCAGGTAGTGTGGACAGGTGGATCCACCTGGTCCGTGTTTACAGTTGATATTAATTCAC
>JAPTYR010000012.1:1478413-1491859 GCA_029814505.1 Siphamia roseigaster
ACCTCCTCCCCTCCACCTCCTCCTCACCTCCTGGACAGGTTCCAGAGGTCATCCCAGGACCTCTGGAACCTTATCAGTTAGTCCAGCCTCTTCCTGTCAGCTGTTGTGATGCTGCTCTCCCAGCAGACCACACCATAGAATACGGCAGATGCCACAACAGGGTCATAGAAGGTCCTCAGGAGTGCTTCCCCCCACCCCCCGCATCCCAAAGGACCTCAGCCTTCTGAGCAGATAGAGCCTGCTTTGTTGATCGTGTGTCTGTGGGTCTTTATGAAGGGAAAGGGAACTGATTTGAGTCGATGAATCGATGGATCACTTTAGCTGTAATAATGTGGACTTTGTGACTCCACAGGACAAGCCCAGGCTGCAGCTGCTGTACCGGAGCTCCACACCCACCACAGCAGCCGAAGGGAACGGGCTGCCCCTATGGACGTGCAGCACGGCCGCTCCTATCCCTGCCACCGGGTTCCCCTCTTTGTGGACTTCGAGGAGATCGGCTGGGCGGGCTGGATCATCTCTCCTCGGGGATACAACGCTTACCACTGCAGAGGCTCCTGCCCGTTCCCACTGGGGGGGAGCCTCAGGGCCACCAACCACGCTACGGTGCGGTCCATCATGCACGCACTAAAACTCTCCAGTGATGAGGTGGGGGCACCCTGCTGTGTACCCGACAAACTGCAGTCCATCAGTTTGTTATATTTCGATGATGAAGAGAACGTGGTGTTAAAGCAGTATGACGACATGGTCGCATTGAGCTGTGGCTGTCATTGACTGGACTCCAACACTGGGACAATGAGGGCTGAGGACATGAGCAGGGGCTTGGCTTAATGAATACATTTTATTTTAGTGTGTAACTTTAATACTGTATTATTATTTTGAGAAATAAAACTATCATACCTCAATTTTCCATGAATGATTTTTTCTTAAGTTGATTTTTTTATCTCAACAATTCTAGACCTCAACAGAATTCACTATTTCAAATTCATATTTATGTAAAAAGAGGTTTTGATTCTGTTCAATATTCCTGATAGGACATAAAGTTTCATGGTTTTATACTTAAGTTCTGTTTAAGTTGCCATTTTCCATTAAACAGATAATAATTGTTCTAGACTATATTGGCCAAAGTAATAACGGCGTAATCTTACCAAGTGTATTTTTCTCATTTCAAATCCAAATATTTCATCACACTTAAAATAAGAAATCATCACCTAATAAGGAAGTTGTCAGTGAGATATAAGAACAGATTTTTAGATAATAGAGCTGGAAAATCATATTTCAAGAAATCTTGACAAGATAATTTTCACTTGTTCGTTTGGCAGACTTGTTTGTTTCATTCAAGATTTTATTTATTTTTTGTTTCTGTTTGCTTGTTTGTTTGTTTGTTCTTTCACTTAATTTAAGCAAAAAACAACAACAAGCTAATGGGGCAAGTGACAATTATCTTGGTAATATGTCTTAAAATAATAGCTCTATTGTGTAAAAGTAAGTTCTTATAGCTGACTGAAAAATTACCCTTTAGGTGATTATGTCTAATTTAAAGTATGATGAGATATTTGACTAGAAATGAGGAATAATACACTTCGTTTTT
Organism: Siphamia roseigaster; assembly: GCA_029814505.1. Taxonomy (NCBI): domain Eukaryota; kingdom Metazoa; phylum Chordata; class Actinopteri; order Kurtiformes; family Apogonidae; genus Siphamia; species Siphamia roseigaster. Next base: position 1,480,002 of record JAPTYR010000012.1, read on the forward strand.
TCCAGTGTAAAACATTTTCAAATAAGTTACAAATAATTCATCTTCACTTATGTTACCAAACACACCTTATTGATTTTTGTAGATGATGAACAACTTTTAGTTCCAACGTTGAATTTAATCTCATTTTCTTTATGTGTTTACTCTTTGGAGCTCCAGAGAATGACACTGAATCAATTTGCACTAGGTTGACATCTTCTAAGACAGAAAAACAGCTAATAAATAAATATTTATGAGTGAACTTCTCTGCAGTGGTGGGGTTTTTAAGCTTCTACACACCTGGCCTGGCCAAAAATCTAAAATAAAATATTAAAACAATACAATGCATAGTCCAAAATTCTTCTGTTGTGTTGGTAATTTCTGAGACCAACACAACAGTGTATAGCTAATGTTCTCTGAACATTAGCTATACACTATAATCTAAATCATGTTGGCAAAGTGTGTTAGTTACTTCTATAATAATGAATATAGTGTCTTTATAAAATCTTAACCAGCTCATTGGCAACTGTAACTGGTTTCTTTATTACTTTTTTATTGATGTGTTATAGACAAAATATTTTGTCTAATCAAAATCAGGCACTTTTTAAAACTCAAATTAAAATATAAATACTTTGAATTTGAATTAAAATTAAGTACTCATTCTTTCATCTCTTTTTTTAAAGTACATAATACACTAAATAACACACAAGGAAGCTCACTGGGGAAAAAAATCTAAGAGTATTTTTATATCTCATCCCGCTTAAAATAAGACAAAATCACCTAAAGTGTAACTTTTCAAGTGAGATATAAAAAATAGTTTTAGAAAGTAGATCTGGAAAATCTTATTTCAAAAAATTTGATCAATATAATTTTCACTTGTTTCATTGGCAGATTTATTTGCTTTATTCAATATTTTTATTTGCTTAATTTCGACAAACAAATCTGCCAATGGAACAATGGAAAATTAACTTGGTAAGATTTTCTTTTAAATATTTGAATACTGAGATATATTGAATAATTTTCCAGATCTATTGCCTACAAATCAGTTCTTATATCTCAATGAACAGTTGCTCTTTTGGTGATTCTGTCTTATTTTATCTAAGTGTGATGAGATATTTGAACTAGAAATGAGGAGAAAAAAAAGTTTATAAGATTCGGAATTTTTCCAGTGCTGTTTTGGTTTTACAGACATGTTCAGCTCAGTAAAAATGTTCTGAAGTGAAAACAACACATGTGCGATAAAATTCTGTATCAACAGTTGCTTTTTTTATTGGAATGGATCACAGACACAATACAGCCCTGCTTTTATTCTACAGTTAAAAAAATGCATCAAACTTGCAAAACCAATTCTCTATGTCCTCTGCTTGTTAAAAAAAACATTCATTGCAGTAATTCCATTTCAAGCCTTTAGACAGTACAATTTAAATGTGTGATATCTTAAACACACAAGGTGTAAATGCATTTTCATGTTTAGCATGCAAAATGTTTGAATAATTTAGTTGTGCTTACATGGTCAGTTGATATTATATTTCTAGATGAAGTCAATGATTGTCATTCAAGTATGTCCAATGATTATTTGTGTAATTGCAGCCTGTCTTGTGAAAAATAAATCTCAAGGTAACATTGGACCTTGAAGAAAATAAAACAAAAAAAGCAAAAATACCTGAAGAGTAGTGGAGACCACCAACACCACTGTAGTCAAATATAACAAACCCTCAGCATTTATAATAAATATCCAACATTTACATTTAAGCTAACACTCTCTGTCTTTACAGTATGTACATGGATTGTCCATGTCTCCCTTTTTCTAAAAAAAAAAATTGCACATTATCTTACAGTATTCCTTCAACCATATTGAAAAAGGTACTCAACAACATCAAACATTCATTTATAAATCAATTCAATTTCAACATTCAAGTTAAACTCATTGTCCATCGTAAAACCATCAGTGGGCTCAATAGCTTCAGAAATCTGGCACAAATTTAAGGCAAGTAATGCAAAACAATGCTCAATGATCTGTGCTGAGGAAAAAACCTTCAACTAAAAGGAAAAATCCACCTCATGGTATTTCAAATCTCCAAAATATTGGTGATGTACGTTGCATTTCGAGGCCCATTTGCTGTTTATGTTGTATGTTTTTTTTTATAATAGAATAAACAACAAAGGGTTAAGTTTTGGTTTCTCATATAAATGTTACAAATAATCTAGGCAGGTCGAAAACTAAAATTTCAAGATCACAAAATAACTCCTGGAATGCAATGAACATCATAACATGAAGAAACAAAACAGCAAAGAGGAGAGTGGATTTTTTCTTTCATACCTTAGAGCTTATCAACTGGGACAGTCCAGTTCTTCAGTCCCCAAGAAGTCTCCTAAAATATGCTCATGTTGACCAAAGACAGGCTCTAAATATGGATGCCCCTCCTTACAGTGCATGGCTATCGACCTGTCCATGTGTCTGTCCTCATGTTCCCTGTGAGGGGCTTGGATATTAGCTTTCTGGGCCATGGGGGAAAGAGGCACAGGGACAAAGCCATGGTAAACAACCATGGGTGGTGTCAGAACCTCCATAGGAGAAGCCTGGGGAACAGCGCCCTCTGGTGGCTGGATTGGCAGTTGCACATAGTTTCCTGTTTCAGGATCAAAGAAGGTTTTGGTTTTTACTTGTACAGGCATATCCACAAAGAAATAATGGCCTGAGTCTGGGTCCTGGAGGAGTTTACGTTGCGTCATGGGGAAGGACTGCGTGACAATGGTGTGCTCGATGCTGGATTGGCGGGAGAGTTGGCTGGTGTGACTGGACTGACGGGACAAGTTTGGAGGATGAGGGATGGTGGTGCTTTGAGCGTCGATGCTATGACTCCGTCTCAGAGGGTTATCCCTGTTTGGTTTATCTTTGCCTCTGCCTCTCTGCTGAAGCTCATCCATAATGGATTTCTCAATTCGCTGTGTTCTGGGATCACTGACTGACATGTCAGCACTAAGTCTGCGCTCCACTTTATCTTCAAAGTATCTGTCGGTGCTTAGTGACCGTTGGAATGGCCTGTCTGACATGGGTCTGTCTCCGATGTGAGCTTTGTACACAGGTACGTTACTTATGACTCTGTCACTGCTGTAATGCCTCTGCTCCGGCCTCTCTCGATTGTGTCTGTCGCTGCTTCGGCCTTGCCTCTCAGTTACAACACTGGGAAGTGCTTCACTCCTGTGGTTACTGTTTTCCATTGAATCATAGCTCTGTCTTCGGGTGTTGTGGCTCATGTGGGATCTTTCATGATAGTTTTGACTTTTATGGGATCTTCTTTCATTGGGTAGTTGCTCAGAGTGCTCAGTTTGACTTTCATTATTTTGATCTGTTTTCTCCCTGTGTTTTTTCTCGCTGCTTTTTGAGGTTCTGCTGCTGCTGCTTTTGTGCTCAGATTTGTCACTTTTGTTTCTGTCTGCCCTGTGCTTACTGCTGCTTTGAGAGGATTTGTGGGGTGACTTCTGTGCCTCCTCCTTCCTTATCCTTCTGTTGGTTAGCTTCATGGCTCTGAGAACAGCCTTTTCAGATTTGGGTAGGACAGTGGGAGGCTTGGGCAGACTTGTTTGGCTTTCATTACCACTGCAGGTAGAGCCTGACCGCTCACTGGGAACCTTCAGTACCTCACACTCTACTCCGATGTTAATTCCCACCTCATCAGCTGTGTCAGCTGTGCTGGTTACACTCTCCACACCCTCAGACAATGAGCTCACTCCAGAATGTCTGTCATCCTGCTGTGGGACAGTGAGGAATCCATCATCTTGATAATTTGTTTGCATTTCACTTAGAATATTGAAGGGTGGGATAGTTGGGGGGGATTGCTTTGATGAAATTTCTGTAGGCTTAAAGCTTTCAACTATGATTGCAGGATTGTCACTGGGAGCAATTTCATGATCGACTGGGAGCTCTGGAATTTCTTCAACATGAGGTACCGCCACTTCTGCCTTTTCTGGAAAACTCAAGCTTCCTCTAGGTTTCCAGGGTTGCACCGTCTTCTTCACTTTATTACTTATTGCTGTGTTGTCTTTGACCTTAAATAAAGCAGGGATTCCCAAAGTTGGTGAGAGAGTGTTGAAGGCCACTGCTGCAGTTTGATCGTTTTCATCTTCAGGTACACCATGCCCTGTGGTGTTTTTGGCCGTCTCTTTGGCCTTGCTTGGTAGCTCCGCCTCTTCATCGGGGGATTTTATTCTGTGCTTAGCAAGTTCTGGCTCACTTTCATGATCACTGAAAGAATAATATTCTGCTTCTGTCCTGTCTGAATCAGGCAATGTATTTTGTGAAATATTTCTAATTTCTTCATCAACCTCTTCAACATCTCCAAGGAGATTCTCCAGAGAGTGGAAAACATTTGTCTCACTCTCAGTATATCTGTGCAGGGCACTGTCCACTGAGAAGTAAGAGGATTTTGAAGAGCAGCTAGCTTGATCAGGTGGACTTTGATTAATACTCACCCCATTAACCTGTAGTAATGGTGATATTATATTTCTGGGGGTGTCGCTGACAGACTCTGCATCTGGTTTTACATCTTCATTTGCTTTCAGTACTTTGTGAGATTCTTCAGTGATTGAATTGTTGCATTGTTTGTCTTGTGGAGAATTTAAATAATCTGGTTTTAGAGGGGCCTTTCGCTTCACTTTGTGCATTTCTTTTACCTCAACATTGTTTTCAGGTGTAATGTCCCATGGAGAGCTCATATCTTTTTTGACGTCATCTGTCTTGTTTTCATTTTGTCTAATTTCTTTTGATAAGTAAGATTGATTTTCAAGTTCAAAAGGTATAAGTGTTTCTCCTATTTCTGAATCTGCTGTAGAGGGTTTTAAATTATTTACTGGGCTGCACATATCCTTATTAGAGCTTGTTTCACTTGGGCTTGATACAACCTCATTTGTAGATAAATTGGCATCAATTTCCTGTTTTTCTGAGCTTGTACTCCTTATTTCTGATGTCAAACTTAAGTCACTATTTTCATATGTGTCATCTTTGTTAGAGTTATCTTCTACTACATCTTTAATACTGTCTGTCATACTGCTAATACTTCCATTTCTTCTTCTTCTAGGAGGTATAGGTGGAACATCTTTTTTGCTTTTACTTGGGTGGACAAGATCTTCAATGTTATCTTCAGACACCTGACTATATTTCAAATCGACATGATTGGCATCATAATTTAAGTTATCGATGAGTTTTTCTTTAATATTTTTCTCTTTTAGTAATTTATATAGCTCATTGTCTATTTTGTCCATCCCAGGTAAAGCTATCCTAGTGCCTCCTCTGTGAGTTTCACCAGGTCGAGGTTCCACTTGTGCCAGAATCTGTCTCATGTGTGTGTGGTCTCGCAGATCACATAACCTTTCCTTTAGCTCCTTGTCTTTGGGTGTAACAGGTCTTTCATTTTGTTCCTCCTTAGCCTCTGAATATTTTGCATTATTTTTCCTTTGCTGTGCCATTATATCATAACTTTCATCAACACCCTCATCAGATATTGGATTTGCATCTTGTTCTGTCTCTATAGTCCTTCTCTTTTGCCTTTCTGAAATGATCTCCTCAAGAGCCATTTTGGCCTTGTCGTAATTGTCATTTATAAGAGCTTTGTTTACTATGACATTACCATCTATCTTTGTAAACACATCCTGCTTACTATGCTCCTTCTCCTTCCTTGTAAATATTTCTCTCTTAGCTGATGTATTCCCTCTCATCGACAACATGCCCTTTTTAATATTTCTAAGTTCTCTTGAGATCAAATCATTCTTGGCCTTTGTCTCCTCATCTATATTGATGAGGCCGAATTTATTCCTTGCATTTTCAAGAAAACGATCACCAAGCTTTACTCTTTCTAGTTCTTTCAAAGCATGCAAATCATTAATAATGTGTTCACTATCCGTTTTATCTCTTTTTAGCATTAACTCACCCTCATCATTCTCTGTCTTCGCACTTACATTCATATCACCTTCATCATAGTCCTCAGTTTGCTCATCACCTGTCACTGCGTATCTCTGATATTTGATATAATTGTTCTGTCTAGCTGAGAATATATGTTTGAGCTTCCCTTGTTTCTGGACAGATCCTCTATCTTTTGCATCTTCTAAATCACCATTAAGAAGTTGGTCAGGATTGACTGTGTGCTGTTTGTCAAGAGGAAGATGGATGTCAGATTTATTGAAATTTCTTTTAGGAACTGGTGGGGGCTCTTTTTTAAGATTTTGACTGACCACCTTAGCAATATTTTCCTCTTTGTTACTTTGAGACAAAACAATGTTACTTTCAGGTACTACACTTTCCTCTTTGCTGCCAAGCAAATCTTTAGAGTAGATAACTTTCTTTTCTGCCTCTTTGTTTTTGGTTTCCTCTGTTTTTGAAACAGGCTTAACCACACCATCTGAATGAGCTATAGACAGAGCTTTGGTTTTCGCTGCGTTGATTGCTTCTCTTGCTGCTTTGATCACAGATTTTGTGCTCAGAGATTGAACACCACTATCCCTTTCAGTAGAACTAAAACCCTGCACTCCACAGTCTTTTTCATTTGTGTTTTTCACTGGCCGTTTAGGTTTTTCTGGCACTTCTGGTGGTATTTTTCCTACTGTTATCTGTGATGATGAAGCCGCTTTCTCAGCTTCACGGGTTGAAAATACAGGTGATTTATCTTTGCTGACATTTACAGTATTTGGTGAAAGCCCTGTGTTTGTTGGAAAAAGTTCTTTGTTTAGATTGAATGGTGAAAGGTCATTTTTCTCACTTAGCACAGAACCACCAGTGCTCTGAGGGACTTGAAGATATAGCATATCACTGTCAACAGGGCTGGCTTTTTTGTATAACTTCAGTGAAGGATAGTTTTGCTTTTTAGCCAAGGTGCTTTTGTTTCTCTTGTGTATAAAGGGAGACATAGGATTGTCCTCACTGTTTCCTGCAGACTTAGTTTGCAGAAGATTTGATAACAAATAGTCATCTGAGAGAGGCCTATCACCATCCTGCTTTGTAAGGTCAACACTTTGAGTACCATTATGTTCCAAAACAGAATTGCAAAGTGTATGTTCATCTTTTATATTGGCAGGCGTGCTCAACCCAGATGCTTGGCCATCTGACATAGCTTGTTGATATGTCACATTATCTGATTGTGGAGACTGAGTGACATCTTCTGGGACTTCTAATGTTTTAAATTTAGGTGGACTATACCGACTTTTCACCCGTTTTCGGTTGTCTTTAAGGTTAAAAAGAATGCTAGAGGCAAGGGATTTGTAGCTGTCCCGTTTGATTGGTGGTTCGGGGGTCACTTTTGCTTCTGAATGTGGCCTAAGTGGAAGGTCAAGGGCAGAAGGAGACAGGACTGAGAGAATCTCTGATGTTTCTGTTGGTTGTCTGGAAGGAATGAGGGGAGTCATAAGTTGGCAGATGCTAAATGGTGTAGACGCCAAAGAACTGACTTCCTCTACAGCTTTAACTGCCACAGATTTAGCTTCTTTTTTCAGCAACCAAAGATTTTCTTCCAAGGGCTTTGTGAAGCTGTCATGAGGTGGTATTCCAGACTGATTGACTGGAATAGCACTTTTAGCCCTGGACTTGTTGCGCCTCCAGGGGGCAGTAGTCGCATCCCCTATATCTGAAGAGCACCTTTTCTCTGTAGCAGTCGCTGAGAGCTTTGGCAGCATTTTTGGTGGTGAAGTGGGAGGGATGGGTTTAGGGGCAACAGGAGGAGGTGGCTCAATGGTTACTTTCTGGCAGGGCTGAACCTCCTCTGTGTGTACAGTCTCTTTTCTATGGGCCTCTGTCAGCTCCTTGTAAAATGGAAGGTCATACCATTTAGGGACAGTATCTGTGGGAACGATAGGTGTGTCTATGTCCTTTGGGCTAAAGGGGAACCGGTTCAAATCTCCCCATGTTTGAAAAGGGCTGAACTCACTGTGGAGGAAAAAGTTTTTGATGTTAAGCTTCTTCAATTTGATACCAGATTTCCCATTTTTGCTTTTTGAGGATTTCCCTGAGGCAGTAGTATCTTTGCCTTTTTTGTTTGCTGAAGCATCACCAGAAGGATGGCTTTGGTGGTTCTTGTAAGAGCCATCACTGAGATTTGTGTGATAATCTGGGGAGAACTCTGACAGCTCTCTTTGGATGCTACGAAGTGCTGATTTGTCCCATGATTCCCCATTGGAGTCAGTCATACCGCCATTTTTTATAAACATCCCTTCACAGCTTTCTTCTGTAGCACTCAATGCCTTGAGGAAAGAGGACATGTGGGATATGTTCTTTTGTTGCTGCTGTTTCCATGGGTGGGCATCATGCTTGTCATTTTTGTTTTGCCCTTGTTTTTTAGATTCCTTGTGATGAGTCTTTTTGAGGGGTTCCCCTGCCAAAGGCTTGTGGCAACTGAAAGGCGAGTAGCTGTACAAGAAGTCATCATTATAAACAGCATCATCTCCAATACACAGACTTCTGAAGGCTCGATCAGTGAGTGTGCTGACTTCACGGTCTGTCTCGTCCATGAACAAATCAGTGAAGCCATTGGGGAAGCGGTGGTGAAGCATACTTCCCATCCGATGGCTCATGTGTCGCTTTTCCGTACAGCTCATAGTGTCAACAGTATTTTTTTCTGTCTCAGCATCACCTATGTTGCGTCTTCTACACTTCTGTGTGCCTTGTGGTAACTGACATCAGCGACCTCTTGTGCATATAAACATCCTAAAAAAAACAAATAATCAAATTAGTGTCCATTAGTTATCAAGTTATCAATTCTTTAAAATTAAAATGTGTTAAGTTCCTAGTAAGAAATTGTCACATATGGAGTTTAGTAGTTAAAAACAGTTCCTTTTTGACATTATTACTATAAATGGTTTTCAACAACTTCAGTTGCACTGATGACCTTTATGTACACGGCATGTGCCAGGTTGGGCTATGCTGTCACTATGCAGGCAGCAGACAAACACTTCATACCATGCACATGGCTATTTTAAGCATTGTATGGTACCTTAAGCTATAACCACTGAACATTGCTTTTGAGGGGCAAAGGAACACATTCCAAATAATTCATTAATTTTCAAAAATAGGAACATTCTTTCATGTAAATACACTGCAAGGAAAAGACCAGTGCACATACATACATACATACATACATATATGATTGTGCTACTGTTGGCCATTAAATTATGCATGCATTCTAAAACATAAATTCAAATCCTCTGCAAGGATTCACATTAATGTTCACGGTAGTTAACTTACACCAAAGTGCAAACTAAATCATCACATCATTGACTGTGTCTCAGCAGCAGCTGCTCTACTGTAGCTTACTTTAGCTATCTGGGTGAGGTCTTAGAATAGCTCATTAACCCATTTATATATCGTGACCTGGGAGCATAGCCACTGGCATATCACTCAAGTCTTTAACCATGCAGATGACACTCCTTATAAGCTGAAATGATTGACTGAGGCAAATATAAACAGATATGACACAATTTCATAGTGTATTTGATGGTATCTTTACATTAAAACAGCTTCAAAAAATAACTAAGGTATTGAAGAAATTTGTGTGGTGTGGAGGTCAGTGAAGTTTACAGTCAGTGTAGGAGGACTCATGGACAAAACAGGTCAAAGGCTACTTATCAGAATCGAATAACAATATTTGAATGATAAGACACTTCTAATAGTTAGCTTAGAAGTGAAAGAACTGTGTGACTTTACTGTATATGCTTTGGCTACAGAATGCTTGGGCTTTCCAGGACTCTTTGGCCAACAACTGATCTTCTTGCTCTTATAACGAGAGATCAGTTAGCAACCTCGGTACTTTCCCAGCATCTGCTGCCATATTTATACCCAAGGAATGAAGAAGCCCAGTTGGGCAAAGTGTAAAAATTTGCAGCCTTTGCTGGCTATTTTTTTTTGTTTGTTTTTTCACATATGTGTGTGTCAGTATCTCTAAAAATCAATGCGAGAGAACACAAATACAGCTATAAAATACAAGCATGAAAAGTGGACTGTTATTTTCTTGATTATCCACCACATTAAGCTTAATATATTACAAAAAAAAACAGTTTAACCATTTTCTGCTCCTGCCATGATAAACGTCAATATGATTATGGTGAACCTCACCTCTGTTATGGGTCTTTCATGCTGGGAGTGAAGGTCCAATCTACTGTCGAGTCTCGTATGATGCACAAATCCTTTGTCAAATCCAATAACCCGGTGGTTTATAATCTGATGAGAATATATTCAAGTTAGTTGTCATTCCTAGTGTATACAACTTTTATTTAAAGTTGAAGAAACAAAGAAAACTCACCAAAGTGAGTCAAGCCTTCAGATCCATGTTCAAAAAGCACTTGAGTGGAGAGTCTCTCAATCCCCAGTCCAGAAGGTACCAAAATAGACACACAAGTTGGTGTGGCCAAACTGAGCAGCAACACAGGACGCAGCTAGCTTGCTCACATTGGAATAACCAGTGGGTGTCGAGTAGCAGGGCAAGACAGGCCACCAGGATGAAATGGACACTGTCATTGGTTATTTTTGTAACAGCACAGAAGGCTCATGGACTTCCGCATGAAAGATCTCTTTTTTGTTAGATGTCTTTCAAAACATGACCCTTTACTTCAGACCAATGAGTCCAGTCTGGGTGAAAACCATGGAAACAGCATGCACATACCTGGGGGACAGCATCAGTCATTTTCAACTTACTACTTTATGTCACTGTCACGAAGAGAAACAAGTTGACTGATTAAGCTCAATGCATCACACACCTCCAAATTAGACATGACATCTACAAAGGTTTGTTTGACAGAACTGGATGTCTGCTGCCTGGTATTTGTCTCGGAGATGAGTGTCGAAGTTGTGTTTACAAGACTGTGTTGTGGCATGAAGGTGCGTGACTGGTGAGTTTTAGGGCCAATGCAGTAGCTGTTGTTGCTGTGAGATTACGCTTAAATGGGAAGAGTATTTTGTTGACCTGTTACTCAGAGAGTAAGAGGAAATGGTCTCATTAGGGTCATGTGAAAAGTGCCCCCATTCATTCTGTTGAAAACAGAGAGTTGGTTCATCTTTATGTATGAACAATGTGTTTATCTGACATCTGGTTTGTCCTATTGCACATCTGTACAGTTGTAGGTACCCTTAATTTGTGTAGGCAATACAACACATACAATTCTGCACTTAAGCCTGTCACCTTTTTCTGTTTTCAATTTCCAAGTTGATACTGTATGTGCAAATGGTTAACACATTAAAAATGATATATTGGCTCACTCCTCATAAATTATCTTCCTGAGGCAGTTATAACATGCTTACCAGTGTTTCATCTCATTGAGGCTGTACATGTTAGCAAGAGTAGCATTTGGAATTAGTTAAATAGATGGAAAGCTTAGAATAAAATTAACAAAATGAATGCACACATTTGGTTTATATTTTGTGTTGTTGTGCCCTATTGTTCCATCAGTTGGTTCAAGAGGAATGATGGACATTGCACTATGCTACGATTGGCTAGTTCATTAGCTAGTACTTAAAATATGCTAACGCCGCTAGCAAAATAAAATAGAAAAGCAACATTTTTTCCACATTTTCCAAAGCTAACACATTTTTCACATGGGAAACATCACATGTGAAGTTCATGTGGTTTTTCTTCAAGGGCAGAACCATGAAATGTTTGCATAATGAAATGCATACTTGAAACTATTGTCAAGAAGCCAAGTATTTCAGTTATACTTATACTTTAATATGTAACAAAGAATAACACATTTCAGAAGGTCTTCATAGAATTTTTGTTTGGCAAAATGTTTGTTCAGTGACTAAACCTGTCAGACAAATTTAGTAAGGTAAACATATATGTATGTATGTATGTATGTATGTATGTATGTATGTATGTATGTATGTATGTATGTATGTATGTATGTATGTA
>JAPTYR010000012.1:1549465-1559473 GCA_029814505.1 Siphamia roseigaster
TAACCTTTGGTGGCATGCCCCGACAATCACGGACAGAGCGCTCGGTCCCGACATATCGCTGCTTGCAGCTTTAATTATTATTATTATTATATCATAATTTTCAGCACTACAATGATTACTATCATATTGTTATTATCATTTTAATTATTGTATTTCTTTTTTAAATAACAAATATTATGATAATTTTATTTTTAATATTAAACCTTGTTTAAGTGCCACTTCTCATTCTTTCTTGAGATTAAGCTGTTTGGGAAACCTTAAGTGTGAGAAAATTAGCCAGAGATTTAAATAGTTATCTACAAAAAAACATTGTTGTAATCCTTTACATTCAAAATGTTACATATTAAATACAGGACATCTGTCAAATCTTCCAATGCATCAAATGATTACCTGGTTAATCACTGCAGACTAAGGCCTGTTTTTTTTTCCCCCAGACAGGGGCAGTTTACAGATGAAATAACATTGCACTTTAGCCAAAATATGTTTCAAACAAATGCGCTGGTTATGTTAGGGAAATAGCGTTGACATAGAGGAGAGAGATTCAGTCCCTACTGTCGGGATTTATTTGACTATTTAACAACATGCTTGCGAGAAAGGATTCCTTGTGTCTACACCTTACCTGTGAAAACTGATTCCACAGGATCTGGTTTTAATGCTCTGAGTAACCATGAACAGCATAAAAGTCCACCATCTTTTCCAGTGAAGCTATGAAGGAAAAGTAAAAGTTTTATTTAGGTAATAAAACCGACATTTTTAGACATCCAAGCATCCCGTGTCACGGCTGCATGTGTCACATTTTCTAAAAATCAAACCGTTTGGAAATCAGTCAAAAAATGCAATGAATAATTCTACTTTAAGATTGTAGTGCACCACTTACAAAAATGGATGCACAGTAACAGTACAGTAACAGTAACAGTACAGTAACAGTACAGTAACAGTAACAGTACAGTAACAGTACAGTAACAGTACAGTAACAGTAACAGTACAGTAACAGTACAGTAACAGTACAGTAAAAGTACAGTACATTAATGCCGCATTTCCACTACATGGTATCAGCACTACTCTATTCGATTTGACTCTGATACCAGGAACTATCCCTCAAGAGCATTTTTTTTCCCCTCGAGAGCATTGTATGTATTTGAAACTGAGGAGCAGACAACAAATAAAAATGGAGTCTGCTAAATTCAAATCCAAAAATTGAGAAATTAAACTACAAAACAGAAAACACAGACCAGCAAGATAGTTTTTAGTTGTTTTTCAGGAAAACCAACTTCTGGAGCATTTCAGGAGTCAATAATCTTCTGTGAGGCCAGTTAACTTCACTGTGGTGACTGGCAGTGCGGAAAAAAAAGGTCGTATTCACGCCTCGACTGGGTGTGTCACGTGATTTACAGCTTTACCCAAAGATCTGTAATGATGATTGATTCACTTATCTTTTACTGAATAAAAAAAAAGTTTTAGCAAAGTATTTTAGTATTTTAAATAACCAAATACAGCACATCAAGATATTTAAATACAAAATACAAACTATTTTAAATCCGTATTTTAAATACATGCATTTGAAATACTGCCCAGCTGTGACTGTAATGTACTGTTACTGTACTGTTCTGTTTTGTTACTCTTACTGTACTATGATGTACTGTACTTTTACTGTACTGAACTGTACAGCTATTGTACTGTACTCATATTCTATTAGTATCGGTTCTACCCGATCTATCTTAATGTCTATGGGTTGTGGGCCCTCCTTGGGTGGGGTATATTTATGTGGGACAGGTACAGCAGTTATATACGTGGGGGTGCAGTCCATAACTAAAAGTGAAACTTGCTTTCCTCGTCTGACTCCTGGCTTCTATTATACGTACTGCAGACTTTTCACCACGTTTTAAGAACTTCTAATCTGTATCTAATGGAACCCCTCCACTGTTTATGGACCTCCCAGAAATGTTGGGCCCCATGAATTTGTTACATGTTCCTTCCCTTTACGATGCCCCAGCCATCAACCCATCACCCCCTTGATTTTTTTTTTTTTTACTCCAGTACTGCTTATAGTTCACTCATAGAAATACTCGGAAATTCAAAATTTCAAATTTAGGGTCTTACTAACCCTAACAAGACTTGTCTTAAAAGGTTTTACTCCTTTGTGGAACTTTTACTGTTGTATAGAAAATCAAGATGTTAGAAGTTACCGTATTTGGTTTCTTACCTGTAATTGGGAAAAAAAAAAAGAAATCAAAGAGTAACAAAAATTAAAAGAAAAACACATGTAAGGTGAAAGGAACATGTATTTTAGAACATTAGAACATCACCTTTAGAATATTTGACATACATGAGTGGTGATCCAGACCCCTGTCCACATCTATGTGATCCTTTTGAAAATCATTCCTTACATTACTGTATTACAAGCCATTATTGCATAGCACCAAACAAAGCAAATCCACTCATTGTGCATGCAGAGGTGGACCTGGCAGACCCTGGAGACCCTGTAATAGTGACTAAAAAATGTCCTCACTGGAACTGCTGCTGTCACTGTCTTATAATGTGAATGTGTGTGGAAATGATCCAGTCACTTGCCCAGTAAAGGGTTAACACTGATATAAAAATGGAGATGTGGTCCTGTAGAGCAGCCTGCCTGGATGGGTGTCAGCTGCTTCTGTGGTGGAAGCACTGTAATAAGAGAGGGGAGGTTTAAATGTTAGGGTTAGTTTTGTTAGCATGGTCCAAATTATTTTCAACAAAGAAAGAAAGAGGACCAACCAGGGGGCTAATAAAAGTGTCTCACCCACAAAAAACAACAAAGATCATAGTTACTAATAGAGTCCAGACCTAGTTTTAAGGTATGCAGTGTGATAATAACTAAATTAAATGAACAAATAACATACCAAGAATACGAATGAGAAGGAAGGAAGAACCTTGGAACATCCACTTCATTTCCTATTACTATTATAAATGCATAAATGTGTGCATGTGTGCATATATGTGTGCACACAAAATCCATACAGAGCTGAGTGCTGCAGTTTGTCATACTTATGGATTTTTGGTCAATGAACAGACTAGTCAATACTGCAAGTTGATGGGACCAATATTTTGGTAGATATTAGTAAAGTAATAGTCAAGTTGCTAGACTGATAACCCTTTGGTGGTGATTGTTGAACAAATGCAGTACAGCATGCACAAATCCACAATATAAAAATTACCACATCTAGAACCCATGGATCCCCACAGGTCACTTATATAAAATAGGTCTTATATTATTTACTTTTAATGGGCATAATTTGAAATTTCTATAAAAACATAATTTAATTTTTTTTTTTACTTCAAACTTGGTACAGTATATAGAGGCAATTGATATGCCTACCTTAGCACATAGACATAATGACATCAGGTGAATTGATGCCAAAATAAGCTACAATACGTGCAAGAAGTGGGGTTAGTTGTGTCTGGAACCACTTGTATAAGAAATAGAAAAACAGAAGAAATAGTGGCTTTTTCATTAAAATCTCTCAATAATTGAATATAAACCCTGTGCGTCCATCCACTGTCATTGATCCAGCTTCATGGGTTTTACTGGTGAATCACTGTTGTAGAAGATGACAGTGTTTCCATGGTAACTACAGAGCCTCTGAACATCAAAATATATCATATCTGATGAACATGAAAAGATGACAAACTGCATTTTACACCAGTTACTTACATGCATTGATGTTGGTACAGTGGCTAGCATTTATACCTTACAGCAAGAAGATCCTTGGTTTAGTTCCAACACTGGTTGATCCAACCAAAATCATCTACTGACATGTTAATCTACTTATCATTCATTTACTTTCTGAACCCGCTTTACCAGTTCATTGTAGGGCTGAACATATAGAGACAAACAATTACTCTGACATTCCCATCAGTTTACTTACAGGGCAAACCAGTCAACAGAGGACGCTATCACCACTGTACTGAGCCACCTGGAGAGCCTGGGGACCTACGTGAGGATGCTCTTCCTGGACTTCAGCTTTGCCTTTAATCAGATCATCCCAGGGATCCTGGTCCAGAAACTGGTACACCTGGGCATCTCCACCCCCATCTGCCAGTGGGTCAAGGACTTCCTCACAGACCCCCCACAGACTGTGAAACCTGGACCTCACCTCTCCTCCGCCATCATTTTATTTATATTTTATATTGTTTTAATCATGGTTTTATATTTTTTAACATTTTATTTAGAATTCAGATTTTCAGACATGCATTTTAACTATTTATTTTAAATTATTAAATTCATATTACCTGTGGTAATATTATTACAAGGCACCTTTTTGGAGTTGGACACAAATCTATATAATGTAATTAATAATGTAATTTACAATGGCAATAAAGGTGATTCTATTCTCAATTTAGATTAACCAATTAACCTATTAGTGCATGTGTTTGGATGGTGGGAGGAAGCTGGAGTACCTACGCAGACATGGGGAAGACATACAAATTCCACACAGAAAAGTCTTCCATCCACCCGTGGGTGTTGGAATTGAACCCAGGACCTCCTTGTTGTGAGGCTTGAGTGCTACCCACTGCACTACCCTGCCATGCTTAATTGTGACTTCAAACCTAAAAGCAGTGAGTTAAAGTCAAGGTGCTTTATTTGTCATTCGAGTATGTTAAAAGCGAAATAGAATGAAATTCGTGGCAATAGCAATAGCAACAGCCTACAATAAAGAAAATACAATATTAAATATATAGCAACCCAATAATACGAAGAAAAGACAAAATACTAATAAAAGACACCATAATACTAATCAAGGACATTTTAATACTAATCAAAGACACTATAATACTAATCAAAGACACCATGGTCATTTAACAACAATACTCCAGACTGCACAGGTGGCAGCGGCAGCATTTACAACCACAGGCTATTAGTGTGTGCTGTTGAGCAGCCTGACTCCCTAGTAACTAGGGAGCCATGTCATAAACCTCGAATCATCTAGGACTGGTTTCTTGAACATGACAATGAGTTCACTGTACTCAAATGGCCTCCACAGTCACCAGATCTCATTCCAATAGAGCATCTTTGGGATGTGGTGGAACGAGAGATTTGCATCATGGATGTGCAGCTGACAAATCTGCATGATGCTATCATGTCAATATGGACTAAACTCTGAGGAATGTTTCTAGTACTTTGTTGAATCTGTGCCACGAAAGATTAAGGCAGTTGTGAAGGCAAAAGGGGGCCCAACCCGGTACTAGCCAAGTATACCTAATAAAGTGGCCAATAAGTGCATACCTATGTCTTGAATTTGGAAAAAAAAATATAAATAAAAAAATCATATTCTATTTTTCAGTAATGAAGGGTACGGTGAATGTGCATATGAAACTGGTGGGGTTCAGTGCCCCCAACAAGGTTAAGAATCACAGCACTAGTCCCTAGTGGATGGAAAAGGTGAAGAATGAAGGGTTCAAAGACTCAGACTCAAGTGTCTATGTTGATGCTAATTTTCTCCATGGGTGTAAAATTACAGGCTTTTTATAGACCTCCTTCTAAAAAGAACTGATGTCACAAGTAAAACAGCCCAAACACACCTATTGTTAAACTCATGGACAAAACCGCTGCGTGCCTCTGCACTTGGTCTGCTCCATGCATGCAACGGTGTCAGTCCATAGAAATACAATGCATGGTAAACACAACCCTCCACCCACATTTCCTGTGTGGTTACAGTTAATGCATAGCTGTGCTGCTCTGAAAGGAAAACACAAGTATAATGACAGGCTGCAACAAGGACAAATCCCAGGAAGTAGAAATGAGATTAAGGCTCTATATGGGATGTCCTGTCAGTGATTCAGACCCTCAGGGAATATCCTCCAGACAGCTTCTGTCAACTGTCCATCATGCCACATGATCTTCAACACCATGGCCTACGCAAACAGACTGGATGACTCCTGTGAGAAAGAGAAGAAACAACCAGCTCACATGTGCAAGCTTTCACACTCACATGTCAAAAGTCCACCAAAATGTTTATTTTTTTTTTTCCAAATCCTGGGGCAAATAATTATATCCCTGAATGGAGTTTCAGTGATATTTACTCCACCAAGTAAGAAGAACAGCGGATATATGTTTTTGCCTGCGTTTATCTGTCAGTCTGTCTATCTGTCTGTCTGTTTGTTTGTTTCTTTGTCTGTCAAAACCCACAAAAACATACGGGGATAGTTTTAAAAAATTGGAGCACAGGCATAGGTAAAGTTAAATGAAGTGCAGACGGGTAGCAGGAAAGGAAGTGTAAAAATAAAAGCAGATTCATAGATTAATATGTGTAACCATGGTTGATCCACAACTGGTTTGTTTTATTTTAGCGTGAACATTACATCCAGCCACAGATGTCATTGAGCAGCATTTGTGGCGTGTGTCTCATGGTGCTTTCACACCTATAGTTAGTTGGATGGCTTTGGTCCAATTTGGTCCTGGTCTCAGAGTTCTTTCACACCTACAGTTTGAGTGCCTCGGTCCAGTTTGGTACAGTTTGGTCCTGGTCTCAGGGTCTTTCACACCTATAGTTGGATTGATTTGGTTCAGTTTGGTCCAGTTTGGTCCTAGTCTCAGGCCTCTTGCACGCCTATAGTTGGACTGCTTTGGTCCACACCAGACAGAAAAATGTCCACTGAATCAAACAGACAAGGGTACAGTTTACTTTCACATCGGGTTAGGGTACGATTTGCTTTCACATAGGGTTAAGGTACGGTTTGCTTTCACAAATGCATAGTTCTAAATGAACCAAAATAGACTGCCAAGACCATCCGTACCAATTTTCTAAAAAATGCTCCACTTTCTTTAGTCATGGAGGAACAGCTTTGCATTGCACTCATGGCCCTGATCCTTACCTATCACATTTCAAGTGTCAGTAGTTTTCTAAAAATTATTCAGTTCCAATATGATTGGTGGTTGTGACTTGAAAACTACTTAATTATGTATTAAACTCGCCAACTGCTCATTGTATGCCACTTCAGGAAGAAGAGATGTGCCCTCATCCAGAATAATTTCTTCACAAGCCAGCGATCTTCTCTAGATCCATCAGGTATTCAATTGGACTATCAACACAGCCTCAACACACATTTATAACCTTAACCATTACCCTCAGCCTAACCCTAACGCTTTCATTGGTCTATCAACACAGCTTCAACACACATTTATAACCCTAACCATAACCCTCAACCTAACCCTAACGCTTTCATTGGTCTATCAACACAGCCTAGACACATATTTTAAACCCTAACTCTAACCCAGAATGCATTAAACTCAACCATTGGGCCAGTTTAGTGTGGTTGCTTTCCCATCAGAGGAACCAAAGTAGACCACCCTTTCAGGAAGGTCTCAGCCCAGTTCATCTGGTATGGACCAAAGTACCCAGATTGCATTTGTACCAATGCAAACCAATCAACCTAAGCACCTTTGGTTCCAATGGACCGATTAGTGCACACCAAACGCTGTAGATGTGAAAGCACCCCAAGCCAAAAATAAAGCTCTTAACAGTGAGTTAATAAGTCGACCATGCATTTAATGACAGTTCTGGTTATTGATCTATTCGATGCAGGGACCAGTGGGTTTGTAAAGTGGAGCGTACAGGACTGGAACAGTGGTACTTCGGTCACATGACTCCATTAGTTCACCTGTAGTAGTACTGGTTAGTTCACCTGTAATAGTACTTGTTAGTTCAGCTGTAGTTGTACTGGTTAGTTCACCTGTAGTAGTACGAGTTAGTACTGTAGTACAGTCATGTCCAAAAGTTTTGCCAGTGAAACAAAATAAAAACTTTGCATAATCTGATTAATTTGCTAAAACATTTTGTAAACATGTAGTTGTGGTATAATGTACATCTGAGGCACGTGGAGAAAAAATAATAATGTGAAATTTGTGTTACTGTCAAAATCTTTGGACACGACTGTAGTACTGGTGCAGGAGCGGTAAATGGACTTTATTGGAGCCTTTATATCAGAGATTTTTATCAGAGATTCCAATCTGATCCTCTTTTTTTGGCTGATATGGAACTTATTTATGATCTCAATATCAGATGGGGGCACCCCCACTGAAAACACACAGAAGAATTCTTCAACAGATAAAGTACACCTTCTAAACTCCAACTCAGATTATTTTAAATTAATCAGGTTTTTTTTGTTGCTTTTTCTTTTGCTTGGATGAGTTCCAGGAACAGGATTCAGGTTAATCCTAACTTTAAACCTTCTAATTGATGAGTTGTTTGGTTGGCAGATTGATTAGCCTGCAGCATGTTTGGACTGTCACTGCTCAGTGATTCACTCTGCTGTTAGAAAGAAGGCAAAGCCAAACTAATGAGAACCAGTTGATCCCAGCCTTTCAGGGTGGATGGATGTGGTCCCTGTGGCCCCTCAAAATGATGACATCATACCACAGTAACTTTTAACAGCCACCGAGATTTATGGTGGTGCAACGATGAAAATGATGCTTCCTCAGACAATTCAGTGATCTTTACACTTAAAGACATAATGTGAGAGTAGAACAAGTATAATTTTCAGGGGTTTTGTTAACATTTGCTTTGTCTTTAACCTGTAAACCCTGAACCATTAAATCCTTGACAGAAAATTCCAGTTCTTTGAAACTGGAGCCTTTATTGGTCCTTCTGAATAGCCAAAATTGTTTTCAAATATATGAGTTTCAATGTATGGGTTTCAATTTTGTATCATATTTGATACATCTGGTCTCAATGTTCAAATATTACTATTTTTTGAACAACCAAAGTCCTTCCTCATTAATGACAGTCCTGTAGTGTCACTCAAAGGCCTCTGGTGAATGAATTCCTCCCGTGGTGGATTATCTGGGTATTACATGTTTCTAATTGTATACATCCAGTTTTTCAGAGGGAAAAATAACACACTGATCATGTAGAGGGCTTCAAAAGTCATGGATGGATGGCCCTCCTCACCCCCACTTCATCATCATGCTTTATCTGACTTGATGGACTCCCTCGTGTGCCCCCACCCTCCTGCATCTTTACAGACTGGAACTACGCCTTCAAATGGATGTTCATCGATAGTCTGTCCGTCCATGGGAGTGGATCTGTTCTTCACTGTGGTTCTCCTTGGGTTTCTCTTTCCCACTGGGTGGCTGTGGCTCAGTTAGGAGAGTGGGTTGTCCAATGACTGAAGGGTTGGTGGTTTGAATCCTGGCTCCAACTGTCCACATGTTGAAGTGTCCTTGGACAAGATACTGAACCATAAGTTGCTCCCAGTAGGGTGAAGCAGCACTGTGTACATGGCAGCAGCTGTGTGAGTGAATGTGAGGAGTTGTAAAGTGCTTTGGTTGCACGATGGTGCACTCCATCTGCTGTTTGTTTAGGGTTAGCTAATTCTTTGAAATTTCTTATATTACAATTCCAGGTAAGTAAGTGAGTACGTAAGCAAGTAAAAAAGAAAGAAAGAAAGAAAGAAAGAATGTTTGGATTGTTTGTGTTCTGGGTTCAGGTAAAATATACCAACGATAGTGATAGTGTTATTAATTTTAACGTTAGTGTTCTAGGGTTAAATGGGTAGGATTTGTATGTAACGACAGTGGACACAATGGGTTCTGCACAAAATCTGGAATGAGACGTATATAGATGAAAAACCCACATGTGTGGATTAGAAAAACCACAAGGATCCACACATTTAACCCAGTGTCTTTATTTCTAATCTATATAAGATCATTTACAGCCATGTTTTCACATCTAATGCACTGACACCTAGAAAGATTTAACTGTCCCCATTCAGGTCCTGTTTTTGGACCCAATATTTTATCAAAACCTCATTAATTATGGGATGGCTCAGAGCAACAATAAAAACAGCCTTTATTTGAGGTCAACATTAGGTCCATCCTGAGGGAAATATGTTTACATTTACCTTTTACTATTGGGTCTAAAAACCAGGGGCCTCATGTACTAAGACTTGCGTTGATTTCCTACTAAATTTGTGCGCACGTCAAAATCAGGAAATGTGCTTACGCACAAAAAAATCGGGATGTATCAATAA
>JAPTYR010000012.1:1726370-1736602 GCA_029814505.1 Siphamia roseigaster
ATCTGTACCAAAGTCCCCCTTTGGTCCTACAACTGGTCCCTATCTCGTTTCCAAAACAAGTGGACTCTATAACAAGTGGACTCTAAAATGACGCTAACTGCCAAAGGGAGGACTTTGGGGCAGGCCCTGAGTCCACTTCATCAGAACCGTTCAGAAGACCAGTTGAAGTGACGGGAACTGCCAGGACAGAGGTGTGTTTGTGGGTTCACCTCAGAGTTCCTCCCTCCTGCAGGGCCTGTAGTTTGCGCGCCTCCTGGTGGACCCAGTCTCCAGGTGAACTCATCAGCTGTTCCCGCTGCGTCAGCGCCTCTGACACTTTCCTCAGCAGCACATCCTGAAAACGACCTGCAAACACAATTCAACAGAGCACAGGTCACGTTAACCGAACATGTTACGACATTATGATATAATTATGAGCTAAAAAAGTCAAAATTATGAGCTAAAAAGTCATAAATATAAGATAAGAAAGTCATAATTTAACATAAAGGTATAATTATTATATAAAAAGTCATAAATGTGAAATTAAAAAGTCATAATTATTATATAATCAGTCATACGTATGAGATTAAAAACTCATAATTATGAGATACAATCTCATAGTTATTAAATAAAAACTCAATTTTGAGATACAGTCATAATAATCATATAAAAAGTCATAATTATTATAGAAAGACTCATAAATATGAGGAAAAAAGTCAATTATTTGATAAATGTCATAACAATGAGATAAAATATATAATTATATATAAAATTATTATATAAAAAGTCAGAATTATGAGTAAAATGTCATAATTATTACAGGAAAAAGTCATAAATATGACAAAGAATCACAATTATTAAATTATTTTTAAAAAATCGTAATTATATAAAAAGCCATAGAAATGAGATAAAAAAGTCCTAAGTCTGACCGGCGGTGTGGTTGTGGTTCTGTTGGGTTCCCAGCAGCGCCAACAGGAGCCTCATCCTCTTCATGCTTCTGGACAGAACATCACTCGGGTCTCGCAGTAAACTCACAGCTTTCTGGACACAGGACGTCACTAGGGACAGACTGTGGAGGTGAACGCTGTGCACCTGTACGAAAAAAAAACAAAAAAAACAGACCTGAACATTTACATCTGTTAAAAACAACATTAGGACCACAGAAGAAAACAAGTGGTGCCTGGCGCAACAAACCCCGCCCCCTCGCAAACATTTTATCTCTTAACGGACATCTACCTCTCAAAACGTGAGACTAGCGGTTTGACTTTTCAATGTCACTCAGGGTCAAAGGTCATGATACCATTTTGGAGCCTACATGTCGTTCCCTATCTGTCAACAATAGTAACTGAGAACTTATCACCACTCTGTTTGGAATTACAACCATTTTAAATTATGTGATCTTCATTTGGACCTTTCAAGGTCACTCAAGGTCAAAGGTCAAGACTCCATTTTGAAGTCCATGCCAGGTTTCCTATCTGTCAATAATAGTAACCAACTCTCAATCTCCACTTGTTTTTCTGTTATAGTTCCTTTTAGTTTCTTAGGTATTGACCCAGTGACCCCTGATCTCTTGGGTCAACAATAGGTCAAACTCCATACATACAAGATGCAGAATTGAAAGACCAAAATGTTGGTGCTCATTGTAATTCTATAAGATGAAGACTTCAAAAGTTATATCCAAAACAGACAAATAAACAAAAAAAAACAAACCCAAAACAAAACCCCTTGCCTCCCTGTTTGTATTTGACTTTATTCTCCTAAAATTACAGGTTTTATGTCGATACTTTGCGACTTTATTCTGGTAATGACAGGTGTTTTGATCTCCTTATGTGGTCCTAATGCGCCGCTGTACTTAAAGGTTACAGATAAATCCAAGAATGGTTCAGGTGGTTTTTAGCTCACATTAGAGTCGTTCCTGGTTTCCATCATTTCACCGTCTTCTGGTTCTGTTGAAGACAAACACAGCCTTTAGTTTCCAGTTCATTAGTCTTAATAAAAGCAGGTGTTCCACTCCAGTCCGCACCAGACTGCAGCGGGTTCAGGAGGCTGCTGATCCGAGTCCCACAGAAGTCCAACAGGTTCAGGCTCATGTCGTTACAGTCCCTCAGGTCATCGATGTGGACCGACTGCCAGACACCTGTCACCAAACCCACGATATGATTCAAATGCAAGTATACACTAAAAACACTTCAAATACACTAAAATATACACTAAAATATATACAAATAGAATAGAGTAGAATAGAATAGACTAATCATTGTGCAAGAAGGACAATGAGATTGGTGTAGTGTTCACCACCCACAGTGCAAAATACAAAAGAAGTGCAAACATATGTAATTATAAGTGCCACAGGCTCAGTACAATATATACAAGAGATTAAATAGTACTAAATGTACTCTGTTTTAGTACTACTAAATAGTACTAAAACAACTAAAACAGAGTAAAATGCACTAAAATAGAACTAAATGTGCTAAAAATAGATTAAAATGCACAAATAAATTAATAAAATGCACTAAAAGTCGAGTAAGATGCATAAAAATACACTAAAAGGCATTAAAAATAGAGTCAAATGCACTAATAATATAATAAAAGGTATACAAATATACTAAAATGCACAATAATACACCCAAAATATACAAAATGCACTCAAAATATACAAAATGCACTCAAAATATACAAAATGCACCCAAAATATCCTAAAATGCACAACAATACACCAAAATGCAATCAGAATAGAGTAAAATTAGCTAGAAATATACTAAAACGCACTACAAATGAACAAACACACCCTGATGAAAACAAAACATCCCATAATAACTTTACACTGAGGAGATTCATTCTGAAGATTATGGAGGGATATTTATTCTGAAGGTTATTAATGACACTTGTAATAATAATCTTAGATCCGTGTCGTCTCCATGGTGATCATTTTGTGCTCCACAGACAAACACTGACCTCCTTGGAAACCGACGTACTGAGCCTGAGTGTGGATCCTGGAAAGTTTGAGGATGAAAATGACCCAGCAGCTGATTCCATCCACAGAGGTCAGGAAGTTCATGGTGCAGTATCTGAAAACAAACAAACACACACTGTCGTGGGGTCGGTTTTAAAGGTGGAGGTGCATTCAGGGGTCACGCAGGTCTGGGGTCGGTTTTAAAGGTGGAGGTGCGTTCAGGGGTCATGCAGGTCTGGGGTCGGTTTTAAAGGTGGAGGTGCATTCAGGGGTCATGCAGGTCTGGGGTTGGTTTTAAAGGTGGAGGTGCGTTCAGGGGTCACACAGGTCATACTTGGCTGATGCTATGAGCTCAGCGCTGCACTGGGACTCATCCAGATCCATCTGGATCAACAGGATGTGAAGAGACGGACCACAGTCCTGCAGGAAACTCCTAGAAAACAGACGCAGGGGTTAGGATGAGGACACAGGCCTGGACTGAAGAAACACTGCTTTGGAGCAATTTGGATGAAATAATCATTTTATTCTGCAACTGAATAGAAAAATGCAGTAAAAATATACTAACATGCACTAAATATAATGTAAAAACCACTAAAAATATACTAACATGCACCAAATATAGAGTAAACTGCACTGAAAATATATTAACATGCATTAAATATAGAGTAAAATACACTAAAAATACATAAAAATATACTAACATAAAATGCAATACATTAAAGTACACTAAAATGCACTAAAATATACTATAAGTACTCTAAAATGTACTTAAGTGCTCTAAAATGTACTTACGTGCTCTAAAATGCATTACAAATATACAACAATGCACAAATATACACTAAAATGCACTAAATATATACTAAGTTGCACAAAAATACACTACAATGCACTGAAAATAGAGCAAAATGCACAAAAATATATTAAAATGCACTAAAAAGACGATAATGCACTGACAATATAATAAGATACACTGAAGGAAAATCCTAACAGACTGAACCTAAGAGACAGACTGAACCAGTTGAACACTAAAAAATACAATAAAATGCATAAAAATACACATAAATGCACAACAATAGAGAAAAATGCACAGAAGCAAAGTCTGAACACAGACAGAAGAACCAGACTGAACTATCAGAATTTTTTTTACATCTGTGAATTTTTTTTTTGTACCGCATCTTGTTGCAGAAGGAAACCTCAGTGTCAAACTGGTGGAGCGAAAGCAGGAGGATCTGGTCAGTGTGGAGTTGCAGCACACTAGCCAGAAGTCGCACATCAGATCTGGTCAACAGGCTGGAGAAGGTGGTTATCTGCAAAAACACCAGAGCGGACATAAGTTCAGCCAAGTTCGGAAAAAAACCCTAAAACTATACAACTGAAGTGGCGGTTGCTGACGAACCTCTAAAAACCTGCTGGACTCCTGATGAGCCGTCTGAAAATCTTCCAGGAAATCTCGAAGGGAGTGGTGATGCTGTCGCTCGAAGTACATTCTCTGTAGTCGCTCCCTCTCCTGGTTGGACACGTCAGAATCCTTTAGCCTCACCACCGCGTCGGGAGTTGCACAGTTCAGCAGCAGACACTTGGCTACACTTAGCACCTCCTCCTCTTCGTTTTCATACGAGTAACTAACATCGGTCTCCATCTTTTCCTCCTCGTCCCTTGGTGCCTGGTTTTCTTCTCCACAAACCTCCAGCATTCCTGACTCCTGCTCCTTTTGAACAACCTCTACATCCATTGCGTCACCAGACTGACTGTCCAAATCGCTACCTCCATCCTGTTCGGAAGAAGCTGCCCCATTTAGATTTTTGTCATTTTTGATCTGTAGGTGTTGACTTTCTTGTCGCTGTAGTGCCTGCAGGAGAGCGCTGGCACAGGCGTCTCCATGGAAGCCAACAAAAATGTCAGATAGTTTGAATGTTCGGGCTTGACCTGCGAATTCCTCCACCCACTTCTTCAGTTTCTGGAGAACCCTGCGCTGCCACAGGGTTAGATCGGTACTCCTGTCCACCCGGTGTTTTTCAAGCCTGTTGATGAGAGGCACAGGGAAGTGTTTGTACACCTTCTTCTGGTCCTCCACCACCACCAGTCGGAAGTTCGTATGGACGCGACATTTGACTCTGTGTGACCCCAGCCCCAAATCAACGTACTGCTGCTTACTGAGGTAGACATAGTACTGGTTCAAGGCATCGTACAGGCTTTCATAAAGGTTCTGCATGTTGAGGAGAATGACGGTACGACCAGTTTCCATGCAGGTTTTCACGCGGTTCACGTTACGGCAGATCTGTGCGTATTCTTGGTCCTTTGGGAATCCGGAACCGAAGATAATTTCTGGTGGTGGATACTCTCCTTTAGCAAAGATTTGTTGTTGGAGAATATGTAGCGCTGCATTGTTGGTGGTCAACAGAAGCAGATAACGGCTCTCTTGGTCAGCGCCATGGTCAAGATTCTTTTTGACCATTTGTAAAGTGCTTGGTTTGGGAATTTCTGTGTTGATTTGGAGAACCTCTTGGAAAACTACGACCGGGTCAAAACCCTCTGGTTGTCCACTGAAGTTGCGCAGGATCGCCTCAACTAACTGTCCATCATCTGGCTCTTCTTGTGAAGATTTGACGGTAGCAAAGAGCATCTTGACAAGACTGTAGTAGTCTCTCAAACCAAAGAACTGATTCTTTGAAGTCTTGTTGCAGATGCTCAAGAAGGCCTTTGCCAAAGATGGAAACAGATGCTTGATTTTCAGGAGAATCTGTTCGGAGGATGAACAGATTCCTTTGGCAGTCTCCACAAGCTCATCCTCGCTTGGATCCCAACGGGACACAAAAATTCCACGGTTCATCTTTGCCGGGTCGAGAGCCCAGTTGGAAATACCAACAAAACCGACCTTCATGTGTGGATCTGGTTTATCGTTGTCGATGCAGCCGTCCTCCAAGAGCGGATGAAGCGTCTTTAAGGGCATCTGAGGAGAATCTTCTGCCAAACCAATTTCATCTAGCACCACAACCGACACGTATTCATCCATATTTTTATCTTTCTGAAAGCGGGCACAGTTTCGAAATGTCCCGATAATGCCCTCTGGACTTGAGTGAGGACTGCACTGGAAGGAAACCATGTGAACCTGCTTGAGACTCTTGAAGAGTTCACAGTGGGAGTTCTTGCCCTGCATCGCATCAGCAACCACTGTCTTGGCCAGCGACTTTGAGCTGCCTGGCTTCCCGACCAGAAAGAGTGGGATCCTGAGCTCAATGCAAACCACCATGAGAAACACGTTCTCTTTGAGGGCTATGTTTTTCGCAATGGTCTCTCTCGTTTGGATGTTGTGTAGGAAGAAGTCTTGACAAGATGAAATCTCTTCCTGTAAGGCATCTGAAGAGTTGTAAGGCTCTGGAAAGTATCTGGCGATGACACCAAGGTAGTTCTCTTTGTTTAACAGAGATGGGTAGTAGCAGACGCCGACTGCGAGAATTAAGCACTTGAACGTTATCTGAATTTCGTTTAAATTCGAGCTGTCAGGGAACAAAATGTTGCTGTGCTGGTAAAACCAAACTAGCACTTTCAGGGACCTCTCCACATCTCTGAGACTCACAAAACTGCACTCATTTCTCCGACTTCGCATATATATCTGTGACATTGCCAACACATTTGAGATGATATTTGTGCATCTGACTGGCAAATGGTTATCGGAAGCTTTCTTTTGGACAATCTGTTTGATGTAGGACTGTTCAGTGGAGTCACTCAGCTGACCAAAATCCCATACCAACGAAGCCATGCTTGGAGGCAGAGGATGAACACGGTACACGAGCTGTCTCAGAGGGACTTTGCCGAGTCGGTCTTTGGTCTCATCTGCCTTTACTCTGTATCCTAATCCTGCTTGTTCCAAACGTTCCACCATTTCGGGTGAATGCTTCCTGTACGGATTGCAAGCAGCTATTATTTTCAAGCCACTGTCTTCGTTCAGTGGGGTCCCTTTCACTGATCGGTCACACAGAATTTCCTTGATGGCAAAAATGGCCTCTGTGGTGTTTGCCTCATCCAAAAATAAAATGGTGTCCAGTTTGTGAAGTCTCCGATTCTTCTCAGCAAGGATCTCTGCTTCATTTACCCGCTTGTAGATCATCTCCGCTGTAGTTCCACCATGAACCTTGACAAGTACCATGTTCTCCACTAGTCGTTCATCCCTCTGCAGGGCACAAAGGAAGCGGACCAATCGGGTTTTTCCACAGCCGGTTTCTCCCATTATGACAACTGGAATTCCACACCGGAATCTCATATGTATGGCTAACATCTTCATCACGTTGTCGGCTGTGAGTTCGTATGTTGGGTCCGGGTCAAATGCTCTGTCCATGATTCCTTTCTGAGCACCCACAACACACGAGATCCTTTTGATTTTTTCTGGTCGGGGCAGAAGATCAAAGTCCTCAGTCAGACAGATCATTTGCCGTGTTAAACCTTCAAAAAGTTTTTGCGACATTACGTCTTCTATCAGGACTTTTTTGCTTTGAGGTTCAACGGCATTTAGTGTGTGACGTCTTGGACATGTCATCACATTAAAGCCAAGGAATGACATTGAGCATTGGTCTGCGTTGAAGAAAATGTAGGGGTGAGACTCATTTTCCCAGTGTTTTCGAATTGTCAGGCGTGCAAGAAGCTCATCCTCCTGAACGGTATCAAGGCACATCGTGGGGCTTTCGTCAGATGTGTTCAGAGAGGGTGAGGCAAAATCTTTCGCCATCAGGATCATGAATTTCACAATGAAGCCCTTGAAACCAGGCAGCTGATCTGCCAGAAAGGCTCGATCGCAGAAGATGGAGCCCTCGCAGTCTTTCAGTTGCACATTGAGGAACCAGGAGAAGTTCTTCAGCTCAGCCCAAGATGGGTTTGCAATTCCACAGTATTGCAAAAAGTGATGGAGACAATCCATGGGATCACCAACTCTGGATCCTTCTCGGTAGGTAAAGTCATCCAGGTTCTGGTTCCGTCTGTAGAGTTTTAGGTACTGGTAAGGTCTTTGAATGCCCTCACTGCAGAACTCTTGCACATCCATGAGTGGGTCAAATGTTTGTTGCGATGGGGTCTTAGGACTAGCCAAAAGAAGCTTCACTTCTTTAGGAGGTCGACAGTGGATGGTTGGCAAGATGTCAAGGAGCCCAAACTTCATCTGTAGAAGGAATTTTAACAGTTGTGGATCATAGATTAGTCTAGAAATACACAAATGGAGGATACATAGCTATTATGTTTGGGTGAAGACTTTGACCATAAAAAGACTTAAAGGAATATACCAAAGTAGGAACTATAGCAATGTTGGGTGCATTGATCAGTGTTCTTCTGTGGTGGTTACACCACATCGATTCTCCAGGGAAACCATCACAGAAGAAGAACGCTGCCAACTGTGTCTGCACACCCACCAACTCCAGCAGTAAAGACAGATCAATGTGCCCAACCTCGCTATCGTTCCTACTTTTAATCTGCCCCAAAAATGTTATTGTTTGCTCTGAAATCCAGATTTCACTGTGGTTCAGTTACAGGACTCATGAGAAGATTGGAAAGATAAGTGGATCATTTTTTAAATTACGGCTACTGGTCCACCATAGAATGATTCGTAATTAGCAGCATGACTAACTGCTGGACCAGGCTGGACCCCTAAAAAAGGGATTTACAGAGACTTTTCAACACTCCGGTAAGAATCATCTGACATTAATCTCACAAATGGTTTGAACAAGACTATTTTAAAAAAGTTGGTATTAACCCTAACCCTTTAATGAGTTAAAATCATTGATAACCTATTGTCACTTAATGTTGAATTACTTGGTTCTGAACAGCTTGAGCAGATAAGACACGATATGACTTTAGAAGGTCAGAGAATGTTCAAGTTGAGAGAAGCTGCATCAACATTAAAAAAACCATCACGACTTTTGACACAGTCCCGTACGTTTCCATACTCATCTCAGCTGAGCTACTGGCAAGAACCGAGCTAAGGACTTAAGGATAGTTTCTGAGAAATCCGAGTGTACATGTGCGGCAAGAGAATCGAATCATAGTGTGAGGTACGTTGGACTCCGAGACACTAGGGGGTACTACACGCCCAGGCGTTAGCATTCTTCCGGTTGGCATCATGGATAAAGAACAATTTGCAAACAAAGGTGTCAGGTTTGAAGCAGTCATCGTACAAGGAGGACAACAAGACCGAGTGATGATATGGACGACAACAATAGGTGCCCGGGACATTTAGTAAAAACTGTTTAACACCCTGATCAGGGTAGATGTAAGCTGCACACTTGGCTGTGTCTATTCCCCACACGTTGTCAGGTCAGGCCGAACTTTTTTTTTTTTTGTGAATGAGTCTTGGTGTAAAAAGAAGCACACCAAATTTCATAATTTTCTAATCAGTCCTAGTGGTTGTTTTCAATTTAAGATTCAATTTTTTGCTGTAAAAATGTACAGGTTTTTTGGCTTAATTAATAGCTCATGATGTTGCACAGAATGGTTCTTCAGGAAATTTGATGTCAATTAATATCACTTTTTTGGGACATTTTGAGAAAAAAAACTCAGACTAGTGAAATATAAGGTGACCTGTTCTGCTGAGGGGAGAATGGGTATGAAGATACAACATGACTAAACAATGTTCTTGTAAAACGAGAAGAAATTACATTTATTTCTGAGATCAAATTACAATAATTCAATGCTCCAGATAAGTGTATCTTAGGTTAAGAAATATTAATAATGTTGAAAGGTAAAAGAAAATGTCTTATGAATGTAGACTGACTCACACAGCTGTCAGTCCTCAACTGACAAATGAATTATTATTATATTATATTATATAGATGTATTTTCTTTGGTTTTACTAGAATATAGTTTCGTCATTCTTTTGTATCTTCATACCCATTCTACCCTCAGCAGAACAGATCTACATGACCTTATATTTCACTAGTCTGAGGTTTTTTTCTTCAAATGCCCCTAAAAAGTGATTTTAATTGACAAAATTTCATGAAGAACCATTCTGTGCATCATCATCAGCTATTTGATTAAGCCAAACATGCACATTTTTACAGCAAAAAAAAAACTGAATCTCAAATTGAAAACAGACACCCCTAGGACTTAATAGAAAACTACCAAAAAAAACCCAAACATTCGAAGAGCGCAGCCCTCTGACAAGGAGCTCAGTTTCCCCCATATTGGTATTTTCACCTAAAATAACAGTCCTACAATTATTGTCACCATCTTTAGATTCCTTGACCAAGGAAATGTTCCTCTAATAAGTGGATTCATGTGGATATTATTAGTTCAGTAGTTATTCACTCAATTGTCTTTT
>JAPTYR010000012.1:2255108-2265530 GCA_029814505.1 Siphamia roseigaster
GCGTAGAGTGGACAGGACAGGTCGTTGGTCTCCTGGTCGATCACAGCCTGGTTCTTCAGCAACAGTTGGACCACACCCACGTGTCCACGCTGAGACGCCAAGAAACACGACGACTCGCCTTCGTGCGTCAGAGAGTTGACGAAAGCTCGGAAACTTCCAGGCGAACGAGCTGTTTATGAGAAAGAGACGAAGAAAAACCGACACATGAACCTTTGACTCTCTGGTCTCCAGCTGTGCTTTTTACGCACACTTTGTACTTGGTGTTAAAAAAGTTCAGATTATTTTTCAAAAAAAAAATAAAACAGTCAAAAGCAAAAAGCAGGTTGATGGTTTGAATCCAACTCTGTCCGAGTCAGTCTGTTGTGTCCTTAGAAAGACACTTCACTATCCAGTGTCACTCACACTGGTGTAGGAATGTTTACTCTATCCTTGGTGCATTTTACTCTATTTTTAGAGCATTTTACTGGTTTTAGTCCATTTTTACTGTTTTAGTACATTTTACTCTCTTTTTAGCACATTTAACTCTGTTTTTAGCACATTTTACTCTGATTTTAGCACATTTTACTCTGATTTTAGCGCATTTAACTCTATTCTGAATACATCTTACTTTATTTTTCAATTCCATCTCTGGCAGATCGCTTGTGTTTGCTTAGGCATTTTGAAACAAACAGATGTCTTCACACATTTTTGCTTCCTTTGTTATTTATTTAATTAGTAATATTTTGTACCCTGAGTATTTTCCCTCACACAGCCCAGTTTCAATGTTTTCTTACCTGCAGCTTTCAGTATTTCCCTCACACAGCCTTTGTTTCCAGCGGCGGATGCTTCGTGCAGTGAGTTCCAGCCTCTGTTGTCTCGACAGTCCACGCTGCCTCCTCTCTGAATCAGACTCCTCACCTGCTTCCTGCAGCCGGACCGAGCCGCCAGCGCCACACTGGACACTGTGTCCGCGTAAACCTCCGAGAAGTTCATCGTGCACTCAGTCAGACATCAGGCAGAGTCTGACAAAACAATGACAGTGAGAAGGAAATACAGTTTTGGAAAAAATAACAGACCACTGCCAAATGATAACCGTCTCTAATTTTATCACCTATAGGTATGTGTTGGAGAAAAATGAACATTTTTGTCTTATTCTCTAAACTACCAACAACATTTCTCCCAAATTTTAAATAAAAATCAAATTATTTGATTTAATTTGATCAATTATTATTATTTCTGAAGCGCTAAATGATCAGTGAATTGAATAGAGGAAAATAAATGATTTTTACTGGAAAAATGCAAAATTCAGAGAATAATATTATAATAAATGGTGATAAGCCTATTAAAGTGAAATGGAGAGTAAAATGTATTTGGGAACTGACATAAAAGTCACACTGGATCCTTATGGGTTAACAGGGTTAAACTTTATATAGTAGTAATACCTAAAAGCAAATTTTCATTTTTTTCTTGGTGCAAAAACACATCTGTCTAAAATTGTTGCTTTTTTTTTTTTTGCAATACACTCGCTGTTAAAAAGGTCAATGTCTCGATTTAATCATAACCTTAAGGTTATCTTTTTGCTCAAGGTTGTCTTTCTGCTCCATGAATCAATTTAAAATATTGCTGAGGAATGAAATTATCTCTATGATTATAATCCTTATTCTCCCCTCAATGAAGAAACTGTGAGAGAAACCATATCAGAAAAGATAATTTATATATGGGTCAAAACACTACTTGAAATCTCTCTGACGTGACATTTTAGAGACAATTTCACTTTGCAAAATGACCCACATTTTTACTTTTAAACATTTCATTCATGAATTGCATGCATGAAGGAGAACCTTAGTCAAGATATTTTTCCTGAGTGTTTTTATTCCTCTTTTGGCATGAAAAAACAATTTGATTAAGTCTTTAAAGGAGTTACAAAAATGTCCTCTCAGCCACACACAATGCATACGCAAGCAAAGAAACATATTTAAAACCTAATACCATAAAGTGGTATGGAATATAATGCACTCAAAACATTTTAATGCAACTAATCAGACGTTTTGCCACATTTTAACATACCATTATTATTTACTTCATGTAGATAAATAATATGAAAAAAATCTGTTAAAAAAAACCCCAACCCTGTTAATTAAAATTCAATAATCATTAGCAATTGATTTACACTCAAACATGTAACCAAATCAAGTTTATCAAGAAGAGCAAATTTACAGTAACGGTATGAATTACATTGTATGGGATGATGTATGTGTTCACTGTGATACGCAACTGAAATAACAAAGAGAGAGAGAGAGAGAGAGAGAGAGAGAGAGAGAGAGAGAGAGAGAGAGAGAGAGAGAGAGAGAGAGAACCCTGCTATTAAAAAAACAAAATAAATGTAAAACCGTTTTCCATAGGTTTAATATAATTTATATTCAGCAAAAGCTAAAACTTAGCATAAGCCAATTCCCTCTATTCGCATATCAAGATGACACCAAATTTACTGAGGTGTAATTTCACACAAACTCTAACATTCACTTTGGAATCTGACACAATATGAGCTCAAAATGTGATATATTAAGTTAAAAGTCTAACTCTTGTTTACCTTTTTGGATCGCCTCGGCTGTGAGGCGTCGCCTTTTAAAGACGTCACATAACAACATCCAGGATTTCAGGACAACTTCCGGTGGAATCTCTATTTATGCATTATTTTCCCCTCCCCGTTATATATTCCATATGTTATTATTTATGTTATGCTTTTCTATTATATGTTTGATTATTGTTATGTGTAATCCTTTAATGAAGGTTTAATAAAAAATAAATATATGTTTTAAATGACGGCTTCCGGTGGCGACACGACGGCTGCAAATATCCTTAGCATAAACGGTTGTAATTTTGCACTTTTTTGTGCGGTTTTTGTGTTTTTTTCCCGTTCATATGTCACTTCTTTTTAAGTCCACCTGTAGAAATGACAACAACTATAGAAAAAAACTAACCAGCGGTGTTTAGCGGCCTCTGGCGAAGCGGTTTGAAGGTAAATGCGTTTTATTAGCGTTAGCATGTTATAAACAATTACTAACGGTGTATCTAGTACATCTATAAACAACTGGTTTATTAACTTCAGATTATGTTGTGATATAGAGTCCAGAATAGTAGGCGAAACTGGTTTACGTGTTTGATTTTCAAGTTAATTATCTGCTAAGAATCTTTTAGCGAACTGTTAACACAAAATATTAATATGATTTGATGTGATGATTATATTCTGACCCAATAATGATTTTCTTTTTGCATATTTCAGTCATAAATCGTGTGTATTATAGTATACATGTGTTTAGTTGTTTATTGTTTGTGACTGGGTTGTGTATTGTGAGCTACATGAATTGTCCTGAGGGAATGAAAAATATATATTTCTATAAATAGAATATAATATATAAAATACCAGCACTGATGGACGGAGCTGTTAGAACAGTCAAGAATATTTATATTGGTATAGGTCAATAATAATCATGATAAATATCAATTTAAGGAATAATTTTTGATCCTAAAATTTGAATAAACCTGATATTGTTTCTGGGTTTAATTCATCTGTAACCTGTCTTAATTCTAAGTGTTTGAATATGTATGTTGTATTCTATTGTTTAGGTATTGTGTACTCTGTGCTCCTTCAACAGTTTGATATGTACATGTTATTTGTTACATTAGTGTCCTTTAAAGTATCTTAAGTATTTTTTTTCTTGTAGATGTATTTTGCTACTTTTTTTTTTGTAAATCATGGCCAGGGGACTACAGATGAAAATGATCCTTCTGGCTAATTTTGGCTTTTTTAACCATGTATAATCATTGGTTTATATGAAATTGTATTGTCTCCTTTCAACTAAAATTAAACTTTTCTGTTAGAACATGACAAATTGTCTTGAAATCTCAAAGTAGGTAATTCAGAATTATTCTAATGATGAAGTGTTTGAGGTAAATTAAGTAAATAAAACAACACTGAAAATTTGTGGGTTTGAACAGTTTAAACAGAAAAAACCCTATGACAAAAATAACTGAAAATTCACCAGATGCACAGGACACAGAGAACTGAGATATTGTTTCTCTCTCTCTCACTTTGTAATTAAAAAGCAATGTAAATGTTTTATTTTTTTTTTAAGATGTAAAATAGGATGAATAGATGGTAGATAGAATAAACTGTAACAGAATATTAAGTGTATATTAGAGCTGCTCGATTATAGGGAAAAAAAATCATAATCAGGATATGATGTAAAATCACATCAGTCCTTCTTTAATTGTGCAGATCATGTTTCTGTGACTGTTCTGTTCCAGAGTTCGTCATCATCATGGTGGAGGTGACGTCAGTCTGGAGCTGTCAGACGGACGGACGGCGTCTGTCTGACGTCCTGTTCCCCGTTCACATCAGAGACGATGAGGAGCTGAATGAGGCTGAAGGAGATGGTACAGAATGGTAAGAACCACAGAAGAACCAAACAGAACCTGATTAAACCTCAGAAGAACCAAACAGAACCAGATAAGACCACAGAAGAACCAAACAGAACTAAATATGACCACAGAAGAACCAAACAGAACCAGACCTGGAAGGGCGGTTAGGGTTAGGGTGCGGAGATACTAATGTAAATATCGGCAGAATCAGTCACTTTCAGCTTTGGTAATCACACTGAATGCACTAAAATAAACATTTGCATGGACTCACCCCAGTACTTTTTGGCGTTCTGGCAGAAACACCCATAATTACGTATTCATCAAAGCAAACAGGCTAAATGGGCTGTGTAGGTTTTTTTGTCCATGTGACAGGAACAACCCCCGGTATGTCTGTTAGTAGATGCGACGTTACGTTTTTGCCTGTGCACTCATGTTTTTACACGCATAGACCTTTTTGTAAATAAGGCCCTATTTTTCTCTTCTTTTTTTGTTTTCTCCCTCTTTTCTCTTCTTTTTTTCCTCTTTTTCCTCCACCTGTCAGTAAATCATATCTGGGGAAAAAAGAGCCTGTCAGCCAATGAAACAGGACGATACTGACACAAGAAAAAAACAGAAATATCGGCCTGTCATATGGACTGGCTGATATGTTGGCCTATCATTCCTTCATACAGTGTGTGTGTGTGTGTGTGTGTGTGTGTGTCCGTCCTCTCAGTTGTGGGTGGGTGTGGTTAGAGCAGACGGAGGAGGCGTGTCCCTGCGTTCTGACACTCAGCTGCAGCCCCTCGGCCCCTCCCACTGCCATCGGACGCCTTTTACTGGTCAGCGAAGCCCGAACAATGGAAGTGTACGATCATACAGGAGAGTACTGTGGAACGGTGAGGGGGGACAGAGACGACAGCGTCCACCTGGACAGGTAAAGAAAGTAACAACGTCACACTTTTGGACAAAATGTCATATATACATAAGTTTGAATACAATTTTGATTAATCGTGATTTAAATACTTTATGTCGGTCAACTGTTTTGTCTCTGTTTTTTGTTTATATAAAAAAAATTCCTATAAAATACACAAAAATACATGAAGAAACAAAAAAGTGAAGAAAGAAAATATACAAAACATCCTCTAAAATGTACAAATGAAGTGATTAAAAAACAAAAACTTATTCAACAACTCTTCTAAAATACAGAAAGAACAAAAAATACAATAAAATATCCAAAACTTATTTGAAATGTATATTTGAAATTAAATATTTATGCAGTTAATGTGTTTATTCAACACCTTCAACAGTTACAATAAAACAACTGTAAACAACTTGTTCCATTGAATTGTGTTAAAATTTGTAATCAGATTAATCATGATGATGAATTTATCTATTTTGATGCATTAATTTTGACTGGACCTAGTTTTTGTTTTTGTTTGTTTTCTTGCATAGTAAAATTTGGCTTTATTTTTCTTTAACAAATGAGCAAAGGAAGAACATTACACTGTAAAAAATCTAACCTTAGTGTATTTGTCTCATTTTTAGTCCAAATATCAAACTGAAAATCAGACAGAGTCACCTACAGAGGAACTTTTATAGAAGTACTGATTTAGACAACAGATCTGGAACTAATCTGGTTAAAGAGATCCAACTAAGATCATTTTACCTGGTTCCACCGGAAGATTTTTTTTGCTTGAATTAAGCAACAAAAAATCTTGAATGAAGAAAAAAAATCTTGAACTAAGCAAAAATAAAACAAAAAAATCTTGAATAAAGCAAATAAATAAATAAAAAAAATTAATAAACAAAAAAAAAATCTTGAATTAAGCAAAAAAAAAAAACAACAACCAAAAAACCCAAATCCTCCAGTGGAACCAGGTAAACACATCTTGGTCAGATTTCTTGAATTATATTAGTTCCAGATCTATAGTCTGTAAATCAGTTCTTCTATAAAAGTTCCTCTGTAGGTGATTCTGTCTGATTTTCAGTTTGATCAGATATTTGGACTAAAAATGAAACAAATACACTGAAGGCCAGATGTAGATTTTTTTTCTTCTATCGGTGTTAAATGGGTCCTTTACTGTCCTCTGGTTCCTCTCAGCGCAGACTTGGGTCCGTTCTACAAGAAACAGCTGATCCTCCAGAACCCATCCACGTCCTGTGAAGTGAAGGTGAGCTTTGGGGTCAAAGGTCGTTGTGAACCGGGTCTGTTGTGGGTGATTGGCGGCTTATCCTCTTGATTCTGTGTCCATCTGCAGCTGCTCTCTCTGGCCGGCAGACGTCAGGTGGCGATTCATCGGGTGGTGGTGGGTCTGCGGGCGCTGGGGCCGGGGCGTTTCCACGGCAACAGCATCGACATGCAGCAGGTCCACAGCCTGGTGGAGCAGATGGGCACCAGCCTGTCCCCTGGAGCCCAAAACCTCATGGACATGGTTCACTTCCAGCAGAAGGTCAGAGAAAAGAGTCTGGTTTATTCCAGGGTCATGAGGTCACGTTTAATACTTTATTACAAAAGGGGAGGGGCTATTGTTTTTGGTTCAGTTTTGTTGTTTGTCTGTTTATTAACAATTTTACACAAAACCTATCAGACCAATTTCCGTGAAATTTTCAGGAAAGGTGTGACGTGGTCCAGAACAGAGCCCGTTAAAATTTGGTGAATGTAGGTCAAAGGTCAAGGTCACCAAAATGCGTTTCCACAATGAGCAGAAATAGGGCAAATCAGGAATGACCTTTTCATGCCTGTATACTCAGTTTAGCAGATAGCTTCTTTTTACTCTCACTGTTGATGTGCATTGACATCAGAACATTGAAGGACAAATTTGAAGACTCAAGGTCAAAGGTCACAATGAAGGTCAAAATGGAATTTTGGATATAACTTTTGAACTCTTCATCTTACAAACATCCACTGAACACCAAAATGCTGGATTTTCAATTCTACATCTTGTGTGTATAGATTTTGACCTATTATTGACCCAAGAACTCAGGGGTCACTGGGTCAATACCTAAAAAACTCAAATGAACTATAACAGAAAAATGAGTAGAGATAGAGACTTAGTTACTATTATTGACAGATAAAAAACCTGGCTTGGGCTTCAAAATGACACCATGACCTTGAGTGACCCTGAAAGGTCAAAATCAAGGTCACTTCATTTTAAATGGTGGTAACTCCAAACAGAGTGGTGATAAGTACTCAGTTACTATTGTTGACCGATAGGACTCTACGTGTCGGCCTTTATGACCTTTGACATTGAGTAACATTGAAAGGCTAAACCCGTAGTCTGGTGTTTTGAGAGGGAGATGTTTATTAAGAGCTAAAACGTTCATGTGTGCGTTGTTTCCCCCTCAGAACCAGACGAGCGCTCTGAGCGGCTTCCTGCCTCTGCTGATGGGAGGCGGAGCTCTGTCTGGTCTCAGCCAAACAGCCAATGGGAACGCTCCTCAGGCAGTTCCTCCTCAGGTAAACCCACCTGACAAACCAAACACACAGATGGAAGTGTGAGCACATCTCCCAGAAGCAGCTCAGTCTTTTGTTTTGTGTCTTTAGTCTCCACTGAGTGCTGCCACACCTGCAGATGAATCTCCGCCCGCCCACAATGGAATGATGTCACACGGCTCAGGCTTCACCTCCACAGAGTCGCTGCAGAAAAGTACAGGTGAGAATGTGGACCGGGCTTTTTGGTTTTATTCCAGAGTCGAGATGTTTTGCTTAATTCAAGAATAATTTGCTCAATTAAATTTTTTTTTCATAATTGAAGATTTTTTTTTTTTTTCAATTAAAAAGTTTCTTGCTCAATTCATGATTTTACTTTTTTGTGTTTCATCCAATAATTTTTTTTGCTTAATTCAAGTTATTTTTTTGCTTCATTCAAGAATTATTTGCTCAATTCACTTTTTTTTGCTTGATTCAAGAACTTTTTTTCTCTCAATTCACATTTTTTTTTTTTGCTTAATTCAAGATTTATTTATTTTTTGCTTAATTCAAGATTGTTTTTGGTTCATTCAATTCACCGTTGCTTAGTTCAAGATTTTTTTGTTTCATTTAACAAATCTTTGCTTAATTCAGTTCCGTTTTGCTTTGCTTTAATGAATCTGACCAAGATCATTTTCACTTGTTCCGTTGGCAGATTTTTTATTAATTATATCCCCGAACAGAGTTTCAGGGATATTATGTTTTTGGTCTGACTACCGCTGCCGACTCCACCAGCTCTGGATGCTGTAGGTTGGTTTACAAATTTGATCTTTTGCATATGGATGATATAATGGAGAGGAAGATCTGATTCGATTTTGGACGATTTACCATTTCTAGATTGCCCACAAGGAGCCGCTCAAAAGTATGAAATCACTAAACACCATAGCTGTCTGGTTAAGGACTGGGGGCTTTTGGGGATATACCCCAAGCTGTCGCTTCCGAAAATTAGTTCAAAACCTATTTTGCTTAAAATTCATTCACAAAAATCAAGTTAAAATTATCTTGGTCAGATTTAGATTTTTTTCTTCCAGTGTAGAATTGAAAAAACATTTACGTTAACTGAAATAAATAACTATATTAAAAGAAAAAACAGAAACTTTATAATGCGTTTACAAAACTCAGTAAAACATGTATAAAATTCTGTCTGTTTTGGACTTTTTTTTCATGTCGAACTGATATAAAATAAATTAATTTTGCTCCAGTAACCGTATCTCTTTTTCACAGACACCGGTGACGGCAGAGGCCCAGTTAGCCCCGCCCAGCTGACGGAGATGATGGCACACCTCCTGAAGGGGCAGGGCCAGATGTTAAGCTCCACCCCCGACCTTCTGCCCGTGCTCCAGAGCGTCTGTGGTCAGGTGACGCAGCTCAGGCTGGATTCAGCGAAGCAGCTGCCAAACGGATCCTGGTAAGTCTGATGATGCCTTCAGGGGCTGTGGGGAATTACAGGAAATACGATTCACACACTGGAAAATTACACCTGAACGCCCCATCATGTCGTCTTTTCCACTGGAGAACTGGGAGCTGAAAATGACCTTTGACCTTTTCAACATGGCAGAGAAAACGAAGGGTTAATCACAAAGGATAAACGCTGCTTTTATAAATGTTCTGCTGCTCTTAGTGATGATTTTGCATATTTATTATTTAGTTTTTATTTTGTAATGTATTTATTTATTTAATTTTAATTTATTGTATTTTTAACTTTAAATTTTTATTTATTTTTATTCGAAAATTTTTGTTTTTTAAAAAAATTTTTTTAAGTTTTTGTTTGTTTAGTTTAGTTTTTTTGTAATGTATTATTTTCCACTGGAGAACTGGGAAAACATTTTGATCCATGAGTTGCTGAGATGAAAATGACCTCTGACCTTTTCAACATGGTGGTGGCAACGAGGGGTTAATCACAAATGATAAATGTTCTGCTACTATTAGGGATGAATTTGCATATTTGGTTATTTTTTATTTTACTTATTTATTTGTTTTAACTTTTAGTTTAGTTTTTATTTATTTTTTAATTAACATTTCTTGTATTTATTTAATTTAATTTCAATTATTTTCCACTGGAGGACTGGGAAAACATGATACACGAGTTTCCGTGATAAAAATACCCTTTGACCTTTTCAGCATGGCGGGGATTATTTTGCAGTGATAAGAAAAAGCACTTGAACACAACGCACTGGTAATTTCAAAAGTGGAAAGGCTCATTTTAACGATAGTACCTGAAGGCAGCAAGATAAGATCAGATCTTTTATTTGTCACATACCCAGTCACACACTGTACAATTCACAGTGAAATGTGTTTTTGTACCGGCATCCAGATTTCAATATGAATTTAAAAATAAGATAAAGAAAAAGAAAGTTCTTCGATGTAACCACATGTATAATAGACAGACAGACAGACATAAGGTGCATGTGTAAATGTGTAAAGCGAGGTTTATGGTTCGCCTTGCGGTGATATACGTACGTGACTGGCCGGACAAGAAGCCTCTAACCCCGCCCTATCCCGCCCCGTCTCGCGCTCACCCCGCCTCTACGGAGCTGCCGGATGCCTCAACCGAGCAAAACGGACGAATCAAC
>JAPTYR010000012.1:2465377-2476724 GCA_029814505.1 Siphamia roseigaster
GGCTTGGTATTCTACTGACTTTATTATGAGTTTGGATAAACTGTATATTGATGCTGGATCTGACAAGGAAGTATGGGGGGGGGTGCTACAAACCCTCACAGGACAGTGTCAACATTACAAAGAATACCAACCATGGTAGGAACAATAGCAACAACAACCAAAATAAGAACGAGGCAAAAATAAATAAATAAAGATAAGAA
The DNA here is from genome assembly GCA_029814505.1 of Siphamia roseigaster. NCBI lineage: Eukaryota > Metazoa > Chordata > Actinopteri > Kurtiformes > Apogonidae > Siphamia > Siphamia roseigaster. The sequence continues at coordinate 2,465,578 of JAPTYR010000012.1, forward strand.
ATCAGACCTATTACATGAGAACAAAAAATAGGGCTGTCAAATGAATAAAACCTTTAATCAGATTAATCACAGGGTTACTTTGGATTAATTTCAATTAATCACGATCAAAACATGTGATGTCAGTTGACTTTTTTTTGTACTCAAATTTCCCACAAAATACACTAAGAAACACAAAAAATGCTGAGAAAAAAAAAATACAAAACATGCAAAAAAACCATTAAACTTCCCTCTCTCAAAAAAACAATTAACATTTTAAGTCATATTCAAAAACTTGTATAAAATACAGAAAAAATTTTAAAATATCCAAAACACATGCAAAAATATGAATATATGCAATTAATGTATTTATTGAATGCATTCAACAGTTTCAACAAAACAGCTGTAAACAACTGTTTCATTTAATTGTGTTAAAATGTTTAATCAGATTAATCATCATGATTGATTGATCCATGTTAATGTGTTAATTTTCACAGCCCTAATAAAAACTATAATCAGAACAGGATATCGCTAACAACAGGCCCAGACAATGCAAGCAACGAAACCACACAACAGCATCTGTTCACGTTAATCTGCTGCATCAGTGACTGCACCAGAAGTGACTGCACCAAAGTAAAGCACCAGAAGTGACTGCACCAAAGTAAAGCACCAGAAGTGACTGCACCAAATTAAAGCACCAGAAGTGACTGCACCAAAGTAAAGCACCAGAAGTAACTGCACCAAAGTAAAGCAACAGAAGTGACTGCACCAGAAGTGACTATACCAGAGTAAAGAAAAGAGGTGAGACCAATGCAGACAGACTGGGGTGACCTGAGTGATGCACAGCTAGGCAACCACAGCCACACCCCCTCCAAGGACCAGGAACCAACGATGAGGGCCCCAGGGCCCAGCCAACCAGCAGACACCATAGAAAGGAGGGGGGTCCAAACCGCCCTCACCCCTCAGAGGTGACAATGAGCCATCCCCGAAGGTGACCAAGAATGCCCCAGCCTGCCACCCTACAGCAGCCGAGCACAGGCCCCAGGTGGCCAGGGACACATGCTATTGATGGAACTTCTACCACAGGTGTGTTCAAATGCGGGACTTTTATTTTGAAAAACAAGGTTTGGATTTTTATTCAGTGCTTTTCTTTAAATTCCAATAATTCTACTGATCCAGTTCTGATGACCGGTCCAGGTGCTGCGTTCATATGCAGCTGGTGAAGGTGGAACTCTTTCATCTCCTGCTGATGCAACGTGTCAGACAGCCTGTTAGCACACAGCCCAGGTAAAAACAGTAAAGTCCGTTAGCTTAGCCTGTTGGCACACAGCAAAGCCCATTAGCTCAGCCTGTTGGCACACAGCTCTGGTAAGCACAGTGAAGCCCATCGGCACACAACCCTGGTAAACACAGTGAAGCCTGTTAGCTTAGCATGTTAGCACACAGCCCTGGTAAACACATTAAAATCAGTTATCTTAGCATGTTAGCATACAGCCCTGGTAAACACAATAAAACCAGTTAGCTTAGCCTGTTGGCACACAGCCCTGGTAAATACAGTAAACCCAATTAGCTTCACCCGTTAGCACACAGCCCTGGTAAACACAGTAAAGCCCGTTAGCACACAGCCCTGGTAAACACAGTAAAGCCCGTTAACACACAACAAAACCCAGTATGTGCCCCTTAGTGGACAGTCCGAACAGAACCACACAGAACTTGAAAGTCTGACACCAACCGTGGAACGAACCCTGGTCTCCCGAATCCGATCCTTCCGCCGGACTCCACAGACCAAAAGGCCCATTTAGGGTTCCGGTCCTCGGACCCCCATTCGCAGTGGCTCAGAACCACCTGCCTTAACCGTCTGCCAGACACAGCTACCGGCAGCACATCGGCATCTAAATCCAGGAGGCTGGGACCATTTAAGGGTGTAGTATCAGGTGTTGTTCCGCCAGTGCAGTAGCTGATGCCCAGGTTAAGACAACACCGAACCCAGCTCCTAAATGGGTCTAAAAACTATTTTAACACGGAACCGTGGAACACACACATCGGAAGAAGTGTTTTAAAGCAGGAATGTGAAAACATAGTCATCCTTGGACCTTAAACTCTACCGGAATGAGCCGCTTCACCTGCGGCTTAAATGACGCCTTTTTCCAAAGGAGTTCTGCATCAGATGCTAACGTTAGCGGCTAACTGCTCAGTGAAAGGATACAGGTCAGGTCCAAGTCGAACCCGTCCTCCTGGTACCGCCTTTTGTTCCGGCTTACTATCTCCTTTATGATCGCAGCCATGGTCTGATCCGGTCCGTGTGGCACTGATAAGGTAGAACCGGGACCAGTGGCCGGTACTGCTCCGTACTCTCTCCGCAGCCTCCGCTCCTGGTAGCCGGGAGAGAAGCTAGCTAAGTGGGGCAGCTACCAAGGAGCTTCCCGACCTCCAGAACCAGGAGCAGAACCGGCCTTTTACCGTGAAAATGTCTACGCTCCTCCGGGTGGAGGAGGAAACCAAGCCCCGTCCCGGTGGAGGCAAACGGTTCCTTTATCCAGAGCCTCCGTTGCAGCCCCCGAGCCCCAGCACGGACAACGGCTAGCCGGCCTGCTAGTTCCCAGGCAGCCCGGCCGTCGGTGCTGTTTTGTGGGTCAGAACCAGGGGGCGTCGGGGACTCCTCCCTGCTCCTGCTGCGGGCCCGGGTTTCCAGGTCCCCCGCCTGGAGACACAACCATCCACGGCCTGGATGTGGCTGAAGCTCCAGCCGTAAGGACGTCCGATCCACCCGCTGGGACTCTTCCGGGGCTCGGTCCGCAGCAAAGACGCCGTGATTGGATGCAAATACGCGGAGAGAAAATCTCTCCGAGCCGGGGTGGAGGTCCAAGCCGAGGTGGAGGTGTCTTTGAGCGGAGACGAAGAGAAGGTGAAGCCGCGGAGAAGAGAGGACGAGCAGGACTTCCGCTCCGAACACATCAATAATACTAGAAAGATAAATATGATTAAAATATATACAACACACCAATAATACAAGAAATATGGTCAAAACACGGTATTTGAAATGTCTCTGATGGGACACTTTAGAGACCATTTGGCAGAGGAGTGTTAATAAATAACCTACTTTATATTGAAATAAATGTGTGTATTTATTTTATATTGTTTTTATTTTATAAATGAATGAATGAAATAAAGAAATGAAATGTTGAAATAATTAAAGTTGTGTCTCTGACTGGACATTTCTGGCCCCTGGTATTTTAGGCTAAAACTCCCAACAAAAAATCTTTGGAATTTCATTTAATCTATACCAATGCAATTTATATTGGAAGAAATAAGTCTTAATAAGTAATTAAGGCATAAATAAAGCATATTTTGTACTTTCCTTTACATTAAGGGCTGTAGAGTGGGGGGAAAAAAGCTGTGGACTGTACACTTTTGACCATCTAAAAATCTGACAAGAGGGTTTAGTTTTTTTAAAGGTCTCCATTATGTTTGTAATCAAATATATTTGCATGATTACTTCACAATAACATTTCTGTGTTTTACAAACATCACCAGATACTTTGTTTTGAGAATATTTAAAGGATCATGATGACACATTGATAAGGCTCAATATATTTTTTGTGCAATCCACTATCCATTACTACTTCCGGTACTCAGTATTAAATAACACTATGCATTACTACTACCAGTACTCAGTATTAAATAACATTGTCCATTACAGACATTCTAGTATTTATATAAACATGTCTTTTATGCTTTAGTCCTAGAAGCCAGAGTTTCTGTAGGGACTTGAACCAGTAACATTAACTGGTGAGGGGAACATGTCGTGTCCACCAGTGTCTGTGTTGGGCAGAGGAAGGTCTTCTGACATATCTTATATTTGAATCTAGGCTTTGTCTTCTGTGGCTGGAACACAAACATTCTTTTACCAGAACCATGGATGGATGGATTATGTCAGTGCAGCAGATCAGACTTCTCAGTCATCTGAACCAGTTTAGCATCTGCAGACGGTTGGTGGTGCTGGGAATTAGGAGACCCAGGACATCTGGTGAAAGTGTTGAACCTTGGAACAGGTGGACAGTCTTCCCAGTGACTGCTGATGAGTGGTTGCTGCTGCTTTCCGGACCTGGTGCTTCATCTCTCCTGCAGTCCCATCTACTGGTCCTTTGCCATGGGTGGTGGTAAAGAAGTTCCACTTAGCATCTATGCCAAAATCTTTTTCATGGTGGACCATGTTCAGGCAGTTCAACTGACTTATAAACTGGATAGTTTCTCTGTTAGACCAGTAGTGGATCATGATGATTTGGTGGAGGTCTTAGTGGAAATACTGCTGGAGGTCTGGGAAAACTCAAAATTCTAATATAAAAACATTATAATTATTATATGTCATAAATATGAGATTAAAAAGTCCTAGTTATGAGATTAAAAAAATTATTAATAATGAGATAATTTTTCAAAAGTCCTAATTATGAGACTTAAAAAAAATCCTAATTATGAGATCAGAGCCTGCAAATAAGAATAAGAAGTCCAAAAACGGACAGACGGAACATATTTCCATTCAAAAACTGCCTTTCCACAGTAAAAAAAAACAAAAAAAACAAAACAAATATGAACAAATGAAGTGTTTAAAGACAAACACATGAAGTTTGTTCTGTGTTTTCTGGACGTTTCTACCAGTGGAACGGAACCACCTTCATCCTGCACTGTTATTGTTGTTGTTATTGTTTTTATTGTTACTGTTGTTGTTTATTCCAGTTTGTGATGTTTATTTGTTGATGTCAATGTAGTTTTTTTTTTTGCTAATTATCTCTATTATTTCTATTAATGTCATTATTACTGATATTGATTGCTATGAAAAATCTCATCTCATTATCTGAACCCGCTTCATCCTCACAAGGGTCACGGGGGTCGCATGGAGCCTATCCCAGACACATAGGGCCAATTCATCTCAGGGCAGAACATATATAGACAAACAACACTCACATTCACACCTATGGACAATTTAGATTAACCAATTAACCTATCAATGCATGTCTTTGGATGGTGGGAGGAAGCCGCTATGAAAAATGATTAGTTTTATTCTAGTTTGCATAAGTATTATTGTTGTTTCTCTTTATTATATTTTTTCATTTATTTCTTTCATTCTTCGGATAATTTCTACTTTGAGAAAATAAACTTTACGAAAATACACTAGAAAATATAAACCGAAGTCGGAAAGAAAATAAAAGGAAAAAATAAAGGAAAAGAAGTAGAAAAACAAAATAGGAAAAAAAAAATATTCTGTAAAGTTTCTACAGGAGGCGCTGTTGTGTTTAAAAGCTGAAACCGTCACCTCTTCGTCACCACAGAAGAAGAATCCACCGAAAGTGCTGCTGCGGTGACTTGCGCAGGTAAGTGTGTGCCCATCAGCTCTGCGCCGTTTCTGCGGACAAACGGGGTCTTTGGCGGTTCAGTTCCTCGGGGTTTGTGGGTCTGTCAGTGCCGGCGGATGGGTGAATCGGAGCCACGGGCCTCTGCCGACTGAAGCCGCTCCGTCGGAACCGGAGAACCGGGACGGTCAAGCGGAGCTAAGCTAACAGTTAGCATACAGTATTTTGGTTTGGAAGGGTCCAAACTGTGGTTCCGGGTTCGGTAAAGGGTCCAAACAGTAGTTTGGGGTCCGGTAAAAGGGTCCTTACGGTGGTTCGGGGTCTGGATAAGGGTCCTTACGGTGGTTCGGGGTCTGGATAAGGGTCCTTACGGTGGTTAAGGTGAAGTGGTCCTCTACCGGAACCTACTGGTGCCTATGGTTTCAGTGAACACACGGTTTCTGGGAAAGTGAAAGTCAGGGATAGAAACGGAAAGCATTCAGAAGAATTAGACCACAGAAGGGGCAAAACGTATTCAAGTAAAATGATTAAGAAAAATTGAGAGGGAAAAAAATAAGTGTATAATATTGGGTGGGGGGGGACTGTTTAAAAAACAAACTTTATGACTCCAAAAATGAATATAATAAAAGAATCCAAGTAAAGTGATAACAGGAAGTGGTTCTGCATCAGTGTAGGAATCCAATTCTGGGCGCAGGGTTTATGGATTTTCCCATTTCTGAAGGGACTGTTATGTGTCACAGCGTCAGTCTGTGTGTTTCCTGTTTCCAGGTCCTGCTCTGATTAGCTGACATGGTTCTGAGGGAGGTTCCTGTAGAGAATATGGCCCGCCCCCTGGGCAGGAACGAGGTCATTGGTCTGCTATTCCGTCTCACCATCTTCGGCGCTGTCACCTACTTCACCATCAAATGGATGGTGGATGCCATTGACCCCACCAGGAAGCAGAAGATGGAGGCACAGAAGCAGGTGAGGGCAGGGCCTCTGTGCCGTCACCACACCTACACAATAACCATGTGTAGCGTACGATCTGTGGAGCAAAACCAGGACAACAAACGGTCCCGAGTCTGTGTGGATGTCCAATAAAAAGTTTAAACACTCAGGAGTCTTCAATCCTGGTTCTCGGGGCCCACTGTATAATAGGGTTACGTCTAAAACACGCAGGACAGTGGGCTGTGAGGACCAGGGTTGAAGACCTCTGCTATAAATGTTTTTATAAATACAGTTTAGGCTCCGCCCCCAAACCATCTGTCATCTCAAACTAAAGCTCCACCTCCATTCCTTTCTGTCAGGCAGAGAAGCTGATGCGACAGATTGGGGTTAAACATGTAAAGCTGTCGGAGTATGAGATGAGCATCGCCGCTCACCTGGTCGACCCTCTGAGCATGCAGGTAAACCGCTCTACACCTGTGTGTGAGAAAACTGAAAATTATCTCTAAAATGAGTAAGATAAAGAGAATAATGAAGGAAATAAAAGCAGATGTGTTAAAAGTGGGTGTGACCTGTTGAGTGGGTGTGTCTTCAGATCACATGGCAGGACATCGCCGGTCTGGACGAGGTCATCACTGAGCTGAAGGAGACGGTCATCCTGCCTGTCCAGAAAAGACACCTGTTTCTGGGGTCCAGACTGCTGCAGCCACCCAAAGGTCAGGTCAATGGTCACTTGTGGTTATGTGAAGGGGGGAGGGGCCAGGCTGCTACAGCCGCCCAAAGGCCAGGTCAAAGGTTACCTTAATGTGACAAACGGAGGGGCCAGACTGCCAGTATGCTAGCCTGTGGTCGTCGCGCCAACAAGAGCACCAGTGTGGTAACCTGTGGTTGTCATGCCAACAGGAGTGTTGCTGTACGGGCCACCGGGCTGTGGTAAAACTTTGATCGCCAAGGCGACTGCCAAGGAGGCAGGGTTTCGCTTCATCAACCTGCAGCCAAGCACGTTGACTGACAAGTGGTACGGCGAATCCCAGAAACTGGCTGCCGCTGTCTTCTCATTGGCCGTCAAACTGCAGCCATCAATCATCTTCATCGACGAGATCGGTAAGAACATGCAGTCAACCTAAAGATACATTACCCATGAACCTCAGCTGCTGCATGAATATTAAACCATCAACTAAATAACCCTCTGTTAGTGGTCCAGTCTTCTGATTGGTCCATTAGTCTTCCAGTCTTCTGATTGGTCCCTTCGTCGTCTGTTTTTCAGATTCCTTCCTCAGGAGTCGTTCCAGTTCAGATCACGAGGCCACAGCCATGATGAAAGCCCAGTTTATGAGTCTGTGGGACGGCCTGGACACTGATCACGACTGCCAGGTGAGGTCACCAGGTGACGGGTCGGGTCAGCTGGGAGTCAGGGGTCATATTCATTAGAATCAGTTCATGAATCTGATTCTTTGGTCTGAACCTCAGACACATGTTCATGTCAACATTAAACACAATGTAAGGAGGCGGGGCTAAGTTATTGACATGTGTGTGTCTCAGGTGATCATCATGGGAGCCACTAATCGTCCTCAGGATTTGGACTCTGCTATTCTGAGGAGGATGCCAACAAGGTTCCACATCAACCAACCGGTAACATACATGTAGAACACGCACTGGTGGGGGTGTGTCTTCTCGTGTGTGTGTGTGTGTGTGTGTATCTCTTCTTGTGGGGGCATTTCTCATTGGTGTCTTTTGGAGGTGTCTCTTTCCTGTCTTATCTGTGGGGGCGTGTCTCTACTGTCTTGTAATTGGTGGGTTTTCCTGCAGACTATGCGGCAGAGGGAGCAGATCCTTCGACTCATCCTGGAGAACGAGAGCGTAGGTTTCTATGGTTACCCCTCTCATGCTACTCCCAAGTTGGTCACGTGACCGCAGTCTGATCAGCTGTCAATGTCCACAGGTGGACATTTCGGTTGACCTGGTGGAAATCGCCAAGGAGACAGACGGCTTTTCAGGAAGTGACCTGAGAGAGATGTGCCGTGATGCCGCACTGCTGTGTGTGCGGGACTTTGTCCACATGCAGGCCTCACCCACTGACAGGTAGGCCCCGCCCACTGCAGACATTACCTGTTTTTTTTTTTCTTTGTTTCCTGTTTTGCTTTTCATTTACCCGTTTGTTTCATACAGTGCCTCAGAGGACTGTATCCGTCCCATCCATCAGTCGGATTTGAACAAATCCATCAGTAAAATGAAGAAATCCAAAACTGCAGGAGTAACTGGAGCCCTACTGCATGCTGCTCTGGACTGACACCGCCCACTACTGCTGGGACCGCCCACTGCTGTTTGAATCTGTGCCACTGCTTTGTTTTTATTTAAATGGACTGAAGCTGGGAAAGTTCAACATAATGGTTCTGTTCTGTGGACCCAGGCCCAGTTCTGGGTCCAGTGCTGGTTGTTCTTCTGCCTTGTCTGTCGTGCTGTAAATATGGAGTAAAGCTTCTTTTTATGGACAAACATCCGCAGCTTTTTCACTGAATCAGTGCAAAAGTCAGGGTCACAAGGGCCTTGACCTTTGACCACTTCTGTTTATTGGTGCAAACTGTCCCTGGAGACACTGTGAGGTCACATCCCACGTGACCTCTGACCCTTTTACTTTGTTTTTCTCATTGAAAACCAGTTGTATTCGTTGAATTAACTACATTGTGTTAAAATTGACATTTAAAGAAAAGTTGTAAGAAGTTTTTCTATTCTAAATAAAATATTGTAAATAAAAACAGTTCAATTGTGGAAAAACAACTTTATTAAAGCTTTAAATGAACATTTGGCACAAGTCGATTCCACAGGAAGAAATAAGACAAAAGCACCAAAGTCCACAGTTGAACCCAAAAGGTTCAATTTTACCTGGGGGAAAAAAAACATTGAATTCAACCCGGGCAGATGTCCAAGTACCCTTGGGTGAAGATGTTGAACCCTAAATGTGTCCCAGTAGATCTGACAGCAACTACTAATGTGTGACTGATGCTAATGTAAAGCACTTTGAGCACTAAGGTGGAAAAGAACTATGGGAGTGCAATCCAGGTACCATTTAACCTGGGGGAAAAATGCCCAGTTTCACTGGGGGGAAAAAAGGTTCAATTCAACCTGAGGAAAAACCAAAAAATCCCGAACACACAGGAGGGAAAATGGAGCCATCTGATTGGTTCAAACACGTCAGGAGTCAAACCCAGTTAGTCAATATCCAGAGCTCATTGAATCCTCAGGCTGTAGTTGGTTCCTGTCAGTCATCACCCGGGGCAGTTACACCCTCCACTGCCTGGCAGTCACACCCTCCACTGCCTGGCAGTCCTCCTCTGGGGCCCGTTAAACCCTTACGTTGCCTGGCAGTTGTCTCCTGGGGCTCGTTGAGCCTTCAGGCTGCCTGTCAGTTTTACCCCGGGGCTGTTAAACCCTCAAAGTTCAGTGTTAGGGCCTCGGCTGGGCCTTCCTTCACACTCGCGGTGGAAGTCGCAGCCGTCCAGCAGGTGGCGGTAGGTGGCACGGACATCACGGTACAGCGGCGCCTCCTCCTTCAGTCCTGGGAATTGAACCGGTGCCTCGTTGACCAGCATCTGCAGCCGCGGACCACGCTGACAGTCGAACAGAACCAGCAGCAGGTTAGCGGCGTACGGAACAATCCGACTGGAACGGAAACTACGACCTGCAAACAAAGACTGTCAGTAGCTGTCTGATATCTGACTGATATGTCTGAGCAATATCATCCTCAACATCATCATCAATAGTGTCCTCAATCTGATGAAATGTGTTTATTGAATGTCAATCTTTTTCTGCCTCTGGAGGTGGGGCTTGGTACCGTGCTGGGAGTGGTAGTTTGCAGCAGTGGGTGGAGTCTTGTCCTTGTACAGTCCGAGCAGAGACAGAAGGGGGAGGAGCGTCTCAGCATGGCCAATCAGGACAGAGGCGGGTTCAGGTGAGGCATCTGTGGACCTGGACAGGAAGTGAGGGACAGGAAGTGAAATAGGGGCAGTTGGACTGGGCCACACCCCCTGTTCAGTCCAACTTTTTTTTCGAGCACACACAAAAAATAAATCAAGGCGTTAACCAACGTGGTCCACAAAATTTTCTTTCCTTTTTTTCGCAAAGAAGTGAAACTTAAAAGTGTTTCCAGGTTGTGTTGACTTTGACCTCACTGACCTCCTGGGGCGTCCTGCTTTGTCCAGCGTCCTGAAAACGTGGTGGAACAGAGGACAACTGGACAGAGGAGTGATCATGTGACCATGGGAACGTTTCCAGAACTGTTTAAGATCCGACTGGTACTCCAACACCTGAAATACACATAAACATGCAGGAATACACACATGTATACACACACTGGATCCAGTTACATGCAAAACGGTATCAGATTCCCATGTGCGTTTAATGCAAATTTCCCTACCCTTGAATCGAATTCAATTCACTTATTTGGCAGCCAATACATGACAAGTTTCATTCGGAGCCGAACCGGAGGTTGTCTTCTTCATGTGTAAGTCAGATGTGGATTCAACCACGAGCTAACCACCCAGCTTCGAAGGACAAGGGGTGTGCTACGTAGCTTTCACACTGGTGTTAAGCCACCATAAGCTGCCTTTTTTATAAGATGATGCAATTTTAATGTTTCAGCTTCTTAGGAGGGGAAAGTGACTTGTCACAGAATTGCTACCTCTACAGGCAGACAAATCAATTATTTTGCGAGGAGCAGTCAATTTGACGACTAATGCACATTTGCTGTCTTGTACTAGTCAGGGCCCGCCCATACTGTGTCGTTTAGGCCACGCCCGCGGCCCCGCCACAGTATGGCCTCGCATAAACTCATAGCTCTTCTCCCCAAAAGTTGGGGATTGTCAACGGCTGTTCTTTTTTTTTTTTTTTTTTTTTTGAAGT
>JAPTYR010000012.1:2676317-2686660 GCA_029814505.1 Siphamia roseigaster
TTACCAATGGTTTCACCTATAATTCCAATGGTTTCACATGTATTACCAATGGTTTCACCTATAATTCCAATGGTTTCGCATGTATTACCAATGGTTTCACATGTATTACCAATGGTTTTGCATGTATTACCAATGGTGTCGCATGCATTGCCAATGGTTTCGTATGAATAACCAATGGTTTCGCATGTATTACCAATGGTTTCACATGCATTACCAATGGTTTCACATGTATTGCTAATGGTTTTAGCTATATTTCTAACCATTTCACATTTACTCCCAATGGTTTTGCATGGATTACCAATGGTTTCACCTATAATTCCAATGGTTTCACATTTGTTATGAATAGTTCCACATGTAAATGCTCTAGTGTCACATGTACGCAGTAGTTTAAATGGGAATTACATACACGACACCACAAACGTGTCGTAAATCCACATTTGACGCTGGAACATGTGTTTGACGTCGTTTCCTTGTGTGTTTTTCGTGCGAAGCAGAGCGCACGTCAGTTCATTCATTAGCATCATCGTCTGCAGGGGGTGGAGTCTATCAGGTCAGGTAAGGTGAGGTGGGAGGGGTCAGCGGTCCTTGAGTTTTCATACCAAACAGTGGGAGGGGTCAGAGGTCACGGGAGGAGACGCACTTCGACTTTGCGTGTTCGGTCCATTCGTGTCCAACGGTTTCGTCAACTCACAGCAGGTGAGGGTTTGCCACTTGAAGCTCCGCCTCCTCATTTATTTACTGTGTGAAAGATGCTGCTGCGTTGCCATGGAAACTGGAACTAAAAAGAAAGCCATCAGCAGGAGACGACTTCCTGCTTTAAATACCTGAGAGTTTGTCAAATGTGGCACAAAATGTCCGATATTCAGACATTTGTTGCTTCGGTTGAATGACTAAAGAGTTTTTCATGTGAATCCGAAACGTGATGGAAAAAACAAACGCCTTTTCGAACTAAACCGGATTATGAGGATTCATGAGAACGCGACAAACTCCGAGTGTAGATGATTGAGTCTTTTTTTTTTTTTTGGTGACATAAAGTATTTGATGATATTCGTGTGTCACTCAAGAACTTTAATGTCAAAATATTTAAGAGAAAAAGTCAGAAAAAACGGCTTTAACTTTACTTATGTTAAATAACGCGAAATAATCTGTTGTTTATGGACGTTTGAATTTTGAACCAAGGTGTTAAATAAAAAAGAACCAGAAGGCAGTTTTCGGTGCCAGATTAAAAGTGGGCGTATTGTAAATAACGATAGACCGATATATCGGCCAGCCGATATATCGGGCCGAAATTTGCGTTATTTTCTGGTATCGTATTGGCCTGTTGCGTTGGTAGATATGTTCGTTTTTATCCTGTTTTGATTTACGGACTGGTGAAAGAAAAAGAGAAAAAAAGGAAGAGAATGAAGGAAAAAGAAAAAAAGGAAACCAAGAAGAGAAAAGGAGGTATGTAACAAAATAGGGAAAAAGAAGAAAAAAGAGAAAAAGGAAAAATAAAACAAAAATGAGAAAAGAAAAAAAGAGGAAAAAATTTAAATAAGAGAGAGAAGGCAACAAAAAATGAGTAAAAAGAAAAAAGAGGAAAAGGAAAAAGAAGAGGGAAAGCAACAAAAATAATAGAAAACGAAAAGAAAAAAGGAGAAAAAAATAATCAGGTGTCCGTTTGTTCATATTTATTAGTTTAACCGTCATTATTTATATTTTCTCGTCATCATTAAAGAAGATTTTCTGACATTTGTTTTCATTTGACAGAAAAAAAATCGGTTTCGGCTCCAAATATCGGTCAAAAAAAAAAAATCGGAATTGGCCCTAAAAAATCCGTCTTGGTGACTCAGTGTTCCTGAACCGCGCGCCTGCTGTGTGTGGACGTTGTGTGTCGGTGGGGGCGTGTCCTGGCATGGGCGTGTCCTGGGTGTGGGCGTGTCCTGGGTCACAGCGGCCCGTGTTGGGCCTCGTACTTGGCCAGGATGTTCTTGGTTCGTCCCAGCTCTTTCCGCAGTTCGGCCACTTCCTGCCTCAAAGCCGAGTTCTCCTTCTCCAGGAAACCGGCACGGATGGCGATCTGGTTTTCCTTCAGCCGCCGCGCGTCACGTGACCGCTTGGCCGCCATGTTGTTCTTCCTGCGTCGGGCCCAGTATTTGTCATCCTGCTCAAAAAACACAAAAGAAAAGAAACGCACCATTACAGGTTTATTAAGACGAAAAAGATTCACACTGGACTGAAACTTAAATAATAACGACAGACTGATACATGAGGCCGATATTTATGGTTTTATCCTGGATCAGTATCGACCCATAAGTTCTTTATTCCCCTGATATGATTTACTGACAGGAAAAAGGGGAAAAAAGAGGAAGGAAAGGGAGGAAAAAGGAAAAAAGAGGAAGGAAAAAAGAGGAAGGAAAAAGGGGAAAAAAGAGGAAGGAACGGGAGGAAAAAGGAAAAGAGGAAGGAAAAAAGGGGAAGGAAAAAGGAAAAAAAGAGGAAAATAAGAGGAAGGAAAGGAAGGAAAAAAAGAGGAAGGAAAGGAAGGAAAAAAAGAGGAAGGAAAGGAAGGAAAAAAAGAGGGGGAAAAAAGAGAAAAGGGAGAAAATAAAAGTGGGGAAAACATGAAGGAAAAAAAGAGAAAAGATGGGGAAGAAACAAGGAGAGAAAAACAAAGGGAAAAAAGGAAAAAAGAAAAAAATTAGAGAAAAATGAAAGGAAAAAAGAAAAAATAGGAAACCAATAGAAAACAAAAAGGAGATAAAAACAAAGGGGAAAAAGGAAAGAGAGACAAGGAAAACCGAAAAGAAAACAATAAAGAGAGAAAAATTAAGCAAAAAAGGAACGAGTAAAGGAAAAAAGAAAAGAGAAAAAAGTAAAAAATGAAAACAAAACCAAAAGGAGAGAAATATTAAGGAAAAAAGGAAAAAGAGAAAAAAGGAAAAAAAGAAGAGAAAGGGGAAAAAAAGGAGAGAAAAATGAAGGAAAAATGAAAAGAAAAATTAAGGGAAAAAGGCAAAAAGAAGAAAGGGGGGGATTAAAACAGAGAAATACAAAGGGGCAAGAGAGAGTGAGAAAGAAAAAGGGAAAAAAGAAGAGAAAAGGAGGGGAACTAACAAAAAAGTGGGAAAAATAAAAGAAAAATGAAAAAGGACAAAAAAAGAACAGGAGAAAATAAAGGAGAGAAAAAATAAAAACCACCAGGTGTCCATTTGTTCATATTTATTCATTTATCTGTCACTATTTACATCTATATGAAGTAAAGAACTGAACTGAAATAAACTTTATTAGAAACAGAACATTAAAAACAGCCTCTTTTCTGTGTTTTTCAGTTCATTTATTAAAGTAAATCAGTGTTTCAGTGCAGAGCGCCGTCGCCCCCTGCTGTTCAGTCTGAGTACTGCAGGCTGCTCACTCTGGACTTTCACTTAATTAAATCCAAATCCCTGAGTTCGACCTCTGAGCAGGACGGACCCTAATCCTCTTACGCTGCAGGACACGCCTCCTTGAGTTAAATCTGACCAATCACAGAGCAGCGGAGGCTCCCTGTTTCCCAGAATGCCGAGCGGCTTAAAGCCAGGTCGACAGTAATCACACTAATGGTTTGATGTGATGCAAGAACAGACCGGCCGAAGGTATCAACAAAAACACACAGTAACACTACGTTTATTTCATCTGTCCGTTTCATTGGCCGACAGTTATTATTTAAGGATCATTATTGTCGGTTTAAAGGTCATTTAAAGACCTTTTTAACCCTTTATGCACCGAAAAGGATCAAATGAATAAAAGCTACGATGAACAAATCAAAAGAAGGAAACCCAACATGTTTAAACTGTTTTTATAAATTATTTAAACGACAAAAGGTGGGGTTTTTTCCCCCCCTAAATTATGGTTTTATTCACTGTTTCTTTCGTATTATTTCAATCTGTTCATTAAAAACTTGTTTATGAATAAAAAGACAAATGATAAGATGAGGCATAATGTTAAAATCCCACTTATTTTTCTTAAGAAATTTCAGTTTTTTCAGTTCATTCACGTCTGTTTTGCTTGGATAGTTTATAAAAAGTAAGTATCTTAATAATTTAATTAAAAAATTCTTTGCACAAAAACAACTATTTGGAGTTGTCATTATTTATAGATTATTATGCTATTAATTCCACTGGAGATCAAATCAGACTGAATTTGGCCCCTGAAAGAAAACATGTATCAGACCTCTGCCATAGAGTGAAGCTATAAAGGCTAATGCTAATGCTAGCTGCTTTCTGTCCAGAACGATAAAAAGCACAAGACTGATTAATACTTATTTCACGAAAATCACTGACTGGAACTTAAGCTAACTGCTAATTAGCCTCAATGCTAGTGAACTTCATAAAGTTTCTATATTTTGTAAAAATATGATGAGGATACGGGTGATTTCCAGATCACTGATACTTAAATATATCAATACTTAAATATATTGAATTAAGATTAATTTATCCGTTTGTGATCGTTAAAAATCCACTAGTCCAGGTATTAGTCAGACCCAGATATTAGCCAGAACCAGTTCGAGATATTAGTCAGAACGAGTTCCAGGTCTTAGTCAAACTCAGTTCCAGGTCTTAATTACACCCAGTTCCAGGTGTTAAGTCAGACTCAGTTCCAGGTGTTAGTCATACCCAGTTCCAGGTGTTAAGTCAGAATTAGTTCCAGGTGTTAGTCATACCCAGTTCCAGGTGTTAGTCAGACTCAGTTCCAGGTGTTAAGTCAGAGTCAGTTCCAGGTGTTAAGTCAGAGTCAGTTCCAGGTGTTAGTCAGAGTCAGTTCCAGGTGTTAGTCAGAGTCAGTTCCAGGTGTTAGTCAGAACCAGATCCCACTTACCTTCAGATCCTCGGGGATGAAGACTTTTCGAGCTTTCTTGATCATGGGTTGCGGCTTCAGCTCCTCAGCGGAGAACTTGCGTTTGCGTGGGTCGAACATCTCCTGCCCCGGGACGCTGGACAGGGCCAGGTCCGCTGGGTCGGGATCGTAGCCCACCGGGACATGGATGGAGTCTGGATCGATGGGACTGGGAGTGTTTCTGGAGCTGGGCTGTCCTGAAGGAATCCACCAACATGAAAGTTCGACTTTTAGTCACAGTTTGGATTTGAATTTATTTTAACGAGGGCTGTCAAATCATTACAAATTATAATCAGTGTAATCACAGGTTTGCTTTGGATTAATTTAGATTAAATATTAATTTTTAATCTATATTAATTGTGTTTCGTTTTTCATGAACATACTCAAGAAAGAAGTGAATATATCTGCACTGAACAGGTTTGTCCAAGTTTGGTGACGCAATAGCCTAGTGCTAGCATTAGCTTAGTGCGAGCATTAGCCGAGTGCTGGCATTAGCCGAGTGCTAGCAGAATCCCCTACTGATGTTTGTTTCACATTAATATGGTACTTTAACCTGGAAGTGCTTCAGTGAAAAGAAAATTGTCAAAGCATTTTATGTCAGTCAACTGTCCTGTCTTGGGTTTTTTTTTGTGTGTTTGTTTTTTTTAACTCAAATTTCCCACAAATACATACAGGTTTGCTTTGGATTAATTTAGATTAAATATTAATTTTTATTCTATATTAATATTATATACTAAGAAACACAAAAAGAAACACAAAAAATGTGGAGAAAAATAACATGCTAAAATTCACAAAAAAAATAAACTAACGCAAAAAAATTATGAAAAATCTAAACCATATTCAAAAACTCTAATATACAGAAAAAAAATTTTTTTGAAAAATATCCAAAACATATGCAAAAATAACATGTTTATTCAACACCTTCAACAGTTTGAACAAAACAACTGTAAACAGCTGTTCCGCTGAATTGCATTAAAATTGTCAATCCAACTAATCATGATGATGGATTAATCTGAGTTAATGTCTTAAATTTGAGACCTGTTTTTCTCCCATTTTGAGTGAATTTTAACATTACGGGTCAAATTGACCCACAACATATGTAATTAATCAATGTAATTAATTTTCAACATTATACGAGGGTTAAAACTCATGTTTGTCGTTTCCTGCTTTAATATTTTCCGATAAAAGCGGCGTTGCAGTAGTGAACCATCGTCTAAAACCCAGAGGAACGTCTTCAGATCTGGACGTTCTCCTGGTTCCGTTAGGATGAAGATGTGTAGGTGTTCACCTCCTCTTCCTCAGTTTGGTTTTCATTACTATCGGCTGAACCGCATTTAACCTCGTCTATTTCTGCTCCTTATCTGAGGCTGCAACACTCGGCCTTCTGGGAAATACAAATATTCCAGATTATTCTGTAGATTATCTGGTATTTTTAGAGCCGAGGCAGCGGCAGATTACCGAGCAAACATCACCGTGGATACCGAGGATAAAACCCTGAACGCCACATGGGGATGGAAATAAAACACACCGCTCCTGATCTGCAGCGTTTACAAAAAACGGTCGCATTTGAAAGTTCAATTTTCACCGAAATTTACTGAAATATTACAAGTTCAAGAGCCAAAATGTGGATCAGACAATAAAAACGACAGTATGTGGATTTAATAAATTACTCAATATTAACAATCGGGAAAATGTCAAATTAATGTGTTTTTACAGTTTCAAGATGATTTTTACTCATTAGTTAAAGAAAAAAAGACCATTATTAGTAGTTTTATAAAATGTATTTTAAACAAAACTTCTTGCAAAGATTTCTTCGCATTTTGTTCTTTAAGTTTTCCTCTTGTATGTTTTTACAAAGTTTTTTAAAGTGTGTGTACGTATATGTGTGTGTGTGTGTGTGTGTGTGTGTATGTATATATATGTGTGTGTGTGTGTGTGTGGGACCCAGAGCCTGATGTTGGAGCACATGTCTGAAGTCAATGTAAACAGGAGTAAAGTAACTCCGCCCCCTGACCTACTTCCACTGGAACACTGTGTTCTGAAAACATTCACTCACATGTGGATCCACTCTGACACTGTTCTGTGGACCTGCACATGACCCACAGCACTGGGTCTGAACCCACAGGACTGGGTCTGAACCCACAGCACTGGGTCTGTACCCACAGCACTGGGTCGGAACCCACTACTGGGTCTGAACCCACAGGACTGGGTCTGAACCCACTGGTGTCTGAGGTCAACATTAGGTCCATTCTGGGTATGGGTCTGGGTCAATATGTTCCTTTTATTATTGGTGGGGGGGGGGGGGTTGTATACAATTGAATTAAACCACTATGTTTGGATTACATTTGGATTAAATATGTGGGGTTTTTGTATATAATTAAATTAATTTAGTACGTTTGTTGCATAATTAGATTAAATATCTGGGTTTTTGTACAGAATTTAATCAAATTAGTATTTGTGATGTTTAATTATATTACATATCTATTTTTTGATATAAAATTAGACTTAATTAGTATTAGTTTTCTTAATAAAAATGTTTTTGTGGTAATTAAATTAAGTTAAAGTCTTAATTTCTGTGCATAAATAGACTTTTTTTGAAGAAGCCGCTCCACATACATTAAACTTATTTTATTATTTGCTTTATTAACTAAATATGTTTACATTTACCTTTGATTATTGGGTCTAAAATGACGTGTCAGGTAGTAAAATAATGGACTGGTTGGAGTTGATTTTTTCCATCTTCCACCTCTTATTTCTTTTTATTTTATTTTTCTCTGTGGGTGATAATAAGTTCAAATGTGGACGTTGGACTCTTTTCTCTGAGTTCAGACTATTTTCAGCGTCTGGTGAAATAACAGTAGATTAGTACCAGTCACGTGAACCAGCTCTTAAACAGAAAAACACCTTCCACGGGTTCATTTCAACCAGTGTTTTTGGTTTGAACGGAGGATTTAAGAGGAATTTATGCAGAAGTTTGACTAATCAGCTTCAAACAACCACATTATGTAACAGGTTTTTACTGGGGAACGTAGCCACGCCCACATGATGTAATAACGAGTCCACATTTGCTCCTGATATTACAGCGTTTATGCCAAAATCCATTCACATTTAAGGGGATTTGTTGATCATTTTATCAATTTTTGTTCATTGTGTTGAGTATTTTGGCCTTTCTTACTCATTTTATGGATTATTCTGTTCATTGCATTAAATTTTTTTTCTTCATTTTTTTGATTATTTTGTCCATTTTTGTTCATTGTGTTGAATATTTTGTTTACTTTGTTGATTATTATTTTGTTCATGCTATAGATTTTTTTTAATCTTTTTTTTAACAGATTTTGTTGATTATTTTGTACATTTTATCGATTATTTTGATCCTTTTATACTAATTTTATTGATTATTTTGTCTAGTTTTGTTCATTGTGTTGATTATTTTGTTTACTTTGTTGATTATTTTGATTAGATTAATTCTTTACTGTGTTTTTCGTAGACTGCTTTTCAAACCAACTCTGTAAAAGCCCTTTGAGGAAACCTCGTTGTGATTTAGGGCTCTGCAAATAAAACTGAATCAGTTTGTGAATTTTTGTTCATTGTGTTGATTATTTTGTTCATTTTACAGATTATTTTGGTCTTTTTTTTTAACATAATTTGTTGATTATTTTGGTCTTTTTTTTACTCATTTTATTGATTATTTTGTTATTTTTGATCACCATGTTGATTATTTTGTCCATTTTGTAGATCATATTTTGATCTTTTTTATTCCATTTGTTGATTATTTTGGCCTTATTTACTCATTGTATGGATTATTTTGTTAATTTTGTTGATTACTTTGGTCTTTTTTACTCATTTTATGGATTATTTTGTTATTTCTGTTCACCGTCTTGATTATTTTGTCCATTTTGTAGATTATTTTGATCTTTTTTGATTCCGTTTGTTGATTATTTTGGTCTCATTTACTCATTGTATTGATTGTTTTGTTAATTCTGTTGATAATTTTGGTCTCTTTTACTCATATTATTGATTATTTTCTTCATTTTTGTTGATTATTTTGGTCTTCTTTCCTCATTCCAGATGGACTAAAGCCCAGTAGCGGACAGTATTTTTGACTCTGGTGTTGGTTTTGTCGATGGAACACTTTCCAGTGCGTCAGTGAATGTCGGATCTGTCACTGCTTCATAATGACATAAACATTAAATCACTCCCATCGTCACACTGTCAGATTTCTGGAA
Organism: Siphamia roseigaster; assembly: GCA_029814505.1. Classification (NCBI taxonomy): domain Eukaryota; kingdom Metazoa; phylum Chordata; class Actinopteri; order Kurtiformes; family Apogonidae; genus Siphamia; species Siphamia roseigaster. The sequence goes on from JAPTYR010000012.1 coordinate 2,685,398, forward strand.
TGTAAATGTCACTTTAGCAGCGCCGCTTTCACACCCAGCGCCAGGACACACGATCCGCTCGGCTTTTGTTTTTGCCGAACTCTACGGGTTAAAATCGTCCCAGCGTCCCTGAACGCATCATCCATCAATGTCATCGATGAGCAGAAGACTCAGAGCTGACAGACCCGTCGTCCGCCCGCCGTGACTCACATGACGAAAAGGAAACGCTTTAACGTTCGTCTGACGTAATGTTTTATCAGCTCGTAAAAAAAAAAAACGTGGGTGTTCGTACAAATGCTGGGTCATCTATACACACAGGATATTTATTATTTTATTATTATTTTTTAAATTATTATTATATTAATTTCTGTCACATTATTTTCCTTTTACTTCATTTTCTTAATCATGCTGCTCATTAAAGGTTTTTTTTTTCCAATTGAATTAATTAAAGCAGTGGTTTAGCTTTTTAAAATGGATTAGTATGTTTGGTGTATATACTTAGATTAAATGTGTGGGGTTTTTTGTATATAATTTAATAAATTAATTATGTTTGGTGTACATAATTACATTAAATGTGTGTTTTTTGGGCAATTAATTATATTAAAATAGTATGTTTGGTGTATTTACTTAGATTAAATATGTGTGATTTTAATATATGATTTAATAAATGGATCTATTTTGTGTATAATAACATTAAATATGTGTTTTTGGTATATAATTAAATTAAATTAAATTAGTATGTTTGGTGTGTATAATTAGATTAAATGTGTGTTTTCGGGCATATAATTAAATTAAATTAGTATGTTTGGTGTATATTTACATTAAATATATGTTTTTGGTAAATAATTTAATTAAATTAGTACATTTAATGTGTATAATTAGATTAAATGTGTGTTTTGTGGTATATAATTTCATTAAATTAGTATGATCGGTGTATAGAATTAAATTAAATGTGTTTTTGTTATATCATTTAATTAAATTACTATTTCTGGAGTTTAATTTGACTAATTTAGTTTTTTTTTTTATATAAAGTTTGGTTAAATTTGTTTTGTTTGTTATTTTGCATAAAAATCCATGTTTTTTGGTAGAAAATGTAATGAATCTTAATTTTTTTGTATAATTAGAATTTTTTGTGATATTTATTTAATGGATGTTTTTTGGTGTAAAATCAGATTTCTTTTTATATTGTGGGGTGGCTGGTACTATGTAGTAGTGGTACCTGCTTGGGGGTTGGGTGGTACTGCACGACACTGGTACCTTCTTGGTGGTGGTGATGGTGGTGGG
>JAPTYR010000012.1:2800946-2815895 GCA_029814505.1 Siphamia roseigaster
ATTCTATTCTATTCTATTCTATTCTATTCTATTCTATTCTATTCTATTCTATTCTATTCTATTCTATTCTATTCTCAGAGTGAGTTTGATGTGTTTGTCTTTTGACCAGAGTTCCAGCTGTTGGACTCTTTGATCCATTCAGTCACTATAAACCTACTGAGGGGAAACATCAGCTGACTTCCTGGGGTTTCTTTGACCTTCTGCCAGGTGAGAGGCTGAAGAAAAGCCTGCGTTACAGCTGATCTTCACTCAACAGGGAAGTGGAGACACTGGGAAATAGATCTGGGGCTTCTGAGCTCCATGCTGTTCAGGAACAAAGGTGACAATAATTGGAAATGTCATGTTCTTTACAGGGTTTTCTAACCTTCTCCACCAGCGAGGGGTCATGAAAGGACAACAGGAGAAGCAGGAGATTTCAACAGGCGTAGCTGAGCTGGGCTGCAGGAGAAACCACACCAATGCAAACACGTCTTTTGGCCAGAACTGAACGCACACTTCACATCCCAGAATCTGTCTGTGCACGGTGTCGGTTACCCCTCCACCTTTCACTTCTGGTCACATCATCAGAATCAGCCGTGGAAGGAGGATGAGAGTCACCAAAACATGAGGAGCTCCTCAAACCGCTCATTCCAACCCCAGAATACCAGCACATTTATTCTGAATGGACTCTAATATTTACTCTCAAACATCACAATACAATGGCAGTGACTTTCATCAAATACATTCCTCACATTTCTCTGCCTCACACACAATAATGAGCGGAAACTCACCGTGACCACACAACGTGATGCTGCCACCTGCTGGTGAATGAAAGTAGTGCAGGTGGAGTCAAACTCATTTTAGTTCACTGAAGTATCATAATAATAATAATAATAATAATAATAATAATAATAATAATAATAATAAATTATAACATAATATAATTAGGGCTGTCAAATAATTATAATTTTTAATTAGCTTAGTTACAGGGTTACTTTTAATTAATTTCGATTAATCATCATCAAAACACTTTGTCGGTTGACAGTTCTGTCTCTGTTATTTATTTATTTCTCAAATTCAAATTTCCCACAAAATACACAAAAATACAACAAGAAACACAAAAAAAATGCAGAGCAAAAAAAAAAAATACAAAACACTAAAATCCACTAAAAGTTTAAACAAATACAAAAAAAAATGTATAAAATATACAAAATATAGCAAAAATATGAATATATACGCGACTAACATGTTTATTCAACATCTTCAACAGTTTCAACAAAACAGCTTGAAACAAGACAACTGTTCCATTTTCTTGTGTTAAAATTTTTAATCAGATTAATCTTGATGATTGATTAATCTGAGTTAATTTGAATAGACAGTTTTTTGGTTTCTCCTCAGCTCTGGTCCCAGATTTCCACTCGGGTCCAGGAGGAGGTGCGTGTCCTGGTCTACGGGAACCAGCTGGCGGTGGGGGGCGGGGCCATCCCAGAGTCCCTCCTGCAGTGGTTGTCCAGTCGGTACGTGAGCGGCGCCGACCTGCAGGAGGCGCTGTCATCTCTGAGGCTCAGCATCCTGAAGAACATCAGTCTGCAGCTGGAACAGTGGCCACGCCCACAGGAAGAGGAGCAGAGGCAGGAGGAGGCCACAGGGGGCGGAGTCACACAGGAGGTGAAGCGTCAATGTTTTTATTAAAGATGGAAATAAAAATTTTTTTAAAAAACTTCTGATAAAATTTAAATTTGTATATTTTATTTTTAATAGAAATAAAAGATAATCAAAAACAAAAGCGTTAAAGGTCTGTCTCCTTTACCTCCTTGGTATCCTTGTCCTCCTCCTGTCTCCTCCTTCATTCTTGTTCATCCCCTACTCCCTTGTCTCTTTTGTCTCCTTTGCCTCTTACTCCTCTATCTTCTCCTTCATTTCTTGTTTTGCCTCCTTCACCTCCTACTCTTACCTCCTACTCTTTTTTTTCCTCTTTCTTCACTTAATTCTTCTTGTACTTCATTCTTTCTTGGTCTCCTCCTGCTGCTCCTTCTGAACCTTTAGGAGGTGCGTGTGATGGTCCAGGAGGCGCTGCGCTTGTTCTCAGAGGACAAAACGGGTCTTGCAGACTATGCTCTGGAGTCCGGAGGTCAGTGTTGGTTCTGATCCGATTCAGTGTTCATTAATCTGTTATAATAGTTAATGTGCTGCTGTTCCTGTCTTCTCCTCCAGGGGGCAGTGTTCATTAAACTGTTATAATAGTTAATGTGCTGCTGTTCCTGTCTTCTCCTCCAGGGGGCAGTGTTCATTAATCTGTTAGAATAGTTAATGTGCTGCTGTTCCTGTCTTCTCCTCCAGGGGGCAGTGTTCATTAAACTGTTAGAATAGTTAATGTGCTGCTGTTCCTGTCTTCTCCTCCAGGGGGCAGCATCCTCAGCACCCGTTGCTCAGAGACATATGAGACTAAAGCAGCTCTGCTCAGTTTGTTCGGTGTTCCTCTGTGGTATTTCTCCCAGTCTCCCAGAGCCGTCATCCAGGTAAACACACACACACCACATGAGAAAGCCTGGCTTCTCTGTGACCTCTGACCCCTCTCCTCAGCCTGACGTCCATCCTGGGAACTGCTGGGCCTTCAGAGGTTCCACAGGGTTCCTGGTCATCCGTCTGTCCATGAGGATCCGACCCACAGCCTTCTCTCTGGAACACATCCCTAAAAGTCTGGCTCCCAGTGGAACGCTGCGGTCTGCACCCAGAGACTTCAGCGTCTACGTAAGAAACGCCACCTACATTCGTTGACCTTTGACCCAGTTGGATGTTCGGCTTGAATGAAAATGAACGGATGAGTTTCGGAGGAAAACTCAGATAAAGTGGTTTGTGTTGGATGTGTTCCAGGGTTTGGACGATGAGACTCAGGACAAAGGGACGATGCTGGGGGCGTTCACCTACAACCAGGACGGAGACGCTTTACAGACGTTCATCGCCACGGTAACACCACCAATGGACACAATGTTCATGTAGTAGTAGTAGTAGTAGTAGTAGTAGTAGTAGTAGTAGTACTGCACTAAAAAAATCAGGAGGGGAGGAGGGCAAGATGGGTAAATAAATAATCACATCCTGTTGGTTCTTTTCTTCTTCAGGAGAACGAGCGCTCCTTCCAGATCATCGAGGTCCAGGTTTTGTCCAACTGGGGTCATGACGAGTACACGTGTCTGTACCGCTTCAGAGTCCATGGGACGCCCACTGAGGACTGAGGACCGCCCACTGAGGACTGAGGACCGCCCACTGAGGACTGAGCTCCGTTTACACCAAAGAACCAAACCTGTCGGTGCCTGAGGACCTGCAGACTGATCTGGGACCAGAAGCAGGGGTCACTGTTTACACCTGGAACCAGGACCAGAACTGACTCCCATTCTTCCCTTTGTTTTACATCAGTGTTTTCATTCCTGCTGCTGTTTTTTTTGTTTTTTTTTATCTCATCTGTTCTTTATCATTCGGTGGAAAATCTACAACCAGTGATTGTAAAAACTCCTGCAACGTTTCACATTTTACTTGAATCTAACCTTCGTAACCAAGGAAACAACCAAAAACGACCCCTGGTCTGAGTCCAACAGCAGCTGCTATGGAAACAAACACACTGCAGTAAAGGAAGACAATCTGCTGCAAATAACCTTTATCTGATGGAAGAAAGGCTTTTATTTTGATGGTTTTCTGGTTCAAACTGTTTATATCGTCTTTAACTTAAATCTGAAGTTAATTTTATTTTTTTCTGGTACATATTTTCTTTGTTTTTGTATATAATTTAAACTCTAAAAATGTCTGATTAAAGATGTGAATTCATTTTTTAAATGTTGTCGTGTTTTTACTCAAACTGTCAGTTTTCTGAGAACAAGGGAACTGAAGTTTAATTTTCAGTCATGAGTTAAAGTGGAATCTAATGGACGGTGGCCAAAAGGTGCAAAAGCTTTAACTATATAAGAAAAAGAAGTATATTGTGATTTATTTGGAAAGTATCTGAAAATATAAATCTACCCCTTAAATAGAAATAACATTTTTCTATTAACTTTTTATTTATGCCTAATGAGCATCATACTAATTGTCTAGCTGTTGTTAATTCATTTACTTAATCTTAAATAGAGATGCACTAGCCTGGACTCTATAAAACTAAATATATAAATAAAAATAAACTTGGATGAAAAAGAAATGCTAAAAAAAATCCCTCCAACTTTGTAATTAAAAAAAAATTGCTAAAACCTTCTTGGTTTTAATAAAATTCTATCTTCAAATAACATGGATTTCAAACATTGCTCAAAATTGAGCAACATGAAAAGTTGAGTTGGATATTAGGTTTTAAAATATATTGGCCCCAAAAAATATCCCAATTTAAAAAAAAAAAAAAAAAAGTGAATATACATTTCTCCGAAGCGTATTATGTCGATTTTGATTGTTTCCAAAAGCTTATTATTCATAATTCCCTCACAATTAAGTTTAAATAACGCACCTGAATACGTTACGTCTATTTCAGCCAAAAAACAAATAACCCAAAATATGATTTGATACTGAACATAAAAACAGATAAATTAGTTTACTTTTACTGTACTCTGCATGAAAATGCTTTCGTGGATTTTACGGTTTCATTTGTCTATAAATATTTTTCAGTACAAATTATTTTTTTCAACTATATTCCATATTATGGAATGAATGTTTGTCATAAATGCTTAATAAGTACATATAAATCCATAATTTTTTTTCCACCGCCGAACCACTAGAAGGAACAAGGAGCAGAAAACCAACCGACACTTGGAACAGTAAAACTGTCAATTAAGATTAAGAAGTACAAAATATTAATTAAAATGTATGTAAATTTATTATACACATGAATTTGATGGCTTTTATTTTTATTACAAATAAATAACGTAATAATAGCATAATAATAAAACACCCTCCCTGACCCGGAAGTAGAATCTGCAGTACTTCCTGTTAACTCAATGTATTTTCCCATGTGTTTTATGAACTAAAGCCGGTGGGGAAGAAAAAGGTCTGTTTTTTACGTTTTATTGTTTTAGTTTAACTTCCCAATATCCTTATGTCGTTCCGGGTTGTTTTAATATTTATTTGTAGCTATTTAGATTTTTAGAGTTGACGTCTTTTTAGGACTGTTTTCACGAAATGTGCTTAAATTAGCCAGAAGTTACATATAAAACTACACACGTTGCATGAAAATACACGAAACAACTGTTAAATAAGTAAATTTAAGTGTATTACTGCATGTTTTCTGGGGTAGTTCTGCTTTATTCTACTGTTGTTTTTTTTTTTTTTTTTTCACTTCGGTTTCTGTCTGAGTATCTGCTGTTGGAGCCAAATTAGAATTAAACAAATAAAGAGTTAAAAATGTCATACTTTTTCATGTTTCTGATTGTAAACCACAATTATGCCCTTAGAAATCTTAAAAACAAACTATTAAGTCGTGATGTAAATCGAAAGAATGAAAAGACAAATTTAAGGAAAGCCAGGGAAAAAAGAAACACGGGTGTTACAGTTCAGATGGAAATATTTCGAGTACAGGTTTCAACTGTTTTGAATGTCCTTTTCCTTTCAGAGTATTTAATTGAGAGAATATACTTGAAATTATTGTTTAATGCTGTAAAACATGGCTTTTTTGCAGAATATTTGCTCCAATGAATATGAAATTCTGACGTTAAGATGAAGATCTGGTTCAGAGGTTCACTTTAGAGCAAACTACTTAAAAATACATGAAAAATCCACTGATGATAGACTGATGTAGGCTGGCTGATGTACCAGGCTGAGAAAGAGGAAAAAGTAAAACGGATAAAAGGAGCAAAAAGAGAGGAGAAAAAGAAGATGAAAAAGGGAAAAATAAGAGAAATGGGAGGAGAAAACAAAGGAGAGAAAAATGAAAGGGGGAAAAAGAATAAAATTAAAGGTGGAAGACAAGAAAGAGTGGGGCAGAGAACAAAAAAGGGGAAAATTGTAAAAAAAAAAAAAAAAAAAGAACAGGACAAAAAGAGAAAACAGTACAAACCATCGGGTGTTGGTTCATATTTATTAGTTTAAGTGTCACTATTTATATTTTTCTAATTGTAATTAAAGAAGACTTTCTGACATTTGTTTTCATTTGACAGAGAAAAAAACATCAGTATCAGCTCCAAATATCGTATCCAGGTTACGGTTGCCATGACGTCGCTCTCCCACCAGCTGAGGAGGCTGGCTCTCCCTCAGACCGACCAGAGCCTCTTCACCCGCCGTGACGTCGCCTCGCTGCTCTTTGACCCTAAAGATGCTGCCACCATGGACAGAAGCACCTTCTATGCCCTGGGTCAGTCTGTCGCCATGGCAACCGCCTGACCTCATCACGATGGCAACCTGCTGATCTATCAACACCATCATGACAGTTTCATAGACTTAACTTTTTCTCTCCCCCTTCTGCTCCCCTCTTCCACCTCCTCCTCTTCTTCCACCTCCTCTTCCTCTCTCATCCTCTTCCTCCTTCTCCCCTCTCTCTCCTCCTTCCTCTCCCCTCCCTCTCTTCTTCTCTCTCCTCCCCTTCCTCCTCTCCTCTTGTTCCTCCCCTCTCTCCTCCTCCCGTTCCTCTTCTCTCCCACCCGCCCTCTCTCTCCTCCTCTCTCTCTCTCCTCCTCAGGTTGTACAGGGTTGGAGGAGCTCCTGGGAATCGACTCCTCCTTCTCAGATTTCCAGGAGACTCTCTTCAGTTCTTCGTCTCAGACTCTGGAGCGCAGCGTTCAGTCGAAGGAGGTCAACCTGAAGTTAGATCAGGACATTTCTCTGTTTCTCACTCGACTCTCTCCGTACTTCCTCCTCAAACCGGCGCAGAAATGCATGGAGTGGCTCATTCACCGGTAACCATAGCAACAACTATAACAACAAATTTACCACCTGTTGGATCTGGTTCTGTTGAAACATTCTGGGTCTAAACCGCTACTCCATCTCCTTCCTACTCCTGCTCCTTCCTCCATGTTCCTCCTTCTCTTCATCCTCCTCCTCTTCTTCTTCCTTCTCCTGCCCTTTTCCTCCTCCTCTTCCCCCCTTCATCTTCCCTCTCCCTCTTCCACCTTCCTCCTCCTCTTCCTTCTTCCACCTCCTCCTCTTCATCCTCCTTCTCCTGCTCCTTCCTCCTCCTCTTCCCCCCTTCATCTTCCACCTTCCTCCTCCTCTTCCTTCTTCCTCCTCCTCCTCTTCATCCTCCTTCTCCCCCTCCTCCTCCTCCTCCAGGTTCCACATCCACCTGTATAACGTCGACAGTCTCCTTGCCTGCGTTTTCCCGTTTCACGACACCAACATCTTCGTCAAAGTCGTTCAGCTGCTTCGAATCAAAGACGCCACGAACCGATGGAACTGGCTCCAGTGTCTGCAGGTCAGACCCCGAAACAGCTTCCACCCCGAAACAGCTCCCACACCGCTACGTCACCCAGTCCCGTCCATGTCTCCTAACCACAGTGTTGTTGTTGTTTCCATAGAAACCAGGCGTCCCTCTCTCTAAAGGAACCCTGATCACCCACTGTTACTCAGACCTGGGCTTCATGGACTTCATCTGCTCCGGGGTCACCAGGTCCATAAAGGTAAACACTCTGTTCATGTTCGGTACCGTCTGCTCTGGGGTCACCAGGTCACCGTCACTACCGTCGGTCAAATGAACCCTATGTTTGTTGTGTTTGCGTTCAGGCGTTCTCTGGTCAGCCTGGAGGCGGAGCTCAGCTGGGAGTGGTCTTCTCCTTCTACGCCTCCACCATCGTTTCTGCTCTGAACGCCGTCGACAAAGTGTCCGAGTCCATCATCTCCAAACTGCTGCCGTACATCCAAAAGGTGAGCACGCCGCCGTTAACGGAAACGACGCCACCACAACAACGGCGTTTGTCTCGTTCAGGGTCAGAGGTCATCTCTGTTGTTGTTTGGACATTGTTTATTTATTCTTTTGGTTTTGTTTATTCATGAGTAATAAGTTGTTTGAATGTTTGTCTTGTTCAGGGTCTTATTATTATTATTATTATTATTATTATTATTATTATTATTATTATAATATTAAATTTAGGTGAATGTAGGTCAAAGGTCACAGTCACCAAAAATGTTTTTTCATAATAAGAGAGTAAAACACTTGTTTATTCATGGTTTGTTTGTTCATTGGGTTTTATTTGTTTTTGGTTTTGTTTGTTCATTGTTGTTAATTTATGTTTTAGTTGTGTATTGTCTTCATTGTTTGTTTATTTAATAATTTATGTTGTTTGTTCATTGCATTTATGTTTTTGTTGTTTGTACATTGTTGTTTATTTCTGTTTTGTTGTCCATTGTATTCATGCTTTGTTGTTGGTTCATTGTTTATTTATTCATGTTTTTGTTGTTTTGTTTTCATTGTTTACGTTTTTGTCTGTTCATTGTTGTTTTTGTTCTTGTTTGTTCATGTTTTTGTTTATGTTTTTTTTGTTTTGTTTATTTTTATTGATGTTTTTGTTACTTGTTTGTTGCTTCTTTCTGTTTTTGTTTGTTCATTGTTGTTTATGGTTTTGTTGTTTGTTCATAGTGTTTGTTTATTTCTGTTATTGTTGTTTGTTTACTCTTTTTATTTGTTGTTTGTGTGGTCAGGGCCTGAAGTCGTCGCTGGCCGACTACAAAGCCGCCTCCTACATGATCGTGTGCCAGCTGGCGGTGAAGGTGGTGCTGGAGGCGGAGCTTGTGGACTCTCTGGCCTATCAGGTGGTGCGGTCTGTGGTGAGGGAGCCGGTTCTGTCCAAAGAAGGTCTGGGCTGCCTGATCATCCTCCTGCAGAACCAGAAGGACGGAGCCGCCGGGACCAGGTGACCACACACTTCAAACATGTGGGCGGGGCTAATGCATGGTATGTTTGTAGGCGGGGCTAAGTGGATGGAGTGTGGGCGGGGTTAAATAGACAGTCTGTGGGCGGGGTTAAATGAATGGTGTGTGTGTGGGCGTGGCTAAATAGATGTGTGTGGGCGGAGTTAAGTGGACGGTGTGTGGTCGGGTTAACCTGATGTGTGTGTGTGTGTGGGGGGGGGTTAAATGGACAGGGTGTGTATGTGGGCGTGGCTAAATGAACAGTGTGTGTGTGTGTGGAGGGGGGGGTGGCTAAATGGACAGTATGTGGGCATGGTTGAACATCGCAGGCATGTCTGTATGTGGGCGTGGTTAAACAGTGTGGGTGTGTCCTGCTCCTCAGGGTCTTCTCCTGTCTGTGTTCGATGGCGTCTCTGGTTCCGACGCTGCAGCTCATGTCGTCCCGTCACGACGTTTCTCCGCTGATGCGTCACCTGGTTCCTCACCTGGTCCACGGCGTCTTCAGCGGCTCAGGTATGAACATGGACACGCCCCCAAACGCTGCTACAGCCGCAGCGCCATGACGACTCACAGATTCAAATCTTTTTATATTAATGTGTAAATGTTTCAAACCTTTTGTTTTCGATGTTAAGTTTTGTCAGATTTTGACGTAAAAAAGGTTTGTATTTATTTTTTAATTTTTTTTTTTTTCAGGTTAATATTTAAACTTTTTTATTATTAGTTTTTAGGGTTTTTAAATTTTTTTTATGTTTTGTCATTTTTAAACATTTTAAAATGTTTTTGGTTTTTACTTTTTACTTTTTCCTTTTTAAATTTTTTTTTTCACTCGTTATGTGTTTTGATATTTCTGTTTTTCTCATTTTAAAATGTTTACACGTCATTTTGACATTTCATCTTCTGTTTTTAATATTTTCTCACAATTTTACTTTTTTTTCCAGTTTTTTGTTTTAGTTTTTGATGTTTTGTCATTTTTGTTCCATTTTATAATGATTTACCTTTAACATTTTCTTCTTGTCTTTTATTGACTCGTTCTGCTCTTTCGTTGCGTCGTTGACCTGGACGCTGTTCACTGCTGCGTCATCATCGTGTTTGAGATTCTTTCTAGTTTCCCTTAAATCTGTTTGTTTGTTTGTTCAGGTGATGAACTGGTCCTGGAGTCGATCCTCAGTTCGGTTCCTCTGACCAAAGACTTGGACCAGACGGTGGCTCGGTAAAAAACACAACACACTTCCATCTGTTTGACATAAAACAGAAGATTTTTTTTTTTATTGAAAAAGGTGACAAAATATCTTTAACATTACATTCATTCATATATTTTCAATTTTTTTTTTTCATATTTTTTATTTTATGCATACAAAAGTGTAAAAAACAAAACAAAAACTAACATGACCTGGGTACTTATAGTTTTGATATTTCTCACTTAACCCTTTAACCCCTGATGCGTCAGCGCTGACGCCTTCTGAATGGATGGTTTACTCCAAATATTCAGAAAAATTCAACAGTTTTCCTTTATTTTCTATTTTATTTACTCTGTTTTTACTGAGTTTTGCTCAAACTAAAACTACTGGAATCAAATTACAATACTAGTAGTTTCCTTACTTATTTGTGTTTTTACTTTTTTTTTTTTTAACAAATGTTTCCATGTCATTTATGATTCAGTAAATATTAATTCATTTTTGTTCATGTTGTTGCTTATTTTTTATTTTTCTCCATTTTGTTCTTGATTTTAGCTTTTTTTTAAATTTAATTTTGTTTCATTTTTGTCTTACTTTGTTCATCTTAGTTCTTATTTTGTTGGTTTATTGTTAATTTTTTTTGTTTTTTGATTACTTTTGCTGTTATTTATTTTATTGTGGCTTATTTTATTACTTTTTTGTTTTTACTGTTGAACTGGTAACGTCTCAGTAGTTAAAGGGTTAAAAACAGTCATAGCGTAACAAAACCTTTGGGTTCTTTAAATGTTACACGTTTCTGCATAAAAACATAAAAGAAAAGATAAATACAGGCAGATTCTAAAACACTTTGAGGAGGGATACAGATTCTAGGGTACAGACTTGATCCATTTGTCCCAAATATGATCAAACGTTTCCCTTTGGATTCTGAATAAAGTCATTTTTTCTGTTTTGAACATTTACACGATGTTCTGGTTCTGATGTTCTGCTGTTGGTGGAGGTTCAGTTTCTCAGTTTGGGATCAATAAATGATGTAAATATGAGTGGAACGCTGTTATTCATTGTTGTATGTTTTTGACGCCCAGTTTCGTTGTTGTTTTCCTCAGTTTACTCCTGGACCAGTACCTGAGTCAGACCCGGGTCACAGATGAATCCATCTCCACCTTAAACCAGCGTCTTCTGCCGCTCATTCAACTGTTCGAGTCCAAGTGAGTCGGGAACTAATAAAATATACATAAAAGAAATTATTCTAAATTCTTCTAGCGCTGTCAAATTTAACATGGATTAATCCATCATTATGATTAATCTGATTAAAAATTTTAACTCAGTTGTTTGCAGTTGTTTTGTTGAAACTGTTGAAGGTGTTGAAGAAATATATTAATTAATTAACATGTTAATTATATATTTATTTTTAGGATATTTTATCACTTTTTTTGGGGTTTTTTTCTGTATTTTTCAAGAGTTTTTGAATATGTTTAGAATTTTTCAGCATTTTTTTTTTTTTGGGTGGATTTCTTATGTATTTTGTGGGAAATTTGAGTTAAAAAAAAAAACAGATGGACCAGTCGACCAACAGTGTTTTGACAGTTTTCTTTTCATTGAAGTACTTCCAGATTACAGTAGCACATTAACATGGAGCATACATTAGAGATGGATTCTGCTCACATTAGGCTAATGCTAGCACTAGGCTAATGCTAGCACGAGGCTAATGCGCTGTAACATCATAAACACACTCATCCTCACCTCTGTCTGAGTTTGTGTTTTTTGGGTTTTTTTCTCAGATATTACGGAGCTCTGGACGACGTTCTCGCAGGTCATGTGACCGACGTCAACAACAATGAAGAGAAACGTCTTTTCCATGAGTTTTTGTCTCTGTCCATGAGCACCGGAAAATATAAGGTAAACATGACGTTTAGTCCAAAGATGTACCTGGTTGTCATGGCGATAGTAATAATAATACATTGCATTTATAACTCACTTTTCATTCAGTGGAATCTCAAAGTGCTACATAGAGGAAAAGTTAAAAAAAAACAACAACAACGATTAAATAAGTCAGGAATAAAAAACGAGCTATAAACACTATCAGGGATAAAAGCGATCGTCATAGCGATTGTACTGACTTTACAGTCCCTGGTCGTCATAGCGATGTAACGCGTTACTTCCTGTCGTCTGCTTAGGAAATACTCATTTCGTGTCGTATCATCTGAACTTTTATATCGTCCACCAAAGACTGAAACATCTGGACCGACCTCGGGTAGTATTATGGGATGTCATGTGGATTAATGTACCGATATATTTACTGTCGACTTCCACATCTGTATTTTGTTACAGAGACAACTTCTGCAGGGTTTAAACATCACAAAGATTAGTCCTGGTTACCATGGTAGCGGGTCCTTTTTGGTAATGGAAAGGCACCAAAGCGAGCTGAGCTGATCCTAGTGGGAGTGTTTCCTCAGTGGTGGAATAACGGACGTTGTTTTGTTCTTAGCTCATCTGGATGAGCTTATGCCGCGGTGATGCGGCGTCGTCCGCAATCCACAAAAATCGCCAAAATCCTCTCTCACTTCTCAACCGATTTCCAGTCTGATTGGTTTGTTAGGCAGATCTCAGACATGGGCACAAAACGTATTCATTTGTTTTGTGAAATTTGCATAATTAGGTTGCCAATGAAGACATGTTCCGGATGAGCGCAGTGTCATTGACACTATCTTTTGTTTTTTTTCTCAGATTCTGGGCGACACAGACACGTCTCTGCTCCTCAGTCTGAATCATCCTCAGCCGTCGGTTCGAGTGTTGGCGTTGGAGCATCTGATGGGCGTGGCCACAAACATGTCCTCTGCACAGGTGAACATCATGTCCTCTGTCCTCCACAGATGATTCTGGACAGTAATGATAAAACCCAAACATCAGGCCGATATTTCAGTTTTCTTCCCGTATCACTTCTGCTGTCCACACTGGGAAAAAAAGATTTTTGGGTGTAGTCATATTTATTAGTTACATTTTTATATTCTTTATATTAAAGAATATTTTCTGACATTTCAGAATCAGCTTTATTTGTCGTTTGCTAAACATCGGGACATTGCAAATGAAATGACATTTCGTTGTGGTTCCCTCGACCACAAAAAACTGGACGCAGCCATGGTCGGCGCATCCATTTATTATCAGCTTAGAAATATCGGCGACCTGTATCGGTCATCGGTGAAGGCTGATTTTAAAGAAAATTGGTATCGGCACCAACAAATCAATATCAGTCAATCATTACTGTGCAGATGAGGAGTTTTTAGAATATTCTGCTGATTATTTTTTTCGTTGATTAATCAAGTGATCAGTTAAATTCCATTTTTGTTTAATTTTTTTAAAATACCTAGATCGATCAATAAATACATAGAAGCTCCAAGTCGACTTAGAGGAACTGCTGTTGACGTGGATGTTTTCAGTTCAGGTGTTAAAGCACTGGTGAAGTACGGCAGTGGGAGGCTAATGCTAATGCTGCAGTGGGAGGCTAATGCTAATGCTGCAGTGGGAGGCTAATGCTAATGCTGCAGTTCGAGGCTAATGCTAATGCTGCAGTGGGAGGCTTGGCTAATGCTGCTGTGGGAGGCTAGGCTAATGCTAATGCTGCAGTGGGAGGCTAATGCTAATGTTGCAATAGGATGATAATGCTAATGCTGCTGTGGGAGGCTAGGCTAATGCTAATGCTGCAGTGGGATTATAATGCTAATGTTGCAGTGGGAGGCTAATGCTAATGCTGCATTGGGATGATAATGCTAATGATGCAGTGGGAGGCTAATGCTAATGCTGCAGTGGGAGGCTAATGCTAATCCCGCAGTGGGAGGCTAATGCTAATGCTACAGTGGGAGGCTAATGCTAATGCTGCAGTGGGAGGCTTGGCTAATGCTGCTGTGGGAGGCTAATGCTAATGCTGCATTGGGAGGCTAATGCTGCATTGGGAGGCGAATGCTAATGCTGCAGTGGGAGGCTTGGCTAATGCTGCTGTGGGAGGCTAATGCTAATGCTGCAGTGGGAGGCTAATGCTAATGCTGCCATTTTCTTCACTTTCATTCTGTTTGTGTCTTATTATGTTCATGTTATTATTTTATTGGTTTATTATTCATTTTTGTTTGTTTGATTGATGACATTGGCCTTTTTTTGTTCATTTTGTTGCTTATTTTGTTTATTTTCCTACACTTTTTGTTTTCCATTTTATGACTTTTTCATCGCTTTTGTTCTGTTTTTTTTAACCTTACTCTGTTCGCGTTACTTTTATTGATTCATTTTTTGTGAGTTTTTATTGATCACTTTGGCCTTTTTTGTTCATTTTGTTGCTTATTTTATTTGTTCTTGACAAGAACTGCTGCAGTCTCAGGAGTTAAAGAGCTAATAACTAATAAATATATGGAGTGATAACATGAATGTATCCCTAAAAACACACCCTTGACACTAACAGGATGGTGCAGGAGTGGCTGTGGTGGGATGGGAAGAGGATGGGGTTATTTTTGGGAGTGTGATGTGACTGTTTATCCACCGCCGTGTCACCCTGTGGGACAGAAACTGATATTGATTTTTTTCAGGAGTCGACAACACGCGCTGCTGCCTCTGATCACACAAGTCCAGTCCATCATCCTGCCTGACGTCCACTGCACAGACACAAACATTCATTCTTCCGCATGCGTGGTCATCTTCGTCCAAATGGGCGCCACCCACCACCAAAACGCTGCCTCGCTTTTAATCATCCGCTCAGATTGTGCAATTTGACTTTACGCTGCTCAGTGGAGGATGTTCAGGGGATTAGCTCTGCCAAACCCGCCACACTTTTCTCTCTCCGCTACGATGAATACTTTAATTATTAGTTGGTTTGATATTAATGCGTTATTTGTCAAAAGTGAAATCATTCATCTGTAAGAAGTCACACATGCAAATATATATCTGTTAACTTTTTTCAAGCCTTACATTCAAGTTCTGGGACATTAATAATATTATTAAAATAACACCT
>JAPTYR010000012.1:2974709-2990126 GCA_029814505.1 Siphamia roseigaster
GGAAAACAATCCAGTGCTCAGAGACCGTAGACCGGCGAGTTCAGCCTTTTAAAGGCACACTGCGCGGTGCGCAAAGCAGGAAGGCGCTCCACAGTGAGACTGCGCTGCCCTGTGGAGGAGAGCAAATCACACCGTGGACTCAGTGCGTGGACACACGGTGACCCAAGCTGGTCAACTTCAAGCCTCTACTGAGTCATTGTCCTAGGATACTGATGATTTTGCAGAACGGTTCTTGGTGCTCTTCAAAACAGGAAATTCTTGAAGTCAGACATGAAAAGTCAGCGTTTTGTAAGAAATAGGTTGAATCACACATTCGCTGAGGATGATGGGATTTCTTCAGTAGAGGGGTGAAGGCTGGGCCAGGGGTGCAGCTAGGGGGGACAAGGAAGGAGACATTATTTGGGGTCCTGACCATTATAGTAATAATAATAATAATCATCATCATCATTTCAATATGCAGTTCTGTGCAGAAGTCTTGTTATATTTTTTCTACACTCTTGTAGAGTGTAATATCCATCTCTTGGTCTCTTTATCAAATTGCAACAAAAAATGAAGGTCATATCACACATAAAAATAAATACATTGTATATCTTCTACAGGAAACAGTATCTAAAGTAACTTCTGCTCCCATAAAACACATAGTAGCCTAACAATATTATTTTTTCAGTATACTGGGCAATTCAAAAAGAGTGAACCGATTTCATTATGCAATGCCATGTCAGGTGCCTGGGGAGCAAATAGGGTGTGATAAGTGCCATGCTCAAAGGCACATTAGCTAACTCATTCTCTACTATTCTGGGGAAATGAACCAACAACCCTTTGGTCACAAGCTGTTTCACCAATCTTCAAAGCCATGGCTGCCCTCCCCAAAAACACACTGAATGAACCAAGACACTGGAAGATTACTTTGACTAAATTTCATAATGTATATGCAGAAAAAATCAACATAAGTACAAACAAGGTCACATTAAATACTTCTGTAGGTTTTTTCTAAAGTTCTTTTTAATGCTGTTCTATATTTCAGTCGTATCTTGTTACAGTTCTGTATTCACATTGTTAGTTCAGCCAGATAATATAATTATGTCAAATTACTAACGTATTAAAACTTCTGACCAATAATGACCAAAAGTAGAGATTGGCAGATAGTTTACTCTGTTGTCAATTCATGAAGGAATTCTAAATGGCATTGATATTCCAAACTTTCAACAGTAGGGGGAAGCCATGTACCAGAACACACTGAAAACAACCACAACCACCAATGAAAAAAACAACATATCTCCACTGACTGTATCACTCACTCAGTCTGAAATTCATCATGTATACCAGTATCCAACCCTGGTTATGGAGAACTACTATCCTTGATGTTTTAGATGTTTTCCTTCTTCCAGCACACCTGACGGTCATTATCAGGCTTCTGCAGAGCTTAATGATAGTCTTATCATTTGAATCAGTTGTGTTAGAAGAGGGACACATCTAAAACATGGTTCTCCGGGACCTGGGTTGAACACTCATCTGCTTTATGGTACCATCAGGTTTTCTCCTGGAAACATTTGGAGCATTATTTTGATAACCAGTCAATATAACACATGTCTTACAATCCTTGTAAAGAAGCCACTACTCCAAAATGAATGAAAAAACAAAACAAAGCACAACTACGTTGTAGAAATGGATTTTGGAGAACAATGCAATATAAACTAAAGACATCTGTGACAGTTTAAACAACAGTAATAGTTAGCCAGTGTGTTTACCCAGTCTATTATAACTGGTTAAATTCTACATAAATTATTTGTTAATAGTAACTACTGCTACTACTTAGAAAAATACAATAAAATGTACCCCATAATATTATGATGTGTTGGAGGAGCAGCTGGGGAAGTTCCTCGGCATGCATTGCAACAAACTGGTTGGGACAGTTTATGTGTTTTACAGTGTTCTGAGTTAATCATAAATGTTGTTCTTTGCATATAGCAGCATTATGGTGCATTTTATTCCTTTTTCTTTTTAATTAATATTTCTATTGAGTTGCATATTCTTGCACCTTGAGCCAAGATGCTCCTTTGCTTCATCTTTGTAATGATGGTCCATCCAAGTTTTAAAGGTGAACTGAACTGAACTAAGTTATTGATTCTTATCTGTCTAGAGAAAGGTGAGGGAGGAATTTGGACAAAATAATATTTTGCTTCCTCGCATAAGATTACAATTACACAGTTTAAAGGTGATAGCACCAAATATCAACAAAGTTTATGTAACCTTTTGATCCTGTGAAAATGTGATAAAGTAAATAATAACTGAAAAATCTTTCTGTCGTAGTTTGCATTTATTGTGCAAACTAATAACTGCAAACATGATAAAACAATAAGTCACTTGTAGTTACAGATGATGAATTCCAAATTTGTTTTGGAACCTGGAACAGGAAAGTTAAATATTTGCAGCCTTTATTGTGTGAGGATTCAGGAATCTGTGGTAGTTTGAGTCATATATGAAGGGCATTCTGAACTAATCTAGTACTAAGAGCACCAGATACTTCCTTTAAGGACTGGAGTTGTTCAAAATGTAAAGCAGCAGTGAATGGGGACCTAAATTCCTCAGTTTGAAGGGTGAACATCTTGAATTGAATTGAACGGTAATGCTAATGAATGTGAACTTGCAATGTGAAACTGCTATGAGGTGCAGTGTGGGGGCTAACACCTCCTAACAGGTTATTCAAGTTCTTCTTTGTAAACTAATCTGAAGTGTTTCTACTGTCTCACTGATTTCTTGAATGTCTCATTAGGTTAATGTAGCATGTTTCCAGTGAGGTCCAGGTTTTTATGTTAACCTGTGAGGGGGAAAAAAAGAAAGAAAGCCTTCAGCCTTCAGTCCACACCAGGCTTTCTAAACCTTTTTTTTTTTTAAACCAAGCCCCATTAACAGCATCACCAGTCTACTGATGCACCCCTCCATACTTCTCTGTAAATCAAGCTGTGAGAAAGTGAAAGTGAGCTCCCATCACCTTATCAGTGAATATCTACTGGCCCCAAGGTTGAGAACCACTGGTGAATGCCAACGTTTTTGCACATATGGATGAACAGATGGAAGACATTACTGATGACAATACCCTGCTGCAAGTCTGAGGGTAAAAACTGCAATAAAAAAAGCACAGCACATTTTTAAATAAATTAGAAAGTGATGCAATATGTCATTTGAAAGCAAATCATCACTAAACAGCAGATGTTTGATGACAGAGGAAGATATGTCATCAGAATGAGTGACAAGCACAGCCAACTGTTATTAGCTGAGGGGAAAACAACTTTCTTCCGTTTCAGCACTATCTCACCCAACAAATCCTATCCTTACACGTCATATTAATATCAAAACCTCATATGTCTCTTCTTAAACCCTTTATCATATCTACTCCACAATTTCATCAGCAACAGTCAATGTGTGGTCATAGAATTAAGGGGGATGCATAGTGTGCTTCAGTACATCTTTCACAGGAGCGTGATGGGGATTACCTATTATTAGAGTGGCTTAAATTGGACATAATCTGATCTTTGGTTGGACATGGTTATATGTGGTTTCTAGTTGACTGCTCTACTTCAAACTTCACACAAACAGAATAGTTAAAATGAGAACATAGTGGTAAAATCAAAAGCATCTCTGTTTAGTTCAATACAAAGCTGAGGTTTTATTTCATCATATCCCATTAGCAATTGTATTGTTTGATATACGTACATGACTTTGGTAGGAAATTTTGGGGGGGTTCTTCGTTTGGAAAGACAACACCCAGATAGGTGCGCCCAATGTGCAGACAAAGATGCGTTCAAGTAATCCAACAAATGCAATAATCAAAACATGCTGGGCGCGATCCCCCTTTTTATCCCCTGGTGGAAGCAGTCATTTCAGTCCAATTGCGGAATAACTACCAACCATGTGAAATGCATCTTGCAACCTGGTACTTCCGTAGCTAAACAAAATATTGAAGCCGATTTGTCAGACTTGTGCATGGATTATCTAATAATTTAATTTTTTTGGAACCATGTCTTCACACAAAGCGAAAAAAGGTCTAAAACAACAAATAATATACTGAAGAGCTTTAATATTTTTTTCTCATGTAAACAAACGTTACACTCTCGTTACAGGGAAATGTGATTGCGGAAATGATTTTTTACTTGCTGTCGTGAATGCCTCACGGGTACACACCTCTACTGCGTGATCCGTCATTCAGTTCTCATTTCTTATTGGCTGCTGTTCTGGGTATGACAGCATCCATTGGTTGTGAAACGGAGCTGGGGGAAACGGGAAGCTAAAAAAATCTTGTCAACTAAAGTGCACGTAAGCTGCTGCTTCACATTTTTTTTCGTCTTACACAAACCGGCGATAGGTTTAGAAAGCGGTTTGTACTGGTCACACATAAGAGAGCAAAATGGGGTGCTTCTTTTCGAAAAAATCGAAACGAAAGTCATCGGAAAAGGATGATCATACGCCAACGACAACGACTGTTGAAACTACGACGACAAGCAACGCGGTTCCCCTTGGCAACAACACCGACGAGGCTCCAAAGCAGTACAGCTGGGATAAACGAGAAAAGGTAACACCGAGGACCACAAAACGGCACTTCATGTGAAATAATAACACAGAGATAATACAGGCTGCGTTATAAATGGAGCCCCCGACACTTCCTTAGCTTGTTTAGCTAATTATAAATTGTTAAATTGGTGTCTAATCGCTCACAGGTGTAAATACTGTATTTGATTGGAGGTTCAGTTTAACCTAGAAGTGGGTTCAGAACATTAACGCATGCGTAGAAGGCAAATCTACTATCTGATGTATCGACTGGTGTTTTTACTAATTTCCTAGGTGCAACTGAGCTGAAACTTAACCCGTAACTGAGATTTGTGTTTGCACGCGGCTTTACCTCTCTTACCTAACTAATCAAAGAAGGCATCCCGCGCTTATTGACAGCACTATTGAGTTTTAAACGCGTTCATTCCATGTATCCATGTTGAGCTCATTATCGGATTACTACACAACATCGTGCAGTTCACGGCTCCACAGCTGACCACTTTTAGGGCACGGCTGTCTTTGATAAGTGCTGGTTCTCTAAGCCAAACCCATCTTCTACTTCCGTTTTAACTCCGAGGCTGTTTCACCTTAAATGTGATGTAATAATTCCCTATAAGTTTTCGTTCACTGTAAGCGTCTTGCAGCTTCCTAGAACCTAAACAAAACCTAAAGATGTGTTAAATATGATGAGCAACATTACAGCCAAATAGTTTATGTTGATTCATAATACATTTCACTCTTTTCCTTTGTAGTTGAGGAAACCATATGCTTGTTTCTGGATTTAAATGTATCTTTGTGGTCCAAACAAGACTAACACTTGAAAACCATCACACCATTTAAGATCGATAACATCACATCATTATAGATAGATAGATATTTTTATTCATGCCCATAGGGAAATTGTTGTGTTCTGCAGCTCATAAAAATACATCATGATAACATGTTTGCCTGACATCAAGGTGAAATAATAAAACACTATAACTATAAATCTATGTCATTTAGTAATGTTTTTTTTGTACAGGTTGATCCCAAGGACTACATGCTGACTGGCCTTAAAGATGTCACAGTGGGTCGATTACCTGGCAAACTGAACGGGCAACAATTTGTCATTCAGGAGTGTGAGAACTGCAACATCTATGTGTTTGACCACTCAGCAACTATCACCATCGATGACTGTGTCAATTGTCGCATTTTTCTGGGACCTGTCAAGGGCAGTGTGTTTTTCAGGGACTGTAAGGACATTAAGTGTGTGGTTGCCTGTCAGCAGTTTCGCACAAGGGACTGCAAAAAGTTGGAGGTATTTTTGTGCTGTGCCACTCAGCCCATCATTGAGTCATCTACAGGTATGAAATTTGGCTGCTTTCAGTACTTCTACCCAGACTTGGCCTTCCACTTTAAGGATGCCGGACTCAGCATATTCAACAACAACTGGAGCAACATACATGACTTCACACCCGTGTCAGGGGAGAACAACTGGAGCTTGTTGCCAGAGACTGCAGTGGTTCTGGACTTGGTTCCGGTCCCGGACCCAGAGTCTGAGTTCAAGTCGGTTCGAGTCTCCACTGACCCTGCTCGCAGCATTGTGCCTTTGACAAAAGGAGGGAGGCGCAAGGACAGCGAAGAGTCCTGCCTCTTTGTTTTCTTCGCCGGAGAGTACACAACTGCAAATGCCCGCAAACTGATTGATGAGGTAGGATGAAATGCAGGGCAGTTTTGCATATAAGCAATATTTTAAAAAGCCAGCAGGAATGTGGAGTTTAGTAAAGATTACTGATGTTTGAATGCAGTTACACATACATTTCTTTGCTTTTTAAGTTTGCAGAGTGTTTTAAAAAGTAATGACCTACATTGGGTATTAGCATTGGTGAGGACATGACCACCAACCCAAAATAAGAAGCACATGGTTTATATGACCCCATTTAATTTTAGGCTGAATTTTAATATGGAGTCAATAGAGTCTGGTCTTGTGTTTAAAATCAAAACCAAATATCTTGACTTTTAAAGTTTGTATTTGATACATTTCAATATCATTTCTAAGATAATCCATAAACAATATACATATTCACAATTGGCATGTCACCAACAACCCTGGATATGCACCTCATCAGATTGCACTTTAATCTTCTGCTGTGTTTGTAGTCTACAAAAGAATTCATTCACAGTGACATTTCTGTGAGATTTATGGACTGAAGTTTGTCAGTTTGATATACCACACGCATAAATGTAACAGTAATTTGACTATTGGGCTACTGATGAAAGAAGTCAGTGACTACTCATAATCTAACATGGTTAACTTACATCAGGGGACATTATTTTATATCCCAGTAGAGAGGCTGGTGATACTACATCCAGGTTTTGACTCCAGCTCTGCTAGTATGTTGGCAGCCCTTTACCAGGCTCTGCTATCTGTACGATAATGTGAATAATGTGAATTGCTCAAATATTGGTAGGTACAACCCTGTCCTTCCATACAGTCAGCAGGTTCACATCCCTACATATTTGGAGGCCCTCATCTTTGGTTTTAAGGTAGGTACAAGCCTCTAAATTGCTTTAGCTCTGTATTCCGAACCTTTGTATCAGAATCGGCACTTAAAAATAGTAAGTGTACTATTTTTAGATATATTAACCCTTTAGTAGTTGGGGGGGTATGGCACAAGACATTTTTCTGACATTTTGGAGTTCCATATCATGGAAATATTTTGTGTTGGGTTTAAACTGATTTATCAATGTATTTGGGAACTCTACTATGTATTTAGAAAGTTTCGAGGAACTCAGGCCTTTGGTGGGGGTACAGGAAGGTTCCAAATATGGCTACGGGACAAAGTTACCATTTTGGACGCCCTCCTTTGGGCCACTAGTTTGCCATGTGGGCACATGATGATGGGAATGAGCTTTTTACCCCATCAAGAGTCACCTTTCATCAACATTTTGAGCCAATAAAAACATTGATTATCCAGCTCTTTCACTATGAACTAAGCCTTTGCATATGATACTATTTTTGGACATTTTCTGATTAAAAAAGAAAGTAGGTATAAGCCTTTGTATATAACTACCAATTTATGTTTCTGGAAGTAAAAACAGGTCCACATAATTTAATTGATAAATTGAAACATTAAAATATAATATTAACACCTAATACTACCCAGTTATATTGATATAACAAGGGATTAACCCTTTTCCAGCTCTTGCACAATGCCATTTTTACAATAATTGACAACGTTCCCTGTATCTGACCAAACTCTGGACAACTCCAGCTACTTGATTTGGATTATTTTAGTTACAGTTCAAATACATCTTTCAAAGAGGAAAGGGAAAGATTAAAACAAGCTTCAGCTTCAGCATGGTGGCCTTCAATTCATCAACTGTTACTAGATTTTCTAAAATAGGAAAGGAAATTCATAAATCATTTGGACAAATCAACACTCCTGTACACATTTTAACAGTCACTAATTGAAGTATTCTAAATAAGATTGTAGAAGAACTGTGTCTGAAACAATACTCACTTCTGCATAATGCTTTATGTTTCTTCGATGGGTCACAACAGTTTTTTTTTTTTCTCAGATTTTCGTATCATAAAATGAAAACTTTCTTATGATGGTAGCAGATTTTGTCTTCATCAAAAACAATAATCCAGTTCAACACTCAAGTAGTCTTCTATTAGACAGAAAAACTGGAAACTATAATGAAACCTTTCTGTGTAGAATATATAACTTTATGGTAGTCATCGTTTAGAGTAAAATCAATCTTGCAAGTATTTGGCTACATCTTCCATGAGTCTAGGTTGAACAGCTTCTGACTTCCAGATTAAAATTCAGAGTATATGTAGTAAAGCAGCCAGGATGTTTTTCTTGGTATTGTTGGCTTGTTTTAATTTTTCCCTTTCTTTTGAAAGACACATCTGAACTGTAACTGAAATAATCCAATTTAAGTAGCTGGAGTTTTCAAGAGTTTAGTCAGATGCAGGGGAACCTGTCAATTATTGTAAAAATGGCATTGCACAACAGCTGGAAAAGGGTTAATCCCTTGTTATATCAATATAACTGGGTGGTAGTAGGTGTTAATATAACGTCTTATTGCAATTGATCAATATAAGTTTGTGGGTCTGATTTTACTACCAGCGACATGAATAAGCAGTTAAAACAACAGTTGACCTACTTTCCAGACTTAGGATTTATCAGAAAATATCCAAAAATAGTACCATAACCAAAGTCTTTGTTCATAGTGAAGGAGTTGGGTAATTAACATTTTTATTGACACAAAATGTTGACAAAAGGTGACTGCTGATGGGGCAAAAAGCTCATTCCCATCATCATGTGCCCACATGGCCAACTAGTGGTCTGAAAGAGGGGGTCCGAAATGGTCATTTTGTCCTGTAGCCATATTTGGAGCCCTCCTGTAACCCCACCACAGGTCTGAGTGCCTTGAAACTTTCTAAATGCATAGTAGAGTTCCCAAATATGATAAAAAAAAAAAAAAAATCCATTGGAACTCCACCAACACAAAACAATTCTAAGATATGGACCCCCAAAGTATATAAAAATATCTTGTCATTAAAAAAACCAAACTTTTAAAGGGTTAATATCTCTAAAATAAATGGTACACCTGTGCTATTTTTAAGTGTTGATTCTGACTGGGTCAGAATACGGAGCTATAGAAATTAACAGGCTTGTACCTACCTTAAAACAAAAGATGAGGGCTTCCAAATATCGTCCAAATTTTAGTGTGCAATTCTCAGATCACAAAAATGGGTGTGGGAGCCAAATTTTGAAGGGTTGTAAACCGTTTGAACTAGGGAGGTTCAAACTTCGGATTCTGTCCTTTGACATCATAAGGCACGGAATAAAATTCTGGCAAATTGAAGAGGTGTCACTGAGAAGGGTGTGTGAATTAACACAGAATGTCCCCATAATCAAACTGATACCCTTTAGATGTAAACCACCACCACTTTGTTAGCTGTGAGTGAGAACCTGTTTTTATTAAAACGACAAAAAAAATCCTGAATGAATCCAAATGAAGCATTGACAGCACCTTAAAAGGCAGACTGATCTGAAGCTTTGGTTGCGTCACTGCTGAAACTCTTATGAGAGTTGGTAAGGAATTAGGTTAAAGATTGAATGTCTTATCAAAGCACTTTCAGATCTGGGCTGCTTACAAATTGCATTATTTTCTTTAGTAAAATACCATAATGTCTTCTTCACATGGGCTTTTCTTCAGCTGACTCTTCAATGCTTGTAGAAGTTGACCTAGAAGTCTTATCCATCTCTGTTGCTGTTGAAGCATTCCAGTTGTTTTGTATTGTTGCTAAAATAAGCATTTCTCCATTGCATAAGCATGAGAATAGATCTGCATGAGGGCTAGAAGTTTCCTTCTCAAAGTTTATAGCATAGCTTTTTTTCCATTTCATTTTCTCAGGCAATTGCCAAAGGCTTTGTTCTCATCCAGACAAAGGAAGTGTCAATGCGACCCGAGGATGTTAAAAGAGTGTTTCAGAACAGTGCCGAGGATCTTGTCGAGTGGATCACCAAAGGTAAAGCTTTATCTTTCAGTTAGACTCAAGTCTTTTTAGGTAATAATCTACAACTTTTGTAGCCCTTATTGCAAATGATTGAATTTTATCTTTACCCAAAATACACTGTAAATGACTTGTAGCCAACATGATCACATGGTTTATACTGTGACAGCATTGCTGATTAATAATTTTCCAGTCGCAGAAATCAACTGAATCAGCACTAAAATTGGGTAGTGAATAGTAAAAAAAATTTTTTTTTGGTTCTATGGAGAAGTAGGAGTCATAAAGCAGCTGTAAATGCTAGAAAAACCCTCAAATTGCATAAGGGGCAGTTTGATTTTTTTTTTATTTTATTTTATTTTTTTTATTATTATTACTAAAGGTCCTGTTACTGCTCTTGAGCTGAACGGTGATGGAGTTGTGGAAGCTTGCAAGAACATTGCCAATGAAGTTTTCAGCGGTACCAAGGTAACAACAATGTATTTGTACCATGTGTCTATTTCAGATTTTAAATACACAAGTTTCCTTTTATGAGAATATTCTGTTTTGTTTTGGCAGGTTTTTGTCTCAGATAACAAAAACACATCCTCTCGAGACGTGGATAGCTTCTTCAACTTCGCTGACATGCAAATGGGCTTGTGAATGATCAAATAAACCTGTCTGATTTCTTTGTAAACCTCCACCATCCACTTAGGTTGAATTTTGGCAGCGTTTTATTATTTGCTTCTGTTCTAAAAATTAGGCAAGAATAGAGAATATTAAGTACTATTTTTGATAGATCCTCAATTACAACAAATCACTTCTCTCAACCTGACTCAGATTCATACACTTGTCTTCTAAAAGAAAGATTGAATCATTTGCTGTAGACTACGTAACACCAATTAGTTACTAAGAGTGCTGTGAATATTTGTAATTCTATGAATGTATTGGGGAATTCTGTCCATTTTGTGGAGTGTGAATGTAGCTCCTCGCTGTAAGTGTTATTCATTTGAACTTTTTTTTTTGTTTTTTATTGTCTGAATCGGTCTTTGCAGTGGAAAAGAAATGAGCACAAGAATGCCTGGGGGAAAATATTTTATATATGAAGTCATATTTTTATTTCGTATGAGAATTTATTTGCGTATGTGATGTAGATGATCAATTTTGTGTATATGTGAAAATGCATGTAGGCAAACGACTAAATACATACTTATTGGTATCTGTTAGGCCAAAGTTCAAGTGTTGATTTGTGTATCTTGCTGTTCATTAAGATGTGTTCACACAATGGGCAAAGGAACACTTCTGTAATTGCTGGGTTTTTGATGTAGGGTTAAGGTTTTTTAATGTGATAACTGTTTTTGTACACTCTACTGAATGTTTTGTAGAACAATATTGTTCATAATGATACAGTTTTTTTTTTGTTTTTTTTTAAGATTGTCATAATACATTTGCAGATTTTTCATTCTTAAATGTGAAAAAAAATTATTCCAGAATATAATGGAGGCTGACAAACTTGAATCGGTGTAAGTAATTACTCAATATTAAATATGAAATTAAATAATCTGTCCTGAGTTAGCACAACTTCTGCCTCCTCCTTTTGTAGCTGTAATGTACAGAAGTCCATTACATAATTTATGATAAACTCTTCAAAAGGATGGGAAGGGAAATACTATGGTTCTCATTTAACTTGACCAACCGGTTTGTATTTAATAAAGTACTCTTATCGTTAAGTTTGGGCCATTTTAAAACTTGTCATCAAGCTGTAAATGTTACCATCCCTGTCTGACCGCTTTAAAGCACAGTTTAACCATGTGTTTTGCATCTCTGCGTTGAGTAACAACATGCTGGCTTTCTCTCATTACAGCTTTGTAAATCATAGTGCACAGCTTTGACTTCAGCTATTGGA
This sequence comes from Siphamia roseigaster, assembly GCA_029814505.1. Taxonomy (NCBI): domain Eukaryota; kingdom Metazoa; phylum Chordata; class Actinopteri; order Kurtiformes; family Apogonidae; genus Siphamia; species Siphamia roseigaster. The sequence continues at coordinate 2,986,649 of JAPTYR010000012.1, forward strand.
CTTCACCTCATTTTCATTGTGAACACTTACAGCTGATAAAGGATGTGCACCACATTTAGTCAAAGCTATATTTAGTTGAAGCTTGTACAGTTGCCTTTAAATAAAAGGTTTGAGACTTGATGTGGTATATGGACTTTTGTATTTCTAAATCTTTTGTACCTGAGCTGAGCATACAGTTTTCATAGAACAGTTTGTCTTCATAATTGTCCATTTGATTGTATTTACTGTCTCTACGTGTCTTTTAACAAGTCCAGTCATATTAAACTGTGGAATACATGAGCAAATCACGGTGGCTGTTATTTCACTGTAATCACCATATTTCTGCTGCGGGGTTTGGTTGTTGGCATCACTGGTTGGTGGTAAAATCGAGCGCATCCGTCCGCAGAGGAATCCGGCGGAGTTTAGGACCGAGCGGGACGAGCGGTACAATAGAGCTGTTGTGCCGTGGTGGTGGACAGACTGCGACCCAGGAGGTTCCCACTGTGGTGGGCTACAAAAAAACACCTATTTAAACTATATCTAAAAGCGGAACCTCTGAGTCCACTGGCCTACGTTGGATATTTCGTCTCGGCTAATATCTGATCAGACTACAGCGGACAGCAGAGCGTGTAAAAAAAGGTAAGGCGGAGGGAATGTGAACAATATGCTCGTGTGTTCAGAGGGGTTGAGAGCCAGGATTTGCCCTGGATGGTTATCCAGGCCACGGGGCCTGCTCTACTCTGCTCTAACCATGACTTTCTGTCTATCATCTAAAACACAAACCTTAGCCACCATTTGTTGAACGCGTTTGTATTTTTATGATATGATCTAAACTCGCAGGGAAGCTGTATGAATATTCGCCTCTGTGGTTGTAGGAAGTGACATCTTTGTATGATGGTGGCGCCCATGTTTGATTTTTTCCCCCCTCTCCTGCCTGCACTGCAGCCCGCTAAAGGCCCGTGTGCATTTGGCGCCAATAAGCGTCACCCACTGTATTTGAGTGGGTTTTATTATTTCATTAACATATTTTACATGTGGTTCAGTGAGGTCACTGTCAACTCGTAGGTATTTGGAACACTAAACGTTGGTCCACTGGGAGAAGGAACGTAAACAGACAGCGGTTTAGTCGTTTTTCCCTCCGTACGACGGGATCTTAACGCAGTGACGTCACATCCGGAATGATTGGTCGCCTGCAGCCCAGCCCCCCACCGTTTATATTGTATGGGCATGTAGGACAGCATGGGCTCACTGAAGGTATCTGACCACTCATTGATGGAAAACAACCAGTTCGTCCCTTTGTCCAGTTCAACTAACACTTTCTGATGGTTTCAACACAAACACTAGACAGAGCAATATTATGTTTGGAGGTGAACCATTTCTGTTTTCTTTCTTTTTCTGAGCGAATGTTGATGTGAATTCGCAGTACTAAATGTAAAATAAACGCTGCCATGCACTCTTCTTTCTTGCCATCATAGGGACCACAATGGAAATAAGCCTTTGGGCTTTTTTGTGTCTATCCCTGACTATTTTCTTTCTTTATGGTCAAATAAAGTCAGTCATTCATTCATTCAACTGCTGCTTCTCACTGGAAATAAACTACTAGACCATCCCCAATTTGTTTTCCTGAGGTTGTCTGACTAAAATCTTTCCATACAGTGAGAGAGAGACTGTATACTGTGAGCAGGGAAAAAAAGAAATACTTTAGTGAAATAAAAGTTTAGATTAGAATCTCTAATTTCCAGTGGTGCTGTAGTTACAGGTTGTGGAGGTGGATACATGGGTCATAGAACATCTGGTTTTCCCACAAGTATACAATAATCCCTTCCTCATGAAAATTGGATGTAATCTGACTCAAATCTAAGTTAAAACGTTTTCCTTTGGTTTTTGGAAGACTTTTGTACACATTTTAGGTCATAGGTGTCCTCTAGGACAATGTCACATTTTGATAAAAAAAAAAAAAAAGATTTACAAAACGATTTTGGACCATTATTATTAAAATATGTGTACAAAAGGTGCAGCAGATAATAAATGACACCCAGAAAGCCTAAAAACAAAGCTTCAAAATGAGTTTCACTGGGGACTAACAGCAACCATTAAGTCTAGGGTAAGTGAACTGTTTTTTTTTTTAATGTTCTCTGCATTGATTTTTTTTTTTTTTTTTTTGTGCTTGGGCAGAGCCCAGAGAGGCTTGGGTGCTGTGCCCAAGTTTGATAATGGTGGGGAAACCATAGATATTTTCAAATATCAGAAGAATTGCCTTATTTCTTGGTAAATGGGTAAATGTCATCAGTGTCAGCTCATGTCAGTTGCACAGCTGTTTATACACCTTTTTAAAATGTAGTAATGATTTGAAATTAACACATTGTCTAAAGTTTTTAATCGGTTCATTTGTGTTGTAAAACTGCTTTAAAATGGGAAAGTACCAGAGTACACAATGAAAAGAATGTTGATGAAGAACAGTTATCGTAGCCACAGGATCTGTATTAGCAATATCAAAATCTTTTGAGCAATGCTCAAGTTTTGCATGGGGTCAAACGGTTTGTCCATTTTCACCTTTTTTCAGCTTCAATCGGTGTCATTTTATATCGTTAGCCCAATAGCATAGTTGCTGAAGTCTATGAGGCTAACGATATGCGGTAATTCATTAGCCTGGCCGCGCCAAACCCCTACAGCAAAGCTGTGCCGGGAGCAAATTCAATTTGCGGCCACTAGGGGCGTCTAGATTTCTAGGCTAGTAATTCATATCATCTCTTGTGTTAAGGTAAATGAATACACAACACTAGCTGAGATGGAGGCACTCATGTCATCAGCAGATGGCCTTTGTTTTAAGTACAGGCGCAGGGAGCTTGCTGTTCTTGTTGCTGAGGACACACTGTGTACTGTGTTGTGATTCTGTTGTTTGATTTTTGATCACACTTAAATTTTTAGTCATCCAGTGAAAGCAGTTTCTATCGTGTAACCACACGCCAGCCAGCCAGTAGATCTCTCATTTTACCTACTGCAGTTGCATTTGTGCCTTTTCTCTAACCAGGGGTATTTTTGTGTTGTCAACATAATGTAGTATTGAGTGGCATACATTTCATGCCTCCCCCTCCTGCCCTCTTTCCCTCATGGGGAATGTCAGGCATGTCCTGTATGTTGAAACAGCGTACTGTACTCTGTCTGCTCAGGGTGTGAGTCCCTCACGATAAGTCGAACCACAATGTGGTTCAGTAGGCCAGAGGAACACCCTCTAAACCTGTTGTGGTCTGTATTCACAGAGCTGTCCAATGACAAATTAAACGTCGAACATGTGGGAAATAAAGCCTGTCCAATTGTCATGCTTTTTTTTTTTTCCTTTTTTTTTAATCATACATTTGTGGTATTATGTAGGTTTATTGTATATTAAGGTAAGCGTACCCAATAAGCCCATGTACCCTTTAAGCTAGGGCTGCTCGATATTGGGAAATATCAATATCACGATATTTTCAGTCAATATTGATATCACGATATTTTAAAC
>JAPTYR010000012.1:3238835-3250563 GCA_029814505.1 Siphamia roseigaster
TAAGGTTATAGTACTTTTGGATTTTTCTTGATCGTTTAATTTTATTTCATTTAATTCAATTAGTTTTGTTTTTTTTTAACAGGTTTATGCATTATTAGTACTTTTCTTTTTTTGTGTAAATGCTTAGTTTTAGTATTAGTTTCAGTTTTTTGTTTCTTTTATCTTCCTCAACATCATATTGAAGTAATTCCTTTCCAGCCAGTGGTGAAGTGTCGTATGGTGCCGTTAGCTAAAATCAAAGGTAATTTTATCCATAATTTTATCCATAATTTTTATACTTTTTAGTTAGTTTCGTAAACACACAATACAGTTGCAGTTGTCATTTTTTTTCTTTTAATTATAGTTTTTATTTATTTCAGTTCAATGTTTTTTCAATTCTAGTTTTCATCATTTGGTATTTTCCGTTAATGATAAGAACCAAGTTGATTTTGGGTTCTTGGTGAAGTTTGCATTGTCTCCCTATGCCTCTCCAGGTGCTCTGGCTCCTCCCACAATCCAAAAACATGCACCTTTTATAAATCACATGTGAATAATTATCTTTTATGGACATACCCATGAATTATTAAATTAATAATATTCACAATCAGTTTCTAAACTTTACTCTCTATCGGCCTTTGCTCAGACTTATTTTTTCTTTTTGGTGACTCCACATCCATGTGCAAAGCCCAGCCCGGCCTCTAATGCCATAAATACTGACTTGTTCAAAGCGATAACAGTCCTGTGGGAGTTGGGAATGAAAGGAAACTAGTTACATGACACAAAGTGTTTTTTTTTCTTTCCAAGTTGGGTTGTACAGATGAATAAATCAGAAAATGCAGCTAAATTTAGCAAAAATCTGAGCATAACTCCGATTTTTCACACTGCTTTCACACTGCTCTCTTTCTACATTAATGGTGGACTTGAGTAGGACAGATTTTTTTTTTTGACTGTTGGATTGACAGCTGCTTTTTTTTCCTGACACAAATATGCCCATCCTGAGTTTCACACGATGCTTTATGTCTAAATAAATCATCCTAACCTCTGCCTTGATGGCCTTACCAGCTTCAGCAGAATTTATTGTCGTTATTCCCAAATGAATCAAATGCATTAATAAACCATTTGTCGTTCCTAATGTGGGTGAAACGGATGAATGTGACTCCGAACTTCTTTACAAGCTGAACTTGACAGCTCCAACAGCCAAAGTACAGATAAGCTACGTGCAGACACATTCATGGGTCTCACAAGGTCACAGTGTTCTCACAATAAAGATGCTTTCAAATCCTCTGGGATTTAGAGCGTTTCTTTATGGAAAGCATCATATTTGTTTCCAGGCGGCATCTTTTTAAATTTAAGTGGTTGTTGGAGCTGTATGGGATATGATAACTTTGCTATTTCTACCTTTTACTTAAGGAATCTGCATTAAATTCAAGGGTGTTTATTGTCATGTTCACATAATGACATTTTTCTTAGAGGTAATTCCCTCCTTGATACGATAAAGAGAAAATATAAGAACACCCAATATTAGGGGTGTAAAAAATATTGTTTCTCCAACATATTATATTTCATTTCACGATATTTAAAAGTACTGTATCAATATTTTTAGGTATTTATTCAAATGCAGATATGGCAGAGATTTTTTTTTTTTTATTAACAGTGTTTTCTTAAATAATGGTTGTTTAAAGCTTCTTAAAAGCACTTTGTACTGTCTGAGAGGCAGATGTTAGTTCTTTTGTTGGGATTTTACAAAATTAATGTTATGAACTACTAGAATATGAACATTTGGGTTGGATCTTAAACTGTAATACCTGTAAAACGTAATTTTAAGTTTTAACTTTTTTACAGAGGAAAATTTTGTGATCTAGCGTAAGATCCTGTTCTGATCAAATAAAAATGAGTTTAGTATTTGTACATATTTCTGGTGTAATTCAGTTCTTCCAGAAATACTTAACTAAAAACAGGGGGGGGAAATTGCCTTGTAAATAATATGATATTTCCTGATATATTGTATCATGATCCGGGTATTATGTTTTGTATCGTATCGCCAGATTTTTGCCACTACACATTCCTACTACATATGTACATCAATTTGAGAGACGCTGAAGAATAAGAATAAGACCATGTACAATGTAGAAATAAACCTAAAATCCAGCGTGTACAGACCAGTGCAGTTAAGATGCAATTATGTGCAATAAGGTACTGAACTGTTACATTCTTGAAATATATTTTGGCCAAATGGAGTACATCGGACAGACTTTTTCTGTGGGAACTTTCTAGGCAGCCAAGGTTTTATTTGTTTGTGAGGCTGACTTTTGTAGCTCCAAGTTCTAGTTTTACTGCATAGCTTTGTGCAGCGTTGGATTATCCCATGGACCCCCATGGAGGGCAAGTCCTTATGTATTCAAGACAGAGCACACCAACAAGAAGCTAAATCAAATGAAAGAATGGAGGCTTGAAGGCCTCAGTGGAGCTCAACATTTTTTTTAAGTCAAGTTATTTTTTCAGCTTGAATTAAGACTTAAGGGTGTTGTTGTTCACTGACCTTGTTGGTGTCAGCTGGTTCGAACCCATCAATGCAAACTGGGGTTGTTTAGAGTGATGTGAATCAATTTGACTGGCAGCTAAAACACACCATAAAAAATCCAAATCGTATCAAGTGTATTTTTTTCTCATTTCTAGTCCAAATACCTCATCACTTTTAGAATAAGACATATTCACCTAAAGAGTAACTTTTCAGTGAGATTTAAGTATTGATTTATAGACAATGGATCTGGAGAATCTTAATTCAAGAAATAAGAATATAAGATAATTTTTACGTGTTCCATTGGCAGATGTTTTTGCTTAATTCAAGCAAAAATGTCTTAATTTTTTTTTTTTTTTTTTGTTTTTTAGAGGGTCATTTTTCCAGTGTAGGACAAAATCAACCAAGAAAGCTGCGCAAAAACATTACAAATTTAAAGTGATCTTGCCAAATTAGTGACCACTGTCTTGATCAGTGGTGTCAAACACAGGGTTTGTGGTCCAGAACTGGCCCTCCAGAGCCCATGGGATGAATTTGTAAAGTCCAAAAATTACACTGAATATTACACTTCCTGTAGCCTTCGTCAAAAGGCTGTAGCCTGTAACCTTCTGATGAAGGCTACAGGAAGTAGCTGAGACTAGTCAAGCGGGTAAACAAACACTGCACCTGTCTGTTTAAAAAGAATTTAACTGTTTAGCTTTTCTGCCTCTGTCCATGATAATAAACATTATATAGACTATAGTAGTTAGATTATTTGAAACTGAACTGTCTGTTTAAAATAATCTAACTACAATAGTTATCTTTAGAAGACAGTATGAACCTTTACAAGGATTATATAGACTAAATGTAAATTCTAAAATGTGTGTTTATTTCCAACATAATGTAGCAAACTACTACATGATCAAAAATGAAGTTTTAGCCAAAACAAATCCCATTCTATTTTGAACCATGGTCCCCAAACTACGGCCCACGGCCCGGATGTGTCCCGCCTCCACATTTGGCCCGGCCCCCTGAACAATACCAGAGCAACGCTGTCTGACTCCCAAAGCATCAAATACCGACCCCCTGACCAAGTGTTGGTTTCTAACGCACAAGGTGTCCCTCAGCATCTTATTCTGACGCAGTGGGATTCTAACACGTTTGCGGCAATGTGAGATGCTCAGAACTCTGAACCTATCCTGGGGAGTCGACATTTGACATGCTGGGATGTGTTGACCAGAGACACATTACAATTTTTTTTTTCAGTCTGGCCATGCGATCGAGACCCCCCCCAAAACAAACGTGTCCGTGGACTTTTTTTTCCATGAAGAACCCAGAGAGGGTTATTTGGTTATTATTGATTTCATAAGTAGTGTCATTTTATTTCAGAAAATAACGTTATTTATTTCTTGACTGTTTTTTGTGAAGATCCCAGGGAGGGTTATTTGGTTATTTATTTTAGAAACAGTTTTATTATTTATTTTCTGACTTTTTCTGTGAAGACCTTGGAAAAGGCTATTAATATATAGTTATGTGTGGCTTTCTGGAAAACAATAAATATTTACTTTTAGGCACCCCTGCGGTCGTCACACTTTCTCTGTTACAAACTGACCCCGGCCCCCAATCAGAGAAGGGAAAAGTTATGTGGCCCTCACAGGAGAGAGTTTGGGGACCTCTGATTTTAAATATTTGAGGTTGCAATATATTTTTCAATGTATAATGAAGCTAAGAAACGGTGTGAACCACTGCATTAGACGTTTACAAGATCACATGAATAATCTGTCAGTCCAGAAATCAGATGACGTCTGAATTTAATAATGTTTCTACTCTCCATTACTTTAGCTTTGCTTGACACCCTTTCCTTACAGAAGGACTGGTTACCCTGAGCCTTTCACCAGAGGTAGTTCAGTTAAACTTAGTTAAAAAACCATGGAGCTCGAACATGTTTGTACAGTAAATACAGTCGACTGGACACAGTTTAATTTTCAGCCTGTTTCCTCTTGTCTGGGGTCGTGTTTGTCTGGGTGTCCAATCAGTTTCCTTCCCGCTTTGTCGAAAAAACAACTTTCTTCTACTTTAACTTCCCACTTGTTGCACGGACTGCTTATTTATGTGGAAGGAGTGTGAACCTGTCAATCATCTGGGTGCGTTTGAGGCATCTTCACCCCAGTGGGACAGATGGAGAGCAGCCCTCAGCCACCCAGATTGCCCACAGATCACTACATAGCAATAAAGCACCCACCGATTTACAGCAGTTCTTTGTGAGCAGATGAAGTGCAGTGACGCCCCTGGAGGTCTGCAGCACAAAACCTCCTCCCAGGCTTTTGTTCGTCCTCAGAAAGGCTGAGTGAGGAGCTGACAGCAGGCATGTTGCTCCGGTTTTGTGTTTGATTACCAGCTTGGCTGTAAGGAGAGAAAATGTGACTTAACACTCCCCTACATGACAAAATTGTTTAGAAGGAATGTTTGCGTCTACATCCGCGGAAAATGTTTTTTTGTCTTTTTATCCCGTTGTCCCATGTTGAATGTTCTTTTTTTTTTGTCTTTGTGTTTTACAGGAAGACTGATAGGAAGACGAGGCATGACGAGATTCGCAGGAAGTACGGTACGTATCTCCACCGGGGTTTTCACTTTATTACTCCAGTCTCTCTGATGTCTGAATCTACGACCGTCCAATCAGCCTGATAATCTGAAACCATCCTCTGATGGTCATTATAGAAGGTTCACATCTGGAATTATAGGCATCCCTCGACCGTGGAAATTAATCCTTTTATACAAGATCATGGAAGATGCAAATCATTCAAACTGCGAGTGACGCATGGTGCTTTTTTTTTTTTTTTTTTTTTTTTTGCCCAGGTCTTTTTCCACACCTCTGACTTTATTTTTTGGTTCCGGGTCATCTTCCTCTCCTCTTTTTCCTTTTTTTTGACCCACCTGAAAGAAAGAAATGCGTTCCAAGTAGTGGCGGTGATTAGGTATCAATCAATTCCTCTGAAAGTCAGTGCCTGTGATTCATCCCAGTATCGGATTCACCGCGGCATCTTTGACAAAGGTCGATTATGCTGGATGAGGTCATTACTCAGAACAGTTCCTGCCATTTCCCCAGTCCAATAAAAACTGCACATAAGTGGACTGAGTCATGAGAACAGGACCTGAGGACACAAGGGTTTTGTTTAGGGACACATTGTGGTGTGAGTGGTGTCTGGGTTTAGCTCTGTAGACTGAGGTGGTTCGCATTAGGTCCCCCCCCCTCCCCAGCCTTTTAACAGTGAATGAATGGCAACAGCTGAACAGGAGAACTTTATCGCCAACACTGCCTGCTTATGTGTGTGTGTGTGAGGGAGAGAGAGCTTCAGGAGGAGCTGCATCCAGATCAGTGTCACTGGGCACTTCTTCTTCAGCTCAGCTCACTGCTGTCCTCTCTTCCTTCATTGCCACTGGCCTGTTTTCAGTCGTCTTCCCACCGGCTCAGTCTCTCTCGCTCGCTCTCTCTCTCTCGCTCTCTCTCGTTCTTTTCATCCGCATTTCACCCAGTGGATTTCTTGGCCGTCTCAGTGGCAGCCCCAGCGCTGTCGTGACTCGCCGGCTGCCACTGCAAGGGAAGGAAAGAACAGTAGGTAGAAGAACGGAGGAAGGAGAGAGCAGTAGGTAGACGAATGGAGGAAGGAGAGAACAGTGGGTGGAAGAACGGAGGAAGGAGAGAACCGTAGGTAGAAGAACAGAGAGCGAACAGACCAATCGATGATCTCCGATACAGCGAAGGGAGGGTGGCAGCGGCAGCGCTTTTCCTTCCCCATTCAGGTTTAAAGGGAGATTTTCTTCAAACTTGGTCTTCTGAAGCATTTCATTCCTGTCTTTCCTTTGTAAAGTAAGGACAACTAATTGAAGGGACAGCTGGTGACGCGCTGAGGACTCTTCCCACCCTCCACTCTCGCCTAAAAACAGCCAACTGCTCAGGACCTGACAAGAGCGTTTGGGGAAAAAAAACTTCAATGTTTACCAAATAATTGATCTCATTTGCAAGCAATAATGCGAGACACCAATCACTGCGTGTCCTTTGACCCCTCCCCTCCGGGGTCTCCACCAATAGGGGAGGACATGGAGAAGGAGGGGCTGAAGATGGATCTGGACAGACATGTCTGTCACAGCCTGAAAGAAGGTGGGCACGTCATAGACACCTGATAGGGTTTGTGTTTATGTGCTTCAGTTGGCTGCTTCATATCAGGAGTTTATTACTTCATATAAATACTTCATGGTTAAAGTTAAGTAATTTGATTAAGTGGCCTGTGAAAGAAGGAAATGCAAGTGGTTCCATGTTATCTGTGACGATCCTTTGTAACTGGGCAGACTGGTATGTTGAGGGTTAGGGTTAAGGGCAGACTGGTATGGTAAGGAAATATAAGGAAGTGACTACAAGTAGAAATATCATAGTTAAATATTGTCTCAGAATGACATCACTGCTGAGCTGTAGCTTCTAGCAAATGTTTATAAGGTACTGTAGAAAGTGTCATTTTCAGATAGATTTGAAATTGCAGCTTTTATGGGTTTAAAGATTTGTTGGTGTCAGTGGTAGGTGTTAGTGTTTAAGTGCTCCACTTTGTGACACAGAGTAGTGTTGAGGGGACAAACGTTTCTTACAACATGCAAAAAGAAATCTTTCCAATCAAAAGGAAATTAATGTTTGTGCACAATTTTTAGAAACAACAGAGTTAATCCATAATCCAAATCACTGAAATCCACATACCTGTATTCAGGTTTATTTCAGCAATGACAATTTGAGTTGTTATTCTTCAGATTTCTTTTTTGAGAAGTTGGAATTCTTTTTAAATATTCTGACTGAGGGATTATTTTGTAGCGTTATACAAGAGCTATACTGGTGTGTGACTTTTGTTTTTGTTAAGATATGCAGTCAAGTTGTATGTGAGATGACCAGTGGCCTGATGGGTTTTTTATGCAGTTGTGTAAACACATCTAGTAAGTGATTAAAAATACTGAAGTAGCTAATACTTATTTATTTATTTTACCATATCACCACTATACTTGACTATTCTTAAAATTATTCAGAAGTGCCAGAGTAAAAGATGCCTGAGCACAGATCAAACATTCCTGTGACTGTCCCACTACAGGATCTTTAACCCATAAAGACCCAAACAGCCACTGGCAACCAAAAAGCATCTACCTATCTCAAATGTTTAATACCTCTTAATACACTCATCCAATCAATACATGTAAATAATTGGTATAAAAGGCAGTTTGGCATCTCTTCATGGTCATCAGATATAACCCATGTGGACGTTCAGAGACTAGTTACCATGGAAACACTATCATCTTCTACAACATTGATTCACCAGTAAAACTCATGGAGCTGGATCAATGACAGTGGAGTTGACAGTGGATGGACATACTGGGTTTATATTCAGTTAATATCTTGGCTGAAAAATTAGCTTTTTCTTCATTTTTCTCTGTTTCTGAAATGACAACATTTACATTTTATTCTGATTAAGGAAATGAATGAACATCTAAATAATCTGTAAATTAAACATAAAAAAATTCCTCATTTTCACTGCAAAGCTGCAAAATGCAGAAGATAATATAACTGGTGATAAATCACTTAAGAAAATCCAAGTATAGAGGACAGAAAAGTATTTTGGAACTGTCAGAGAAGTAGCACTGGGTCTTTCTGGGTTAACAGTGTGCTGAATGCTCTGTCCCACTACAGGATGTTTTACGGGTGCTGAATGGCATCTGCCTGATTTCTGGATCCTATTTTCAACCAGTGTCTCTGCATGATGACAAGAGACAAGCTGCCCAAGTCGGTACACATTCTATACCCTTCCTCTTTTCGTGTTCCTTTAACTTTAATAGAATTAGTATTCAGTGCACTTCTTCTGGTTGTCATCTTGTTTCCCAGCAGTCTGCGGCAAAGGCACTGAGTGGCCCTAACCTTGGATTTGTTTCTGCCCTCTAGATTCTCCACTCTCATTGATGTGGAAAGCATTTGCTGTGGTCAGCCTCTCTGTGTTTCAACAGATACACTACAAATGATGAGGTTTAGTGCAAAAGCATTCACAGGCTGTGCTCTCTTCTCCAGTCTTGTCCAGCTCTGGGTTCAGGTGGTCCTTGTGTTGGTTGGTTGGTCAGTTTTCTAGCCGTTTGTCAGTGTGGTCATGAACTGTTTGTTGCACTCCCCTGGGCTCTTGTTTTGAAGGTGGTTGTGTCTGTAGTTTGAACAGTGGAAGGCTCAGGGGTCTTTGGGGGACAAGGACAGACACGTTTAATCAGACTGAGTGACATATGAGCGCACAAGGATTAGCCCAGTTGGCCCCAAGGCTTGAGCTCTTAGTCGCTGACCTCTTCCTTCACTGCATCCAATCCCTCGAAACCACATCCAATCTGTCCCTACTTATTTGGATTTTTGTTGTCCTGAACCCTAAAATTAAAAACGGTTTACTCTAGGACTGGACAGTGTCTGTCTTTAGGGTTTATGTATTTGTTACAGCTGCATCTAATTATTTTAATAGTCTACTAGTCATTGACTATAACTAGTGAACTGTGACTAGTCAACTTATCAGATTCTGAACTGCAAAATAGCAAAACAAAAATGGCTCCTATTTATATTCTTTATTTCCTTTAAGAAGATTATTTGGTACACAATAGTTAGGATGCCTAAAAAAGTTTGTTGAACAAATGTTCAAATATTACTGCTGCAATAAAATACCTTATTTTCCCTAACAGTGCATTTTTGTGCATAACAATCAGCCTTGAAATTAACATTTTTCTTTCAACAGAAGTGTATGACATCACTAACAACCTGCCGACTACTAAATTAGTCATTGACTAATCTTTTTCCTATTACATTTTTGCAAAGAAGCTACTCTTGCTAATAAACGAGGAATAATCATTTAGTTTCTTTAACTTTCACTCAGGACCGAAAATCAGCCTTTAACCAGAAAATAAATAACACTCTTTATCATATTTAGCAACTAATTTATTTGTTTTTGCCTTATCCACTGATTCAGTTGGTGCATGTTGAACTTGACTTTGCTGACGTTGTTGATGTGGTGGTTAACAAGACCATCCTGTTTGTGGTGATTCACAGGTCGGTCCATTTTGCGGTGGTTCACAGGACTGTCTTGTTTGCGGTGCTTCACAGGACCGTCTTGTTTGCGGTGCTTCACAGGACCGTCCTGTTTGCTGTGCTTCACAGGACCGTCCTGTTTGCTGTGCTTCACAGGACCGTCCTGTTTGCGGTGCTTCACAGGACCGTCCTGTTTGCGGTGCTTCACAGGTCCACAAAGGGACAAGTCTTGTATTGTGAGTTGACTGTGGTTCCCTCTGCAGTCTCTGCTCTTTCTCTCTCCCTGTGCGTTCGCTCACTTACACTTTTTATGACTGCAGAGGCCACTTTTGGCGCTGGCCTAGTATCCCAATAAAACTGCCCTGCCTTTTTATCCTTTTTGCTTAATTTAACCAAAATGGCCCCCAAACCTCATTTAAAGACCCACCATGTGCTGTAAAACTAACCACTCCAGAAAATGGAGAAGGCCTTGCTGTTTCTTATGCTTGTCGATGTTTGTGCTTTTGATCACCCCCGGCCTCGTTAGTTTAGTTTTTAATTCAGTAGACTGCTTATTAATGCACTGCTACAAAAATAGTGTGGCCAACTCTGCAGAGAGTCTAGTCTTGAGTTTCTTGTCTGATACATCAAATTAGCCCACTACAGCACAGAGTGTTCCTCACGGTTGTAGTTTTACACACCAGGTTCAGGCTGTATATTAAAAATGGCATCATCATTTAATGGTGATTAGGTTTTAATTGCTGTTCATGACAAATGATTGTTTGGTGTACATCTGCCTTCAGTTTCAACACCATCTTTATCTGTATTTAGCACCACCACTTATGCGGTTTGGAGGTGTCACTGTCAGACTTCAGCATTTCTTTGACGCAATGGTGAGAAAAAGCTTTTAATGTTGGTACTTGACACTGTCTGTTTTATAATGAAAATACATTTTGGACTAAAGCAGCATGGTTTGGTATAGAACAAATATGATCACATCACTCAGAAAACGGTTGAATGAAACTAGGGCTACAACTATCGAATATTTTTGGAATTGAGTATTCTGTCAATTGACTGAGCGATTTTCAGGCCTGTGTGTGTTTGTGTATGTGTCCGTGTAGGTGGGTGTGTACGTGCGTCCTAGATGTATGAAAGGGGATGTAGCCTAATGGTTACACCACCTTGTAACATTTGCTAAAAATAATTACAACACATGAAGCTTCATTCTGACAAGTGTTAGTATTCACAAGTTGGCAATAGAAACTCTGAGTCTGCTTTGAGGAAGTGCTGTTGATGTGTGGATGCTTTCAGTTCAGGTGTTGCAGCATTGATGAAGTACGACAGTGGTAGGTTATTGCTATTTTGCTGCGCACACTGCTGTCTGCCTTATGCAGCGTAAAATGGTCCCAAACTTCCAACATTTTTGTTTTATTTATGTATGTCGTTACTTTCTGCCATTTTCACTGACAGTTGAATGGTTAGCGTACCCCTCCGCCGAACATCTTGATATGTACAGTATGACGGTCTGTGTGAACAGTGATGGCGGAGGTGCCCAAGTGATATGATAGCAACCAGATGAACTTTGACATCAATTAAATAAATCTTCAAGAATCTTCATGAATCTGCTTTGAAGATTTTTGTACTCTAATTATTCTAATTCTTTGAAGAATTTTCACCTCCAAATGAAACTAAGCAAATAGTTTAGATCCTTCCATTGGATTTTTTCTGCAGTGATTTTTATTTTTTTTTTTTCTAGAGCTGCACAACATATGGTTTGAGCATCGTCATCACAAAGTACATGTGCACAGTAATCACATCAGAGGTCCTGCAATGTAGGAGGGAAATTAAGTCGACGTGTTCTGGTGCAAGTTCATCCTGGGGACCTGACGCGCGCGCACACACACACACACACACACACGCACACGCACACACACACACACACACACACACACACACCTGATAATAATAAATAAAATTAAAGCTGCAAGCAGCGATATGTCGGGACCGAGCGCGAGCCCTCTGTCAATAATAAATAAAATAATAACCAAACGTTGAACATGTCAAGAACGTCCCCTAAGTGCACAGTGAGTTTCGTGGCTGCAAATCCAGCCGTTGCAAAACACTGAACTACCAGTCTCAAAAGAGAGGTGGACTCCTCACGGAGAGGTGCCTCCAGATAAGTCGACAATTTTCTT
>JAPTYR010000012.1:3671173-3681587 GCA_029814505.1 Siphamia roseigaster
TCAAATTAATATTAACGCCCGCCGCACAAAGCGAACGACTCCGTCGGATAGGTGAGGAATCACGGGTTGTCTCTGTTCTGGTGAATCACTGCTGACTTGGATCGACTATGTTTGGTTTTCGTTATGGACAGATTTTGCTGAAATTTTCAGGGAATGTTGAGGAACAAATGACTAGATTTTGGTGATGATCTGAAAGAAAAAAAAACGCCATTATCAAAAAAGTTTTTATGGCGAATCACTACTAGAGTAACACTGCTATCAATGTGAATCCATTTGCTATGGGTATGTTTTCATGGTCAGTGAATCTAAAAATAGAGACAAAATAATGGTAGGACTGTTACTTTAGGTGGAAATCCCAGTATGGGGGGAACTGAGCTGCTTGGCGGAGGTCTGCGCTCTCCGAGTGCTTTTCTAGTTTATATTAGAAACATCACAAAGTACACCACCAAACAGAAATGTCACAAAAAGTAAAGTATTTGTTGAAATATAATGTAAATCTAGTTTTGATTTACTTATTCAGTGTGAAGCCTGGGCCTGTTTAGTTGAATAAAATGCTGAGATTCTTGCAGGAATTGAAGAAGGACACAAATGTCCCTCAGCAGCTCTGAGTGGATCAGTGGTGGGTGTTGTCATATGGATCTAGAATCACGCTGTGTGCTTACAGTACTAATAAGGTGAAATTGGATAATTTTCCACAGCACACCTGGTTATTTGTCACGTCACACTGGTTGGGAATAGAGCATGGCTCGGGCCTAATTTTCCTGTCCGAATCTGGTCCGGCTCCGACAGCTTTCTTATCGAAACCGACCCGAGTCAGATATTAACACAAATATTTCTGTTCGAGCCCGACAGAAGCCCAAACATTAAAAATCACAGTTTTTCATTGGCCAATTAATGACACACATAGGTTTTTGTTTGCGTTGAAAATATAACCGCTGTGGAGTTTAATCAATGGACTGAAAAGGTCTGCATTCTCAACTTCAGCACACACAGCACACCAGAACCAGCGCAAGAAAGAAAAGCATGCGCACATAACATAAACCAAGAACAGTCGACCCTTGTCGTCTTTGCACAAGAGGTGGACTCATGTGGGCCTAAGCTATCAATTCTAATGTTTGCATGAATAGCAATGTAACTTTTGTTTTTTCTGACACAATGTGTTTTTGGTCTGTATGCTCCGAGCCCGACTCCAGTCCGAGCATATATTGATTTTTTTTTGTCCGAAACCAACCAAGCCCGTCGGGTTCTGATGGGACCTGTCAGTCTTCGGTTGGGTTGCCATGCTCTAATATGTATGTGTACGCGCACGAGTGGGAAGGGGCAAGAAAGAAATGAAACCTAAAAAAGTTGAGGCAGAAAAAAAGAGTGTTGGATCAGTGAAAAACAGACAGACAATGGATGGAATAAAAATCAGCTGTAGAGAATCAAGGTGGGCTGAGTGTCACAGCCATGGTCACATGGTTCACATCCCCGGTTCGTTCAGGTCCAGGTCCAGCTGATCCAGATTTGGTCCAATTCTGATCAGCACAGATCCCTGGACAAACCTGCGTCAGATGAACCGGACCTGAACGCACCAGGGCTGTGAAATCAGAACTGATGGAGTCTTTTGATGGAGTCTTTTTCTCTTGTTCACTGATCCAAAACTCTTTTTCCTCTGAACCATTCTGACACATTTTCTGTTCTATCTCGAACTGCCAAAACTTTTCCAGTTTATTTGTTTCTTAATCTTTTCTCTCATTCAACCACGTCCTGCACTTCCTGTTATTTATTCATCATAATATGTATGTTATAGATCCATTTACTGTTTGTTATTTGTATATTGTTCATCAGAACATGAAATTATATTTCTATCTTAGACTGGTGTGTGCACAAAGGCTCAGTCACCAGTGGCACTAATCAACGACCGTGTGTCACTGCCGGTGCTTCAACAGCCCATGTAGGAGGCAAAATGGCGCCGACCATGGCTGGGGGATGGAGCAGTGACTTCAAACTCGTGTGTACTTACCAAGGACTCATGAACAACGTAACCTGATGGAATCGCTAGTATCATATGTCAAGTTTTTAAATAGCTATATATTAAAGTTCACTACAGGTACCCTTTAAAGTACTTGGATGGGTACTTGGACGGTAAAATTTCTGAGTGGGGAAACATGTACACTTTTCGCACTGAATGGCCGCCATCTTAGCTATGTAGCGGAAGAGGTGAAGCAAGGGAGGAATCAACTTGGCTCGCAATGAGTAATCGTGATTGTCATTTCCCATATGTGCAGCATATGGTATTGGAATTGGAACAGTACTTACCCACTGAAATATGTACACTTGGTAAGTATGGAAAGTGTGTAGGGACAGTATGGACATCGGCACACAGCATCGGATTCGCTTCTGTTTGTTTCCACTTATTACTTGCCATTGTATGTTAGACTGCATTTTAGTAGATATGTATTGTATTATATAATTGCGAAAACCAAACAGATTTTTACCAAAAATCCACATGTTGAATCTTAAAGCAGATATTAAATTTGAGTTCTACATACTAGAATTGACTAATACCACACCAAAACCGATCGGTAAAAAATATTTCAGAACATTTGGTTGTACAGTGTAACCACATTTTTTTTTGTTAAGAGTTGCTGTGTTGTCGTTTTTGTTGTTAATATTTGCCGTTTTTTAATATTGGTTGTGTTCAGCTGTTTTTTGTTAATATTTGCAGTTTTTGTTAATATTTGCAGTTTTTTGTTTGTTTTGTGTGTGATTCACAGACCTCCAGCCACAGAAGATCAAGCAAAATGAAATATTCATCAACTAATATTGGACTCACTTCTGTTTGTTTACACTTATTACTTGCTATTGTATGTTAGACTGTATTTGAGTAGATATGTATTGTATTTTAATCTTTGAACAGATATTACATTTCAAACCTACATAATAGAATTGACTAAAACCATACTAAAACTTATCTGTAAACAGTATTTCAGAATATTTGTGCTGTACAGTGTAATGGAGCTGGAGTCAGACCTGGAGGAACTGTTGTTGGTGGACTGCTGCTGCTGCTGAGTGGGTCAGGGCCAGGTGACCCAACCCGCTGGGCGAGTCGAGACGGGGGTGTCCACCAAGGAGTGACGCCGTGGGTGGGGGCATGGCTGGGAGCACCCCCGGGGGTAAGAGATGTGGGTGAGGTAGGGCCGTGGTGTGAGGAGGGGCATGGAGGTGAGAGGCAGCGTGGGGGTGTGAGGTGGGGTTGAGACAGGGAGAATGGGGTGAAGGGGAGTGCAGCGGGTGCAGGTGGGGGTGCAGATATGCCGCCACGTGGTTGGACGAAACGCTGGCGGACGCAGAGTTCTCAGCATCAGAGCGGACCAGCGCCGGGTCCCTGTAAACAGTGAAGGTCTCATTCTTGTCGATAATCAGGGGGCTCTTGGTGGTGCTGGGGGTGCTACGGCCCCCCGACTCCGACCGGGCCTGGACTGGCTTAAAACTGGACCGGGGAGTTTCTGCTGCTTCGACTTTAGTGGACAAACGGCCCGTTGGAGGAGGGGAAGTGTCTGTGTACCTGGACATTTTATGTTTGGACACCTCTGGGGAGGTGTTGGGTTTGGGTTTAAAGGTGTCCAGGAGGCCTGGGGGGGGCTTGGCCTTCAGGAGGTCGCCCGGGTTTGTGTTGGGGTATGGATGGCTCTGAGAGTTGTTGGGGTGCAGGGGTTTCTGTTTAAGGGAGTCCAGGTGTGTGGGGTTCAGGGTGGGACTGGGGCTCATTTTGGAATTTGGTAAGTCAGGGGACAGGACTGTGTTCATCTTGTGGGGGGGGTGCTGCTGCTGATGATGATGATGAGGATGATGATGGTGCTGATGTTTTCTCGTCTCCTCCGAGAGAGACGGGCTCTTGATACTGGGATGGATATGTGTGTAGTGCTGCTGCTGTGTGTTCTGCTGCTGCTGCTGCTGCTGCTGCTGCTGATGATGCTGATGATGATGATGAAGAAGATGATGATGATGATGAGGAAGGACAGTCTTCTCCTTCTCCACCAGCAGGTTTTCAGCCACAGATGTGACGGGTCTAGAAGAAACACAGAGATTCAGTATCTTGAATGCTATTACACATTTGTACCAAACAGAAACAGAACCAACTGAAATGACAGGTCCACTACAGACTCCAAAGCCAATTACTTGTCACTTCACATCTGCTGTTTTCAAAAGGCAGATTCAAGTATGGCTAAGAAACAAACATGTCAACACTAGCACTTTATTGGTGGTTTATTTTGCATGGATCACTGTTAGATACACTGTTTCATACAAATTTAGGCTTGATTGATGACATTTGACTAACAGCCAGGAAAACACCACACCTCGTTAGAGTCATCACCTACCAAAAAACAATTATCCACAGAGTGCTGCTTTCAACTGGAACATATGGTCAGAACCCGAGCTCAAATGATAAACTGACTGGAATTACAATTTTCCTGAATTCAAGCTTTGTTTCCTTAATTTTACTGCCATTAAATATTGGTTCCACTGTTACACTTATTGTGATGCACATGACGCCAGGACCAACACCCTCACCACAGGTGTACCCCAAGGATCAGTGCTGGGGCCCCTTCTGTTCGCAATGTACACCACCTCCCTGGGACATGTCATTCGAACACAGGGGTTCTCCTATCACTGTTATTCTGATGACCCCCAGATGTACCTCTCGTTCCAACCAGCTGACGCCAGGGTTTCGGCACGCATCTCAGCCCGCCTCACCGACTTGTCAACATGGATGAAGGATCACCACCTACAATTGCACCTGTCCAAGAGAGTTCCTAGTGATCCCAGAGTCAATCTGTCACAACATCAACCTCAAGATGGGCTCTTCCACTGCGGCCACAAACAAAGTCACTAAAAACCTTGGCATTATGATTAATGACCATCGGCCATTCTCAAACCTTATTGCATCAGTTGCCCTGGCCTGCTGATTTGTGCCGTACAAAATACAGAAAATCAGACCCCACCTGACCCAATACATAGCGCAACTACTGGTTCAGGACATGGTCATCTCCCGCCTGGATTATTGCAACTCTCTCCTGGCACGTCTACCTGCTTGTACAATAAAACCATTGCAGATGGTGCAGAATGCGGCAGCATGTTTGGTACTCACTCAACCCAAAAGGGCCCATTTATCCCATTTATCAAGTTGTACTGGCTACTGGTGGCTGCCCGGATCAAGCACAAGGCCCTGACCCTTGCCTACAAAACCATCTCAGGAATGGCCCCAGCTTATCTGACGGACATACTAAGGCCGTAAGTTTCTGCCAGAGAGCTGCACTCCTCCAACACAAACAGACTAGCTGTGACCCCTGCTCGCTCTAAGCGATCCCAGTCAAAACTGTTCTCCGTCATTGTCCCTCAGTGGTGGGACAAACTTCCAGAAGTAACAAGACTATCATAATCTCCCTCAACTTTCAAGAAGCAAGAAAAGACTCTCCTCCTCTGTGACTATTTACTGCACTAATGCCTGAGCTGGCCCAGGCCCGGGGTAGACTAAGGCATGTTGTGCGTTGGGGGTTTGTGCGTGCATGTGTGTGGGTGTCTACTCTACTTAACCCTGTGCTAATGTACTTAAAGTGAAAAAGCAGAAAAAAAGGGAAGGGGGGAAGGGAAAGGAGAAAAAACCCAAACCTAACCGTACTTGGCATTTACACCTATTGTTCTGTACGTTTCCTGTGCACTTTGTATCTGCAAGTGTTGCATTCTATAATTATGTCCTCGATTGTCAGTTACTTTGGATAAAAGCGTCTGTCAAATGTAATGTTTAGTCAGTTTAAGTTGGATTCAAATGTGTTGTAGACTGCAACGGCATTGTTCATAGGTATAATTGGACCTGATTTTGGTTGTTTATGTCTATAGATATTTTTTATATGCAAGATAAAGTCATTTCTCCACTAAAATGAGCGGGTCACCCTGTGTTTTAAAGACCCACATCGACCTGCTTACAATCAGCATTTGTCCTTTCTCCACTGACCAAAAAATCACAGTCTAACTCCTGCTGACAAACTGTGCTTCCCCCGCTGTTCATCTGGTGACATCACCACGCTGGAACCACGCTGATGATGATATCACAAGTGAATGTTAAATTGACTGCACTTCTTTCGTGCATTTTCCACCTTCATTGTGCTCAAAGCGCTTTACAAAGGCCACACACACACACGCACGCACGCACGCAGGTGCTGCTGCCAGACCCACTGGGAGACATTTTAGGGTTCAGTGTCTTGCCCAAGGACACTTTGACATGCGTAAAGTCAGAATCAGGATTCAAACCGCCGACCCTTCAGTCACTGGACGACCTGCTCTACCAACTGAACCACAGCTGCAGAATGGTGCGTGATATGATATAGGACACTGCTGTTGCGATGTTATGACGCAACGCACATTGCCTCATGTCATGAGGTAAACTAGCAGGTTGACATAGGTCTGGTGATCCCACTGCAGCCAATCAGAGCTGAGCCCATTGAAGGCGACCTTAACCCACATCGCTGCAGAGTTGTTTGGCGTGGGTCAGTGCGCCTTTACCACTGCCACCAAAAGATGATTGTTAGCAGGTTTAAATGGGGTTTTTTGCCCAGTGGGAAAGGGATATAAGACATACTTTATTGACCCCAGGGGTAAATTTGTTGTAGACTATAGTGCACGAGTCTGCATTGTCATTCATAGTACATTGTACAACCAAGACCTCACAATGAAACACAAATAGTAACAACAACAGACATGTGACAAAAATATGATGACATGGCACATTGAGTTCATGATGCACCACCAGTAGATAATAAGTCTCATAAAACTATTGCACTATTGTCCATGCATGAACCTTGTGGATGCGTTGCTTCTGTGCAGAGTTCAGACCAATGACAGTTTGGTTCACATGCTTTCACTCTGTACGACAACAACATTACTAAATACCAACTGTCATTGTTACCATTTGTTTAAAAATATTCTAGGTCTGATAAATATTTAGATTTAAATACTTTCTGGACTATTGGTGTCACCTGACTATAAGTTATACCCACTCTTCATGCTTGCACCTACAGTGTCTGACGCTTAGTGCTAAACCAACGTGCAGCAACTCCATTTCCTTCTTTGGCACTGGATCCATCGTTGGAGAATTTGATGAGGATTTCAAAAACGCAGTTATTTTTTAGCATTATAAAGGTTGTCTTGTCTGCAATATGGCCCAAAAATTTAATTTCCTTGACTCTCATTTAGATTATTTTCCCCAGGAAGTCTGTTTGATGTGTGGGATGAACATGGTTTTAGATTCCACCAGGATAGAAGTGAGATGGAGGCACTTTGTTCCAAAAGAAATACTTCTTATTTTATTTAAAGCCTACTCCAGTGCTACTGCTGACTACTGGAGCCTTGTGTGTGATCCACAGACCAGCAAAATTAAATATTTATCTACCAATATCGTATTCACTTCTGTTTCGGTAGCTACTGTATTTCAGTAGATATGCATTTTATTACACAACTGTGAAAACTAAACAGATTTTTTGCAAAATTATCCACGTTGAATGAACAGATTTCAAATTTGAATTATATGCAACAGAATTAACTAAAGCCACACCAAAACCTCTCTGTAAAACATATTTCATGAAATTATGTTGTACAGTATAATTGTGTAATCGAATTGAATAAAATAATCAATAGATGAATGGATTGTAAAAGTAATTGACAGTTGCAGCTGTAACGACACCTATCCTTACCTGATGACCTCAGAAGGAGCAAACTCCATCTTGTGGCTTAAACTCCTGCCTGCTGTAATGCTCCCTCCCATAATCCCCTGCTGCTGTGTTGGAGGGTCAATGTCTGTTCGACGGCCCCCCTCTGACGGGGAGGGTGAAGGTGGGACAGGAGGTGAGGAGACGGGGGAGGGGTTGAGTGGAAGGTAAGGTGACAGAGCTGTGGACTCTGCCTTCTGGGAGGCCAGGAGCGCCGACACCGCCTCTGAACTCTCCTGGTGAACGGTGGCCTGGGCATCGTCGGTGATGTCGATCACACCGCCGCCGTGGAGATGGGACAGGGACGGCGTCTGTGATCGAGATGAGGCTAAAAAATACAACAAAAACAATTGAAAATACTGGGTTTGACCAGAAATTCTCAATGCACCTGCTACTGCCTACTACAGCTATGTATTGGCAAAAATGTGGCAATATGATACATATCACAATATTCAGATCATGATACAATATATCACGATACTGCTCACAAGCCAAATTTGGGGATTTTTTTGCTTCATTTTTTAGATAAGTTTTTCCAGGAATTACTGAATTATAGCAGATTTATGCACAAATTAGGGCTGCTTAATTATGGGGAAAAATCATCGCGATTATTTTGATCAATCATCATCATTTTGGTCAATCTTGAAATCATGATTATATATACGATTATGTCTTTGAATTTGGAATAGCATTTATTGAACATATAAAAAAAAAAAAAACTCCTGTTAAATATATACAAATATCTTGTAATAAAAAAAATAAACTTTTGTACTGCACTCAAACTTTTGAAAACAAGACAAAAATAAAATACAGTACAATATAAGAGAGTACAATATAAGTACAGTACTTATATTGTACAGTACAATACAATATAAGTACAGTACAATATAAGATACTCGAGTAAATTGGTCCAAAAATAAATACTTCGATAAATAAGGGCAAGATAAATACTTTGATAAATTGGTCCAAAAGAAAATTTCTAACATTTGAGTGTACTGCCACAACATTCACCAAAGTCTCAGAACGGAAACACCAAATAATTGTTTTTCCTTGAGTATATGAATTTCGAGATCAACTGAAGCCAACATCGTAATCATGATTACAATTAATTGAGCAGCCCTAGCACAAATACTAAACACATTTTTATTAGATCAGAACAGGATCTAATGCTATAATCACCAAATTGTCCTCTCTAAAACCCGAAAACTTAAATGCTTCAATCCTAACCCTAAAACTTAAATGCTTCAAATAACCACTATTTAATAATTATTAACCATTATTTAAACATTTTCTTATAATTAATCCACTGATCATGTTGATGGTTATGACAGCTCTGAGTAAATTTAAGGTCTTTATGTCAAAAATGAAGAAAATGTGACGTTTCCAGCAGAATTTGCGTGTGGATCTTTAAAAGTTAAAACCGACAAGGGCGAAATGACGGTTATCGGAATGAATTTCAGTCACTGTAAATTTTCCGTTTATCGCCCAAGCCTAATACAAGCTCAGAGACAAGAAGGCATTAGGGTCTCCTACCTTTCATTGCATTCTTGCCGTTGTCGATGACGCTGCCCTGGACGCTGCTCTGGACGCTGTCAGACATCAGTGACGTCTGTTGCTGTGGAGACTGAGTGATCTGCGTTACTGCCACAAGTTCCTCCTCCTCTTTAGATATAATTTTATTTATTTCCTTAACAACTCCCTTCTTGTTGTCTTCTGACGCTTGAAGCTCCGCCCACGGAGACAGGCGACCAATGAGAGATGATGAGTCATTGATTTTGACACCTGACATCAGTGGCTTCTCATCCTCCTCCATTTTGGACACAGCGCTTTGTTTGCAGTCAGTGCTGCGAGTCTTTAACTCATTTTCAGAGTTGGGCTCTGAGGAAGAGGATGAGGAGGAGGATGACGAGGATGAAGACGAGGAGGAAGAAGAGGAGCAGGAAGAGTGGGCTGTCCTCTTATTGTGGGGATTTTCAGAGTCACTGCTCTCTGACAGATCAGATGTTAAGTCCGTCTTCAGCCTCTTTAATCCCGCCTTCTTCTCATCATCCTCTCCTTTTCTACGTTTGTTAATGGCCTGCTTGGCCTTCGACTTCAAGTCTGAAACAAAAAACACAAAACATTCATTTTAAGCACATTTCTATGTTGTACTTTCTCTCTTGGAAGTGGAGCGACTGAAGGAAAACTGAAAAGTTCACCTATCTGTTCTGCAAAAAGATGTATACATATAACAAATTATACTATTAATACAAATTAAAACACAAATATAAAAATGTAACATACAAATGAATAAACACACAAAATAAATGTGCATTTGAAAAATACTTTTGAGATTTGAAAATAAATATGCATGAATGTGGATTTAGCATTTGTGGATCCCTTTTTTGCTTTTCTCTCAATGATGTAATTTTGAGACGTTCCTACTGACAGACCAGATCCACAAATGCAAACCAGCTGATTGGAATATAAATGCACCCTCCACTGCATAACAAGCAAATGACAGTGTTGTGCAGACAATCATTGGTAGCCTATCCAGTTTGGACTCATATTGAGTAAACGCAACTACACACCAACATGGAAGTCACCAGGGGATTTAAAGGGGACATATTGTGCAAAAATCGTTTTTTGGAGTAATTTTGTTCCTATTTGGGTCTCGTCTGGTCTAA
>JAPTYR010000012.1:3696264-3709684 GCA_029814505.1 Siphamia roseigaster
TGTTTTTAAAATGTTTTAATGTCTCTTATCTTAACTGTCTTTTAATGCATTTTAATCATTGTGATTTTCTTGTATGTTTAATGTAAAGCACTTTGAATTGTCTTGTACATGAAATGTGATATACAAATAAATTTGCCTTGTCTAATGGAAGTATTTTGGTTCTCTATGGCTTTGTTGTTGTTGGGGTTTTGTTTGTGTTTGTTTGTTTGTTTGTGTCCTATTTTGTCAGTGTTATTATTGCTATTACTTTTTTGTTGCTTGTTTTATTTTATTTCTTATTTGTTTTTTTACTGTGGAACTGCTAAAGCCTCAGGAGGTAAAGGGTTAATTGAATCATGTGTGATGGAAGAGGGAAATATCGAAAACATGCAGAACACTGGCCCTCGAGGACTGGAGTTTGACACATCAGGGGTTAAAGGGTTAATTTTGACTCGACAGATGAAGTCAGCCCTTCGTTGACTTGCTGTTGTGTGTCACATGGCAGCAGGTTTTGGTATTTGTATGAACCAAACTGTCTTCTTATCGGTGCCAGGATGGAAACAAGCCTCTAATGTCAGACATATGGGCATTTGTGGCAGTAACTGGTTCCCTACGACACCTTCAAAAACGCCAAGTCACTGAAAACTAAAAGAATAATTCACTAGCAGGAAATAAAAGAGGAGAGTATGAGGAGATTGGCCTCCATTAAAAGTGTGGAAGTGAACGTAGAATGGCAGAGTGTCGTCCCACTGAACCCGCTAAAAGGATTCATCTCTTCCGAGAAGCAAATGCTACTGTTTTACATTTATTATCACCACTTATGGCTCAAATCATAATGTTTCGGAAGCAAACATATCTCATCAGTATTGTTATTACTACACACTTTGACATTATGCTGTTTTTCCATTGGCTGACTGCCACTGCAAAACACTTGTCTGTTTGAGCATTAAAAACTGCTGGAGTTTTTTATTCATCTAGAAAACCAAGCATTCATGTTTGGTTTTTGTTTGGTTTTTTCTCAATAAGTATAATTTAGAGCAGCTGGTGTTTAAAGCAAAGTAACTACGTAAAACTAAACCCCATACATTGATAGAAATATAAGCAGAAAAGGGAATATTAACCCAGTAAATGCTAAGTTTATTTGCAGCAGCTCTATTTCCTTCTTCAACAGCTGGATCAATTGTTAACAAGTTTGTTTGTTTGTTTGATTGTTTACAAAATAACTCAAAGACTAATGAACGGATTTTGCTGAAATTTTCCAGAAATGTTGAGGATGGTCAAAGGAACAAATGATTCGATTTTGGTGACGATCCAAAAACCACCATTATCAAAAAGGCAATTTAGTGAATAACTACTGAACTAATAATAGAATCAACATGAATCCACCTGCAAGAGGAACATTTTCATGGTCAGTGAATCTAAAGATTGAGACTAAATAATTGTAGGACTGTTATTTCAGGTGGAAATCCCAATATGGAGGGAACAGGCTGCTTGGCGGAGGACTGCGCTCCCTGAGTGCTTTTTTTCTAGTTCAATTTTTTTTTTACACTACCTGAGCCACTTTATATTTTTAGAACTGCCTGAAACCATAACAGGGTTCCCACTTCAAGTCAGACTGAAAATTCTCTGACTTTTCCCTGACCACCAAGTAGAAATCCCATGACATTTCCTAGAAACAAATGTCCAATTTAACAATTGATCAATGAGCAGAAAAGGACATTTCAAGCAGTCAAACCAGGCCTAGTGTATATAAAGTATACCTAAATAAATTACGAGTTCGGCAAGATTTCACCTGCACAATTTAAGTATTTGAGGTAGACTCAGTCCAAGAACCCCCCACCCCATGGAAATAGAACATTTACAGAATCTGCTGTGCTGTAGCCGGTGAAAAACAGCAGAATTTCCATCAATACTGAGACACACAAGTATAGTGTAAAACACAGAAATAAGCACTGGTCTCTTTCAGTCTCTTCTGTTGATGTATATAAAGTCATTATCCTCTGTGTCTTAGTGATTGATTTTATTTATGGATTATAGACAGAGCCAAACAAAACCCAAAGGATAATGTGTTAGAGCAGGGGTCTCAAACATGCAACAAAAGGTCTAAACTGGCCTGTAGCATGAATTGGCTAAGTGCAAACTTTACACTGAAGATATTAAAGGTAGCTTAGAAGATATTTTCCTGGAGCTTTTTTTTTTTAACTATATTGTTTAAAATCCCCTTCACACCCTGATTGAAACCAATTAAAAGGGACGGGACTGAAAAAACACGATCCAATCCGCCAAATGATTCAATGGTGATATGTCAAACTCAACTGATGTTTCAACTCCCCCTTCTGCATGTGCAATCTAGAATTCTGGAGGCGTGGCTTCAGGGCAAAGTCTGAATAAAGGTGTCTGGATATTTCAATTGTCTATTTTCTAGGGCTGCCAGTTTAACATGTTAATAAGAGTAATTAATTACACTGCAAATGAACGCGTTATAAAAATTAATGCAATTATTAGGCCTGGTTCATAGTTGACGTGTGCAAGCGACAGATGCAATGTGTGGAAGCGACATGCGGAAGTGACATTTTTATCAAATGACTATGAAACATTTTGAATTTGTGTATAGATTTAGTATCATTTTGAATTGAGGCTCTGCTTAGGTACCTATTTGAGACTCCACCTTATTTTATTTCTCCATTTTATTTATTTACCTGTATTGTTATTTTATTTTTGAATAATGCACCTGGCCTCATTGGTTTGCTGAATGTGCTTGACCTTTTTCTGTTGAATTTCATTGATGGAACAAACTTCACCAATAAAAATCTGGATTTCAAATCTTCTCTTTTGTGTTTATTCAATTGATCAGTCAAGCACTGCAATTTTGTAATGTACTAGAATTAAAATTCTTTATTTGGGGACCTTTAATATATGAAATTAAGATGTGATTAACTTGATTAATTACAAGTCTTGTAATTAATTAGATTAATTTTTTTAATCACCTGCCAGCACTAGCATTTTTGAAACGTAGCCGCAGTAACTCTTCTTCCAGGATCTCCTACCCTACCTTTAACAATCAAAGGTGTCAAACTCATTTTACTTCAGGCTCCACAATATGATCTACAGTAAAATTACAGATAAGTGACAACTTATTTTTTCGACTGGTTCGACTGGACTTTTCAAGTCAAACTTGTCCAGTTGAACCTTGAAAAACAATCAACAACAATGAGACCTGGGCAAATAAGAAACTGAATGACAAACTGTTCTTGTTTTAGTTCCAAACTCCCAATTTTATCAGTTTTGTACCCATTACCACATGTTTGTGTAATGTGTGTAATGCACTTGTACAAATAAGTTCAGGAAGAAATTTGTTAATATATTTTTTCAGGTTATTCATGTGTATTCGTTTTTTTTATGTGAAAAGATAGTTTGTAAATTTAAATATTTTCACAATTTCATGTTTTTATTTCACTAAAACAAAGAAAAAAAAGATAAATGTAGGTTACGATGCTATTACTTTAGTGGTTGACTTGAATGCGGACCCTGGAAGAAATGAGTTTAAAAATATTGTTTATTGTTAAAAATATTGTTTGCCACTTGAGGCAAGCTAGTTTTCTAGACTACTTGAATATAGCTTTCCCAAAAAGGGTCTGAGGTATTACCGAAATTTCACTCAAATATTAGTATACAACTTTATTATTTACTAAAATTAAAATTATTGCTTGGAACTTTCCTATTTATATGTTCATTCCAAGTTATAAAAATGGTTCGTTCAACATGTTTTTGTGAAAAACAGTTTAAAAAAAAATAAATAAATAACACATTTGATAAATAACACATTGAACTCTCTGACAATGTAAGAGAATGAGTTTGAAAGACATTTTTCAGTTTAAGCGTTTATACAGGAAAAGAATTGAGTTGCTTTATAGAAATGCGTAATGAGGTAAAAAAAAAATTATTGACTGCTACGTAAACTATGAATATTGTCGTATGGACATGTATATGCTGAGGTTGTTGAGGAAAGTTCTTCAATTGTTGAGTCTGTTTATATAACTGCTGCTATTATTATTATCTTGTGCATAACTCAATTACTGCTTTATCTATTAGTGTTGCGGTCAAATACTGGAATTCTGTTTTAGTGGTGGAAATTCTAATGTTGTAAGTAGGAGAAGCACAAATAAGGCTCTGGTTTCAGCTTCTTCCCTTTTTCAGTTACAGTTTTGTAGGTTGGGTATGTTTTATGTGTATGTTAGTTGTATTTTTTTTATATAAATGAAATAAATACATTTTTAAAAAAATAAATAAGATTTAGAACGGCTGCTGTTTTATTGACAACAATAATTGGGTGAGGTTGACATTTACATGGAATTTCTCATGAAGGCAAAATCATAAAAATTCAAAAACAGCTAAAATACACTCAGAATCCTAAGGGTTAATGTGCTGGAACAAAAACATTTATTAAATGGTGCAAATCTCACAAAAGAGAAAAGGTACACATGACCAAAATATGCTGAGCAACGGATAACAGAGTGAGGAAGACAAACCCAAACCACATTCACCACAGTGTTAGCACGCTCAGCTTTAGTGTGTGTGCGTGTGTGTGTGTGTGTGTGTGTGTTTTTTCCCACAAGGGTTGTTTTTAGGTGATGCAACAAATGTTGTTTTCAGAGTCATACTGTAGTGTGGGGATGTGTCTTGTTTGTGCCAGTGTCTGGGTTGATGCACAACCGTAGCTGCAGATAAAAATAAACTCCTGTGCTTTCTGGTGGAAGATGTGAAAATGAAGACATTTGCTTCACAATTCAGTAATAAAGTTTATAAGAGGAAGCATTAAAAACACACCACAACGCAGGTGTCACGTAGGGATGAGTTTTATCAGCACTGCTACTCTGATTAATACTATAACATTGCTCGACAACAATCCCCGAATGTAGTTTCGGGGATATTATGTTTTTGGTCCGACCACCGCCAGCTCCAGATACTGTAGGTGTTAACGCGATATAACTTGAAAAATATTTGGTTTACAAATTTGATCTTTTGCATATGGTTGGATCTAATGGAGAGAAAAAACTGATTTGATTTTGGATGATTTGCCATTTCTAGATTGCCCAAAAGGGGCCGCTCAAAAGATTGAAATCACTAAACACCATACCTGTCTGGTTAAAGGGCCCATATGCTATTTTTCACGATCTGCAATAAATTCTAATACCATTAGTGATATAATTTCGTGTTAGACAACATTCAACTCTCAAAAATAATGTTAATATGGACCTTTTTCATATATTTGATAGAGACCTCCCGTCGAAATGAGTCACCAAACGCCTCCTTCCATCCTTCTCCCTGTAAGCCGCACCCTCTCCCCACTCCCACACGGTGATGCGGTCTCAGGGCAAGGAGAAGTTGTTGTTTTTATTTTTAACTTGTACTTAAAGAAATGTGCAAATATAGTACATAAGATAAAATGTAATTTTAACATGTAAAACTACATTAAGTAAAGATTGCCCTGGAGGAGAAATCCGTTGGTGCATCAGCAACATCAAACAACTCGTTTCACAGGGGAATCACGGCTCCTGGTGTCTTTTCCCTTCCCCCGCAGGGGGAGAGATAATCAATCAAAATGATACTTTGAGCATGAATATGAGACCCCAATAGCTCTGTTAAGAGGCCAAACCCCCCAAAAAGCTGATTTTGCATGATCAGGGTTCAGGGTTATAACCTTAGCTGTCACTTCTGACAGCTAGTGGGCTAGTTTTATTTTTATTATTATTATTATTTTTTTTTTAAGAAATGATTTGCTTAAGAGATTAAATGTGGTAAATGTCACATATTTCAATCAGATTAACTGGAAAACAGATGGCTAAAGTGCTGGTTAGTTGATCTTTTCCAGGTACAGTTGTGCTCAGAAGTTTACATAGTCCAGCAGAATTTGTAATTCTGTTAATAAACTGTTCTTTCACATATGGCTTTTGGTCACTATTAAACAAATATGTTTATTGTTTTAAAAACATACTGACAACAGAAATGATCCAAATGACCCTGATCATAAGTTTGAATACCCTAGTTCTAGGGTGGAACCCTACCTTTTATTATTAACTTTATGAATACTGGCATTTTACATCTTGCCCAGGGACAACAGTTGAAAAGCTTTTTTTAATGCCAATATTGGCTCATTTACAGAAATGTAAGGCTGCAAACTATCGAATATTCTGTCTTTTTTTTTCCCATCAATTAATCGGATAAATTCCATTTTTGTTTATACATTTAACAAAACCAATCAATAAAGGGGAATGGAAGATGATGGGAGATGGTGGAGGTATTTTGAGGTGCCTGGCTGTATGAAAGAGTATTTAGCTTAATAATTTCACTACCTTGGTACATTTGCTAAAAAAAACAAAAACTACAACATTCTAACAGGTTCTAGCATTCAGCAGTCAGCAATACATTAACAATACATAGAAGCTCCGAGCCCACTTTGAGGAAGGGCTGTTGATGTGTAGATGCTTTCAGTTCAGGTGTTGCAGCATTGATGACGTACTTTAGTGGGAAGCTAATGCTAATGGTGCAGGGATAGAAAAATGCTAATGCTGCAGTGAGAGGCTAATGCCATTTTACTCTGTGCACACTGTTGTCTCCCTTACACAGTGTAAAATGGTCCCAAACTTAAAAAAATATTTTTAACGCATGTCACTACTTTCTGCCATTTCCACTGACAGTTGAACATAGACACGGTTTGCGCATGGTGCCGCCAAACATCTGTGACATGTACACATGTACACATGTACAGAACATCAGTTCCAACAGTCTGTGTGAAAATGATAGCGGGAGGTGCAGAGTGATATGATGGCAACAAGATTAACTTTGATATCAATTAGACAAATACCAGAGACAATGAATCTACCTCCAAAATATTTTGTACTGGAATTATTCGAATTCCTCGAAGAATCATTTCACTTCAACAGAAATGTTCGTTAATGTGTACTGTCCCTGACAGATAAATAAATGTAACAGCAGCATAAGCTCCATGAATGAGTGGTTCAACGTTCCTTTATTTATACCCATAGGTAGATCTGTTTTGCAGAAAGAATGATTTCATTTGGCGTAACAAAACAATACAAGAGTACACATTGATACCTGTTAAGCTGGTACTTGATCAAGTGTTAAGACAAAAGAGACAAAAAACTGCTCAGTGTTCCACTGTTCATCAATATAGCAGCATGGATAACTAAAAAGATTAAATAAATAAATACGATCCAAGTCAATAAAAAACAAGATGCAATAAACCACAATAAAAAACCCCTAAAGAAATAGAAACTGTCTAGATAAAAACATAAAAGTAAAAATTAGAAGTCCTAATAAGGATAGGATAAATAAATAGAGTGCAGTGTCACTACTTTTAATTAAGCTCAGTGACAGCGACAGGAACAAAGCTGTTTTTAGAACGCTGTGTCCTGCACCTTGGGACTAAAACCTCCGTCCAGAGGAAAGGAGCTGAAATTGGCCCCGTAAAGGATGGGAGTCATTGTCCAGAACTGATGAAGCCACTTTCCTCTGGACCCGTTTAGTGGACAGGGAGGCAGGACAAGACTGCGACTGGCCAATCAGGCGTGTGTGTAACCTCAAAGTATAAGGACACTGCAGACCTGAAGGACACACACGGACACACACACACACGGACACACACACCAGATGGGGTCACAGCTTTCATTTCACCTTCTTCCCTTCATCTTCCACTCTGCCTGTGTTTCTGCCTCTGTCTGAGTCTCCTGCCCTGCTGCAGTGTTCTACTTTCCCAGCTGCGTTCAGCTCTAAATTAAACCAGCATATACTATAAATAGCTCAGAAGAATGCAGCGTTACAAAGGTTGGCCAACAACTCCTGTGTACTCTCTACAACTGCAGTTCTAGGGTTTCTCTCACTGCTCTCATGCCAACACTGCACTGGCTTCACTTTTAATCAATTGCACGCACGCGCACACACACACCAAGTCAAACATTTAGCTTTTACACTGGAAAGAATTCAAAGTGTATTTTTTATAATTTTTAGTCCAAATATTTCCTTTCAGTTAAAATAAGACTTTCAGGGGCCACATTTGATCCACCAGTGGGTTGGATGAGTAAAATAATAATAAAAAATAATGACATAATAACCAATGAATAATGACAACTCTAAATTGCTGTCTTTATTTTAATGGAAACACATTACATTCTGAAAATACATTATTTTATAAATTACCCAAACAAAAGAGATAGGAATAACATGAAAAACTGACAGTTCTTAAGAAAAATAAGTGCAATTTTAACATGATTCTACCTGAACTTCTCATTGGCCCATGCGTTTTATTATGGATCAGAGCTACATAGACACTAAACACTGAGTAACAGAAGCAGAAAATGGTTTGTTGTACTGAATTTTCTTTAGACATTTCAGGTCGTTCATATTTGTTCAGGTTATTCACATCTTATTGTTACGGGATAGTTTGTAAATGTACATATTTTCATAATTTAATGTTATTTTTTGCACTAAAAGACAAACATTTTAAGTTGACATTATTTATAGACATAATGTAAATTTTTTCACATCAAACCAAGAAGAAAATATGGAGTCATATATTCGGACCACTAAAAAAATTATAAAAATAATAACATAATAACCTAGACACAATAACGACTCAAATTTTTAACAAAATTTTTGGAGTGGGGAACAAAAACAAAAAACTGGTTCTGGTTCTGTTACTAAGTGTTTAGAGAGTCTTTGCAGACTTGATCCATAATGCACATGTAAAAAATTATAATTTAAGGCAGAATATTTGTAAAGAAATGTCTTTCTTTCCCACGTTATTCACATCTTTTTTTGTTCGGATAGTTTATAAAAGTAAGTATTTTCATAATTTAATTGGGGGGGGGGGTTTGTCATTTGTAGATTATTCAGCTATTATTTTACTGGTCCGGCCCACTGGAGATCAAATTAGGCTGAATGTGGACCTGAAAGAAAATAGGTGTAAGATCCCTGTGGTAGAAAAACCTGAATCTGCCCAGGGTTATGCACCCATAAAAGTATTGGAAACTAACAAAAGCTCTAAAGGGCAGTTAATGACCCTTTCAGCTTTTATTGTTTGGTTTGGTTTATGCTTGGATTATAACTTTATTAAGTTTATCAAAGTATCATTTTATCATTTAACCCTTTAACTCCTGAGGCTTTGGCTGTTTCTGTTGATTCTGTTGCTCTTTTTTTTTTTTTACTGTGCAACTGCTAAAGTGATCAATAAAAATGAATAAAAAAAAACAACAATATGAACAAAGTAAGACACAAACGAAACAAAAATAAAGAAAAAAAAATAGAATTAAAAACAAAATGCAGAAAATAAATAAGCAACAAAATGAACAAAACCTATTAAATATTTACAAAATAGAAAACATGAAAAAAATTAGCAAAAAGATTAACTAAAATTAAGACAGACAGACAAAAAGAACTAATATTGTCATTTGGTTCCAGTAGTTTTAGTTATCTTTTTCTAAATCATTTGCTTTTTAACACCCGTTTATCTCGATTGGATATCAGTTCCATCAACAAAACTCAGTAAAAACAATTTAAAAATTACTGAATTTTTTAAATATTTCAACAAAACCATCCATTCAGAATGTGTCAGCACTGATGCATCAGTGCTTAAAGAGTTAATGGGATTTGTTTGCACTAAAACAAAGAAACATTTGGACTTGTCATAATTTCAAGGTTATTAAGTTCTTATTATACTGGTCCGACCCACTGGAGATCAAATTGGGCTGAATATGGAACCGTAAAGAACAGGAGTTTGAGAACCTTGTTGTATAAAGTTAGTGTTCTATTGTTGGTAGCTAGAAAGCAACTGACAGCAGGTAAGATAATCTCTGTAGCAGACATGTACACCGACACCACAGGCGTCTGCGTTTATGTACGACAGATGGGATCGAAGTAATGTGACACTGAAATTAATGTGGAAGCGTATGACGGCAGGAGGAGGAAACGGGACAGAAGAGATGAAATGGGAACAGCAGCAGCACAGACAGAGTGCTTTGTGTTGGAAGCCTTTAGCACAGGAAGAGGCTGGACTGTCAGACCAACAGCCCCAGGACACTTTAGGTCCCCTGCCCTCACAACCACGACTGTGTAGAATACAATAGAATAGAATATCTTTATTGTCATTGTACAAGAATAAAATTCGAAGTGAAATCCACTTTAGATGCCATGGAGTTAAAATATACACACAAACACACACATACATACATGTGCACACATTATTTTATTTACTTACCTTTATTTAACCAGGAAGTCCCATTGAGATCAGAAATCTCTATTGCAAGGGAGACCTGGCAAAGTTAGCAGCCTTATATAGTTAGTATATAAAAGCAGTAAAAAGGTTTAAAAGGGATAAAAGGAGTACCCTAGATAAAATAAATATCTAAAACAGAACAATGTGCAGGGTGCAAAACAATGAACACACCATTATATTAATACTATCCATCCCATTATACTGGCAAGAATCTGAATATACCATACAAATCACAATACTAGGATCACAATACCATATATTGGAACAGTGTTAAAGCAACATTTGTTTCTTTTCTAGGGCTGTCAAAATTAACACATTAACACAGACTAATTAACATCTGATTAAAAAAATTTAACCCAATTAAATGAAATAGTATTTTACAGTTCTGTTGAAACTGTTGAAGGTGTTGAATAAACATGGTAGCCTAATTGCAAATATATTCATATGTTTGGGATATTTTATCACATGTTTTTGGAGGGTTTTTGTATTTTAGTGGAGTTTTTGAACATGTTTTGAATTTTCATTCACTTTTTGTGTGTTAGTTTATATTCTGTGGATTTTAACGTGTTTTGTATTTTTTTTTCCTCTGTATTTTTTGTGTTTCTTAGTGTATTTTTTTGGGGCTGTCAAAATTAATGAATTAACAGATGAATCCATCATCATGATCATTCTGATTAAACATTTTAATGCAATTAAGGCTATGCTTATACGGTGATGATGAAAACAGAATACGCAAAAATGGCATCTTGTCTTCAATTTTTCATCTGTGTTTAGACGAGTGTTTTCAGGAGGAAATGTTTGTTTATATTAAGACGCAACAGTGGACGAAATTCGATTGGATATGCATGCCAGGCCGCTGGACGCTTTTTTTTCCGCAGATGTGAAGATAGAGTGACAGAGGCAGACAGAGAGAGAGAGGGGTAGAGCCGTGGATGGGGAAGGGAAAAACACACACACATTTACAGTGATAAAGCTGCTGCTGCTGATGGTGGTGCGCTCACCCTCGGTCCCAGAGTCACATCAGAACACACCACAAGGAGGAACACGCGTGGCAAAACATGTTTTGTGTTTCTTGCCATTTAGACAGAGACATGCCCCGGGTCATCTTCAAAACTCCCCATTCCGGGAGGGGCCTTCAAATTTTAGCATTTTCAGACTCCGACGGTACGGCAGCCCTGTAAATGAAAGGCACTTCCGATAAAGTATTTTGTCGGTTTCACTCGCAATCGTCCTCGTGTAAACGGCATCCAAACGGAACAGTTGTTTACACTTGCTTTGTTGAAACTTTTGAAGGTGTCGAATAAACATGTTAATTGCGTAGATATCCATAGTTTTACATGATTTGGATATTTTATCACATTTTTGGTGGGTTTTTTTCTCGTATTTTAGAAAAGTTTTTGAATATGTTCTGGATTTTTCATAACTTTTTTTTGGGTGAATTTTAGCATCTTTTCACCCCGATTTTGTTTTCTCCCACCATTTTTCCTATTTTTCCTTCACTTGCCAGTAAATAATGGCAGGAAAAAAAAAAGAGCATATCAGCCAATACTGATCCAAGAAAAAAAATGGAAATATCGGCCGGGGGACATATCGGTCTATCATTACTTTAGAGTAGACAAGGGGAGAAAACATACTGAATTAATCACAAGAGTTTCACGAAAACAAAAACTAATCAGTGTAGAGACTCGGGGGGTGGAACGGCTTGTGCCAGACAGAGGTTGAAAAACACACTGCTCTGGTATTAAACTGTGTGGTTTGGTCAAAGTCTTGAGTCAGCACTAACACGTCGGTAAGCTCCACCCCTGTCCCTCAGTCTCAACACACACCATAACTTTCATTGGAAAACACATTCACACAAAGCGCTGCAGCAGGCTGGGTTGGACGGCCAAACACTGACTTCATTGTACCGTTTTATGCCAAACAGATTGTAGCACCCTCCTCCCCCCCTCGTCTTCCTGTCCAACTGGAAAAACAGAGAGGGGAGTGGCCAAAGATTCAGAGCTCTGAGTCAGTGAGTGAGTGCATGTGTGTGTGAGAGAGAGAGAGAGAGAGAGAGAGAGAGGGGGGCTCTGCCTGTTTTTACTGCTCCGTCAGGTTCAAAGGTCGTCAGAAGAATGGGCAGCTCTGTTATTTGCAAGGACCATTTAGGAACGGAGGTGTGTGTTGTACAGTCAGATTCTCAAATGGCTGCAGTTGTGCGTGTGTGCGTTAGGCTACATTCACACTGCAGGCAAATGTAGGCCAAATGAAATTTTTTGCTGTTATTTGACCTGTATCTAGGGCTGCTCTATTAATAGAATTTTAATCATAATTACGATTTTGGCTCCAGATGATCACAAAATCCATATAATCGAGGAACGACAACTATTTGGTGTTTCTGTTCTGAGACTTTAGTTTGATCAATGTTGCGGCAGTGAACTCAAATGTGAGAAATGCATTATTTCTGAATAATTTACTCAAGTACATCTATCTCATATAGTGTTTATTTGTTTGTTTTCAAAAGATTGAGTGGAGTATCATAGTTTACTTTTTATTACAACATTACAAAATATTTTTTAGATATTTTACAGGAGTGGGTTAAAAAAAAAAAAAAAAAAGTTCAATAAATGCTGTTCCAAATTCAAGGACATAATCATGTAAATAATCATGATTTAGAATAGAGTAGAAGAATAAAATAGTATTCTATTCATCCCACCCTGGGTTACAGCAGCAAAAAATATGACGTGCAGGTGTAAAACAGCAAAGAATATGGACATATATACAGAATTTCCAGTATTCACATTGCATTACATAATGGTTATAGGAATGACCTGGGGAAGCACTCCTTCTTGCATGGGAGGTGTAACAGTCTATTGCTGAAGGAGCTGCTCAAGGCCTTTACAGTGTAGTGCATGGGGTGGGAGGGGCCTCTACACTATGGTGCATGGGGTGGGAGAGGCAGTCCATAATGGACATCAGTTTTTTCAGTGTCCGCCACCTCCTTGATGGAGTCTTGCGAGCAGCCTAGGACAGAGGGTTAGCATTAACCGTCAGTTTAGGACAGCGCTGTTTCTATCAGTTTGTTGAGTCTCTTTCTGTCTCTGTTCGCGCCCCCAATGGTGAATCACAATTATGGACCAAAATAATCATGATTATGATTTTTTCCATAAT
>JAPTYR010000012.1:3743922-3758309 GCA_029814505.1 Siphamia roseigaster
CGTCAAATATCGATATCGTGAAAATCCTAAAAAATATCGAGATATTTTTTTTTGCCCATATCGCCCACCCCTACTATATTTCAAAAGCTGTGAGTAAAAGTGGTTTCCAGTGAAAGGTGCACATTAAGTAAAGTCATAGACATACACATATATTTTCATTAAAATTCAAAGACATTAATGATCAGAAAATCACACTAGTTACTTATTTGACACAGGAAGAACTCCGTGATCCAGTTACCCTCTGGGAAAATATTAAAAACACAATCTGGACTTCCTCTGTTAGACTCGATTCAAATTCACCAATTAGCGGGTTAATTTTGTCACACTATTAAGGTTACTTAACCAATAAAGACCCAAACAGCCACGAACGACCAAGAAATGTACTGATCTAAATTGTTTAATACTTGTTGATCCTTTAAACCCATCATTACATGTCCATAATTGGTGTAAAATACAATTGTTCATCTTTTCATGGTCATCAGATATGACCCATTTGGATGTTCAGAGGCGCCGTAGTTACCATGGAAACACCATCTTTTACAACACTGACACACTAGGTAAAACCCAAGGAGTTGTTTTAATCACAGTGGATGGACACACTGGGTTTATGTTGAATTAAGTTTTCCCTGTTTTTGATACAATAATCCTAGGAGGCAAATCA
The DNA here is from genome assembly GCA_029814505.1 of Siphamia roseigaster. Lineage (NCBI taxonomy): Eukaryota > Metazoa > Chordata > Actinopteri > Kurtiformes > Apogonidae > Siphamia > Siphamia roseigaster. Next base: position 3,744,584 of record JAPTYR010000012.1, read on the forward strand.
TTTATGAAACTTGGGGGGTAATAAAAAATCTTGTTGTATGATGATTTTACAGTACCATTTTGTGCGTGGAAATTTTTGCCCACAAGGTTGTCTCGAGGTATTTTTTTTGAGTGAGGCATAAGGGTTAAATCATCTCTGGATAATACTGGCCATCTCTGGTAGATGTTAAAGGATCATGCTCTTTATTTCCTTCAGGACAAGAGTGTGACTGAGGGTTGGGTAAAGTTTTTTGTGTTTTCCCAAAAATAACAACAATGAGTTAGGGCATTATTTTAATAGGATGACTTTTTTAAAATTAATTTAGTGTAACGGGGTTTTAGGAGCTGCCATATCAAGTTTAACAAATGCTCATAATTGAAAACAATTAAGGCTTACCAATTACAATGCCTAAAACACATCTCGATTAAAATAAAAAAATGCTGAATGTGTTAAGTTCTCTGGTTCGACTCATGAGGCAGTTTGACAATTTTCCTGTGTCTGCTTCGCGCCCGATGACTGTTTCATGTTTGGATTTGCAGCTCAGCAGGAAGAGAGCAGGAGTCGGCGACTTGGCAAACTCTGCACTGCATGACTTAGTTTTTCTAAATCAAAAATCAACAGTGATGTGAGTGGTGAGATTTCTGCAGATTCCAGGCCTGCAGACAGAACAGACGTCTGAGCAGGGGAAAGGGAAAAGGACAGTAACACTGATAACTCTTTTGTTAAGAAATTATCTCTTCTTCTTGAGAGAGAGAGAAAAAAAAACAATTTAAATTCTAGATCAGAAGGATTATTTTGCACCAACCGACCCAATTTTCATCAGCAGAAATATTCTGAAATTAGGAGATTTGGTAAACCTCCACACTGGGCCTGTTTACATCTGAGTTTTTATTCGTGTTTAACACAGAATAACGGTTAATTCTTCTTTAAGATGACAATGTAAACACCTAATTCCAGTTGAAATACCTAGTTCAGAACTTAAAATGATTCCAAATTAAGTCACTTGTTTATTTCACTCCTTCCTCTGACATGTAAATGGTTAATTCCACTTTAGCACTGTTCCAGTTGTTCTGCACATGCTCCTGGTCTTGTCACGGTGAAGCACATTTTTCGCACGGATGACGCACATATTTCGCACTGCCGGCATTAATATGTTGATTTGGTTGAGCTGCTGCTTCAAAATTATTACAAAAATAAATTCCAAAATTGTATGTAGTATCTGTCCTTCCAAGTTGCCAGTTTAAATGAAAGCAAAACAGGAACTGGACGCCATCGTTTACTTCTGGTAGACATCAAGACATTAAGTGGGCGTTCTGTCCAATCAGAACCCTCTGTACCTTCAGCTCTTAAAGCTGAATTGACTGGAGCAGAATACACTTGTTTCTCATGTGAACCTTCATTCAGAATTAACATTTCCATGTAAACACGAAGGAAATGGCTTTAATTCCAAATTATTTTATTCAGAATTAGAGTTGCTCAATTAATCTCATTTTAATCAAGATTACAATTTTTGCTCCAGATGACCTCAAAATTCATATAATTGAGGAAAAACAATTATTTGGTGTTTCCGTTCTGAGATGCGCAGCCTTCCACTTCTTTGAATGTTGTGGCAGTGGACTCAAATGTGGGGAATTTTATTTTGGACTAATTTACTCAAGTATATATTTATATCATTGTATTTTATTTGTTTCTGTTTTCAAAAGATTGAGTGCAGTATAACCAGTCATGGAGACTTGAGACTTAGTAACTTGGACTCGAGTTAATATTATTATGACTTGACAGAAAATGAACTTGACTCAGAAGGTTAAGACTCGGGACTAGACTTCTAACATGATGACTTGAATGACTTAAGTGTTCATCACATCATGTTTTCAGTGTGAATACTAAATGTGAATACAAAATTTATATTCAATTTGAAATCATGTTGATGATTAAAGGTGGATGTGGGCTGAGAATAATGTCAGCCACACCTACTCTGCCTGGGCTACCTTACATGGCACGGTGCGTCCACTCCGTTGGTTCCAGATAATATCTGTTATCAGCATGTCTACGCCAAGAGTAATAACCTTCGGCTTCAAAGAGTGAGTGAGTGAGTGAGTGAGTGAGTGAGTGAGTGAGTGAGTGAGTGAGTGAGTGAGTGAGTGAGTGAGTGAGTGACAAAGTTTAATACAACCTTGTTTAGCTGTTACTAGTTTTATCACAATTTTGTTTGATTCCATTAGGTATTTTACTGAACATGAGTATTTACAGTGCAAATATTTTTTAACAGGTTGGGCACGTTTGACAGTGATGTTTACTTATACTTACGGTAGCCTACTTATACGTATATTGCCTTCAACTTTATTAAGGTCAATTTCTGCAAATTAAATTTTAACAATATGCCCAAAGGTGACTTGACTTGGACTTCACTTGTCCCATTACAGGACTTGACTAAACCAAGGCAAAAATACTTGCGACTTACTTGTGACTTGAAGGTTAAGACTTGAGACTTGCACATGTGTGCCTTGGTCCCATGTCAGAGTATAACAGTTTATTTATTACAACTAGGCTACATTATAAGATATTTTTATATATTTGACAGGAGTGTTTTTTTTTATAAAATTATGTTCAATAAATGCGGTTCCAAACATGTTCAATAAATGTTGTTCCAAATTTAGAGACATAATCGTGATTTCAATGTTGACCAAAATAATTATATTCCCGAACACAGTTTCGGGGATATTACGTTTTTGGTCCCACCGCCGCCGGAGCCTATAGTACAACTATAATACTGCTATACTACTATTATAATACTGTAGGCGTTGATGCAGTAACTTGAAAAACATTTGGTTTACAAATGTCATCATTTGCATATGATGGATATAATTGAGAAAAAGAACTGATTTGATTTTGGAAAATTTACCATGTCTAGATTGCCCACAATGGGACGCTCAAAAGTTTGAAATCATTAAACATTCTTTTGCCTATATCGCTGGAACTTTTTCTCTGACCGACCTCAAATTAAGTGCAAATGAAAGGTCATGACCTGGGGGCCGTCTCACATCATGACATCATAGCTGTCTGGTTAAGGACTGGGGCTGTGTGGGGATAGCTTGTTGTGATTTAGATTTTTTCCATAATAGAGTAGCCCTACTATGCATCACCCTGTCTGTCAGAAATGATCAAAATGTTCAAGAAATTAAGTTATTAAAAACGACAAAGAAAATAATGCACCCTAGTATAGCACATACATGTCACACACACACACACACACAGACCGTCAACTCTGCACCACAGAACTTTAAATCAGAAAAAAAAGCCCTGTTGCATCACAGTTGTCACAGTTAGAAAAAGACAGCTCTGTCAAAGGTCTTTTGTGTGGAGCAACCAAACACTTGCATTGTGCCGTGTTTGAGGCCAAATGTGTGCCGATGAGCTGAAATGGCAAAGTGTTCCGGCCAAAATACTGATGGGAGGGGATTTAAAGGGGACTTGGCTGGTCTGATGTTCAACAGTGACACACTCAACCATCACCTCTGAACTGATGACACACACACACACACACACACACACACACACACACACACACACACACACACACACACACACAGTCTTGATTAATCTGCCCATCAGATTTACACTGTCTGCTACTGTAACAGCACACACACAGATAAACACACACGTAGATAAACAGATAAACACACACACACACACACACACTAATGTAATAATACGTCTCCTTCAGTCCATCTGCTGCTCTGAGGCTGGATTAAAGCTACAGTTCATCTCTCAAGACTCTTATCTGCTGTTCAGAACAGAGCTCCGCCCACACACTGTTGCCATCACACATCTCCATGTGGACCAGTGACATGCACATTACAGTATCCATTATATCTACGGACACAGAAAAAAAAAAAAAACCATTAGCTCACCCCTTGTTCAGTTGACATTTTTGTTCATTTTAATGCCTGGTCCAACTGCAGGTCCATTTGTTTGGACAAATATAATATAACGTTCTTCTACACTAATGCATACATATACATGATGTTTCTTAATTCTGAATTATTTATTCTGAACAAAATAATTTAGAATTAAAGCCATTTCCTTCGTGTTTACATGGAAATGCTAATTCCGAATAAAGGTTTACATGGGAAACGGGTGTATTCCACTCTAATTAATTCCACTTTCAGAGCTGGAGATAAAGAGGGTTCTGATTGGAATGAATGGCCACTTAACGTCTGGATGTCTACCGGAAGGAAACAATGACGTCCACTTCCTGTTTGACTTTCATTTCAACAGCAACATGGAAGGCCAGATACTATACTATTATTTTTGTAATAATTACGACACAGCAGGTCAACCGAATTAACATACTGATGCTTGCAGCACGAAATATGTGCATTATCACGAAAAGACCAGGAGCATGTGCAGCATGACTGGAATAATGTTAAAGCGCACTTAACTGCTTCCATGTCAGATGAATTATCGAATTCAGAATCAACAGTAGAATAAGCCAGTGACTTTATTCAGAATTCAGTTTAATTTGGAATTAGGAATTACAACTGGAATGAAGTCTTTAAATGGTCATTTTAAAATGGAATTAACCTTTATTCTGAATTAAACGGGAATAAAAACTCATGTAAACAGGCCCAAAATGCATACAGTGGATCTATTATACATTCACTCTCACATTCTCCCTCTGGTGGTGGTAAACTACATTTGTCCTGGGGCAGACTGACAGAAGTGTGGCTGCCAGTTCGCACCTACGGCCCCTCCCACCACCACGACCACCGACCATTTATTTATTTATTTTTAGTCATTCATTTCCATCATGTAATGACAATTTGAAAACAGAAATACACATAAATGATAGTCAAAACATAAAAAGACAAATAAATTGGCAACATAAAACTACAGTGTCTTAAGCCTCAATTTTTACATGAATCAAAAGGAGTAAACCAAGTAACTGATGTAATTCTTCCCCTTCAAACCTTTTCATACAAACAAACACTGTCCGAGTTTAATTACAACTCAAACATGTACATTTATTCATCCATATCACAACACATTCCCCAATGCTTCACACAATTGATTGATTAACATCTAATGGAATTTATCAATCAATATACCTGTGGAAAATTATTTCTTGATGCCTCGTTTTAAAACAACCATATACCCCTTTCCCACTGGCCAAAAAAAAACAAAAACAAAACATTTAAACACGCTAACAATCGGCTTTCGGTGGCAGTGGGAATAGTGTATCGACCCGTGTCAAAGAACCCAGCGGGTTAAAATCGCCTTCAATCAGCTTTGCTACAATCGACATGCAGTGGGCACACCAGACCCCGTGTCAGCTCACTAGTTTATGTGATGACATGGGGCATTACTTGACACGTCATAACATTGTGCCAGTTATGTCCTTTAAAAAAATAAAATAAAATCATTAGGCACAAACAGAACATTAGGTACAGAACAAGAATGGGACAATGTTACAGAAAAGTAAAGCAGACATCAGGATACAAGGTGGAAAAATGTTAAACAAACAAACAAAAAAAAGACATTTAAAGTGCCCCAGTAGCATCCTCCATCATATCACGTGCCATTCTGTTGCACTTGTGATATCATCATCAATGTGATTCCAGCATGACAACATCACCAGACGCACAGCAGGGCAAACAGCAAGCCAGCGGTGGTCAGACTTGGCTTTTTTTTGGTCAATGGAGAAAAGCCAAATGCAGATTGTTCGCGGGTCGACACGCTAATTTTAGTGGAAAAGCAGCTATACTGGAAATCTGCTTTGGTTCTGTACTCAGTCCATTCCACAGATGAACTCCCTTAACAGTGATGCAAAAGCTTTTAAGTGTTGTATGCATGCTTCCAACCTTCAGATTTAAATTCATACAGTAGCAGCACTGGAGGCAGGAGGTGAAGTGTGTGCCCAAGGACACCACAGCACATGACTAGGACAGAGTGAATTTAAACCACCAACCCTTCAGCTATTTGACAACATGCTCTACCTCCTGAGCCAGAGCCACGGCTACTATCCCATATCTGTCAAAGAAATATTCATTTATTTGTCTATAGATTATGATGTTATTCATTTTCATAAAATAGCTGATAAATAATGGGACAAAATATGGTGTAAAGTGGAGCTGAGTGATGATGACAAAACTTTACAAATCAGTCCAGACTTTTCATAACAAATGCCAAGTCATCATGTTTGTACAGTGATTTTTGGGCCTCAGTCAAAGTTTAAGAAGCTATGATGGGAATGAGCTTCAACATTTACCCAGAAAAAAAAACAGGCCTACTTAACTAGCAGTTTACAAATTAGGCTACTTTATCTTCACTATTTAACCAGTTAGTTTTAAGTAATCTACAACCATTTATTACAATATTATCCTCTGCATTTTGTGGAGGTTTTTTTTTTTTTTTTTTGAGTGAAAATCGGGTATTTCATCGGTCAATCCCACCAGAACTAGAGAGAGACAGTGACTACAGACAACTGTCATGCACTGCAGAAATGAAACATCAATGAAGTCAACATGAAACAAAAGCATGATTTAAAAACAGATTAAATAAATACTAAAATACTGATAATAAAAGCAAAGTGCATCTAACAGACTAATAAAAATGGGTTCAGATAAATATGAGCCCTTTAAAACATGTATTCTGAAACACTCCAAGTTACACAGATTCATCTCCTAGTGAATTCACTGTTGGGCCTTAACACCCTTAACCCAAAGAGGAAATGAGGGTTCACGTCCCTAATGTGGATTCTGCCATATGTTCAGATGTCCACGGTACATGAGACAGGATGCGGCCGCACCGTAATGTCCATCTTTTCAAGCCTCTTAAACAGATCTGAAGGGAAATGTACGGCAGGCGGTGGAGCTGCTCTGCAGTTTGTCACCGAGCCAAAGGACGCTGAATCCTTGTAGTGTGCGGCCTTTGTGGAGCTGCCATGAAGGTAAACTATAATTACACATGCACACACACATCCACAGGAGGCAGGAGATTACACTAACCCAGCTCCATCTGCTAAGGGAGAGAGAGAGAGAGAGTGCGACACAAACAGGGACACGCCAGGACACACAGGAGGCCACACTTTTATTGACCCACTTTCTGCCAAAGTGACGTTGCACATGGCTCACTGTCATCCTCTGCCTCGCTCTGAGAAGCCCATGAACACACACACACACACACACAAGCACCCGTTTGTGCACTGTGTTAACGTTCAGTGGTGGAATAAACGACCCACTGCATGTGATGAAACACACACCGCTTTGTTCTGAGGCAGCACTGCGACCAGATAGAAATACGCCTGTGGATATATCTATTCTTTGAGTTTCAGTGTGTGTGTGTGTGTTTCATTTTACAAAGTGGGCCATTGTTGCTAGGCGACGTACCAGGACTTGAGCAGTCTGTAGCTGGGCAAAGAGTCAAACAAAGAAATTACACTCACTCTTTCACTCTGTGTTTTTCTCTCTGAACGGCACCTTCACAGATCAAAGAATGCTTCCTGTACAATTAAACAACTGACAGATTACCAAGGTCTTAAAGGTTCATTAACTGTAATTCAGGAATACGGTGGGCAGAGGCAACAATGCCTTCAGAACGCTAAGGCTTTATGCAAAGGAACCTGCTACAGAACATGTACATGTCACCCTCAAAAAATAAACATAATCAAATTATTTTTAAAAAATATATATGATCAAGGCCTATATTTTACAGAGATAAGTTTAACCATTTTGTCAGATAAATTGTAAATAAAATAACTTGACTTTAATTGATTTTAAATTGTGAAAATAAGTTGAAGCCATTACAGAAGACATTTATTCTGCAATCAATAAAACAGAAAAACAGCAGCCATCCTAAATCTGAACTTAAAGGAAATTTTAATTAATCAGAGTTTTTTGTATGAACAAAGGCTTATGATGTTTCGATTGATGATTTCCAGAACAGATGCCATGTGTATTTCAGACACCTCATAACCCATAACAGAATTATGTCACATCCATAACGCAGATTTTTTTTTCCTTTCCAAGACTCTGCATGAAATAAAAATTATTTAACCAAATCTTTTTTATGTTGAATTTGGACATCAAATGGATATCTGCATTTTCATATTAGATTTATGAGCTCACAGAGCTCCATGAAAATTTGGAGTCACTTCAGAAAATTGGTTGTTTTCCTGTCTCACGCATAATACGTCTTTTTTGCAATTTTCTTGTGCTCAAAATGTACTATGATGATTACCATTTTTCTTATCACTTCTCTAATATGGGATGCCCTTAAAATGTTCAACACCTACTTAGATACTGGGAGAGAATAAAAAGAAACTGGGTCATTTGTTGTCATTTTGAGTTCAAATGTCATGTCCATAACACTGGAATTGTTCTACATCAATACGTACGTGTGACATACAGCCACAGTAAACATTTGCATTTTACCCATAAGAACCCAAAGCTACTTATATGGCACTTCCAAAATAAATGTTTGTCTATGTTCACCTTTTCTTTAGTGAAATCAGCCATTTTCCTCCACTTAAATTACTTATGTAGATTTTCATAAAAACTCAAATTAAATAAATGTTATTTTATCAGAATCTGAAGGAAAAGGTCATTTTCCGTCAAATCAATTTTACATTATTTTTTTTTACAGCGTAAGAATGCGCATTGTGTTCTGCGTCCTGGCTGGTCCTGGCACAGTGACACCCAGGTTCCCAGTGATACTAAAAGGTGACGTCTAAACCCTGCAGACACTGATTGGTCAGACAGTGTAAAGTCACGACAATCGCTAAGACAAGCAGGTACTGTAAAGTCACTACAATCGCTATGACAAGCAGGTACTGTAAAGTCACTACAATCGCTATGACAAGCAGGTACTGTAAAGACACTACATTCGCTGTGACAAGCAGGTACTGTAAAATCACTATAATCGCTATGACAAGCAGGTACTGTAAAGTCACTACATTCGCTGTGACAAGCAGGTACTGTAAAGTCACTACAATCGCTATGACAAGCAGGTACTGTAAAGTCACTACTATCGCAAAGACAAGCAGGTACTGTAAAGTCACTACTATCGCTAAGACAAGCAGGTACTGTAAAGTCAGCACTATAATAACCCTCTGTGGATGACAGTCCAGACAGTGGTTCCAGTGCTTCCAGGGTTAATTTTCTCAGTCCGTTTACAGCCACATCTAAGTCCAGTTATTGTCAATAATTGAGCTAAGGACTGAACTGTAGTTTCTAAAAAAAAATAAATAAAAAATCTCAGTTTACATGCACAGCAAATATTACAGCAAGTGAATCAAATTATTGTTCCACTCCCTGACACTAGGTGGCGCTACACACCCTTTTGTGTTAGCATTCTTCTGGTTGGTGCCATAGAAGACGAACAATTAGTAAACAAATATGTAAGATTTGAAGCAGACGTAGAAGGAGGACAACAACACCCAGAGAAGATATGGACCACAACCATGTAGCAGCTCAGTATATTTGGAACAAACTGTTTCGAACTAGGATTTATTATAATAACATACATGTTGTCATGGTGACTCTGGTCACTTCCTGAAAGGGGCGTGTCCAGGCCTGTCAGTAGTCCAGCTAAGGTTGGCAGCATTTACATGCACGGAGAAGCTAGATTAGAACTACATTATCTGACTTGGTTAGTCCAACTTCTAAAATTCCAGTTCCATTCGATTATAGCTTGACTAAGGTGTATACATGACTTCGAAAACTAAAGATATTAGTCTGACTAAGTGAATAATTAGAATTTCTCCAAGTGCGTGTAAACGAACTGATTGAATCAACAGCACGAATACTAGTTGTTTTCACACACACAACTGATGCTGCTAACTTCTGAACCCAAACAACAATGCAGCCTTGCTCTCTTTTCTTTACCTCCCCAAACTCGCTGTGCGTGCACACACACACCAAGACAATGCATGAACATGAATCCCTGCAGAACGCACAAACACCTGACCATGGTTAATGCAGGGCTTTAGAGTACTATTCTGAAGGGAAATGCTACTTTGCAGATTGATTTATTTTTATTTATGTATATTTTTATTTAGGCGGGATAATGCACGTTAATGAACACATTTATACATCTCATTTCAGTATTAACATGTAAATATGCCGGAGTTAGCGCCAGTGCCAACTTTGATCTGCACTCCCCATTACATGAAAAAAAAAAAAGATCCGTGCAGAATAAACAGTGGAATAAGTAAAATACATTTCAAGGCAATACATTACAAAACACAACAGAACAACATTTGTGCCCTGATATAAAGACTTAAAATAGAATAAAATATGTAAAAAAAAAAGTAAATAAATAAATTTTAAAAAAAGCAATATTAAAATACATTTTATTTATTGTGGGTTATTTTTTACAATGTAACCCCCACAATAAACGAGGGATCATTGTAGTTTGAAATCATTTACAGACCCTAATGCATTCCAGCCTGACCCAGACTGTACCTCTAGCCACTCCCAGGTAAATGGAGTTTGAGACCACTAGGTTAATGCAACATAGTACAACTTAACTTTATGGAGGACTTCAATACACCATCTGATAATCTGACAACATTTTTGCCAGTATCGTTTAATAGTTTAAGTACTAGTGCTAAATGTTTGCATCATGTCTGTGGTAGTAAACGAGTAGAAATGAGGGAGCTGCGACAAATGATGCAAGATAATGAACCACAAGTGACAAGCATAATCCAGCTGGGAGCATTGTTTTGGGGAAAATATTTATAGCATGTCTTTGAGGATAGTTGCATCAAATCCTCTTGGCAGCAGCTCCAGATAAAGCCTCCTGAGGAGTCTCATAACACACATATGCAAACCCATCCAATGAGATATAACCTTCAAATGTGGACAGGAATAAGGTGTGTGAAATTACACCTCCTCTACTCTCTTCCCGTCTCTCTTCCATTATGATATAAGAACAGAGTGGAGCGCAGCGCCGCCACAGAATGAGAGTGTGTAGCAGCGTTCAGGCACCGAGCCAGAAAAACACCACAGATGGAGTGTTGGAGATAAAAGAGATAGAAAAGTAAGCTGGCAGTGAGAGAAAAGATAGAAGAGACAGAAGACCAAGATAACAGTGAGAGAAAATTAAAAGAGTAAGATGGCAGTGAGAGAAGAGCTAGAAACAGAAGACCAAGATAACAGAGAAGAGATAGAAGAGTAGCAGAGATGGAAGAGTACGATAAAGAGATAGAAGAGTAAACTAGTGAGAGAAGAGATAGAAGAGTAAACTCGCAGTGAGATTAGAGATAAAAGGGTAAGATAGCAGTGAGATTAGAGATAAAAGAGCAATAGATAGAAGAGATCGAAGCAGCATGCGGGATAGGTAGTATCACCAAATCAAAGACACCATATAAAAGTACAGGAGTTGCCCTAAATTTTGGCACCAAGCACAACTTGCTTCTATAAATTGCCTGGTGACCTTTAAATCCGGAGCTCGCACAGGTATTTTGGATTTTCAGATGTTCATATTTCATAAATAGAACATAGGACCTTCATTTTACATGTATCTATTCTCCAGGTAGACCGGATACAGCACAGAACATTTATAATAAATATGATTAGTTGGTGTGGAATGGGTGGACAGAAGGAGACTTCTAGAAGTTCGTGATGGATAAAGGACAGTGTTTAGAATGGAGCCATTTTCCTTGGTTTGCGTTGATAGACTCTTAGGGTTCCACAGTCCATCAGTGAGATTGTAACACAAGCAACAAACCGGTGTGTTTTATGCTGCAACGACACAATCAGTGACTTTAGGTTCAGAAGGACGTCCAAACTTTTTGACAAACAGCCTTTAGATGTAATGAAAGCAGCAGTGATTTTACAATAAGATTGAGGCTGTTCAATGTGCTTGATCCATGTTCTCTGCACGTGTGCAGTGACAGAGGCAGCCTTTGTTCACTTTCACTCACTCTCTCTGCCCTTGGGTGTCGTTTGGTCATTGGAATTCACTTTGTGTCTTTGATGAGAATGTGCACGGAGCGTCTATAATGAGTTCACACAGTGCTCAGCGTTTCCTGGGAGACGCATGCATGATGTAATAGGCAGATCATGGATGTAACCGCACACATCGACGCCCAACGAAGGTTGGCGCATACACACGATGTAGAGGGAATGACAAACAGATGGAGAGACTAAAGGAGACTCAGTGTCTATGAGTATATAACATAGAGCATAAACGGGCCATTAGTCCTCGACAGAGTTATGGGGGGGGGGGGTTCGGAGCCCAGCTCAGCACACCTACAGTACCAACAGGTTCCAGAGCGCACCCTGGGAGAGCAGCCAGTTCACCACAGACCAACAACCATTCACTCCTATGGGTGCTTTACACTGACCAACCTTTAAATCTCTGTCTTTGAATCATATACCAGAGAGAATCAACACAGTTATGCAAACAAGTGCTAATTAGGGGTGGGTGATGAAACTCTGGGCCAAATAATTAAAGACTGCAGTTTCCATAAGAGAAATAGTTTCAATAAAATCTTAATGACACCAACTTCAATGCAAGTACAGCTAAATGTGGACAGCTTTAAGCCCACGCCACTTCTTCTCACCACAAAAATTTTACTTTTACCGAGTGTATTTTCCTAATTTCTAGTCCAAATATCTCATCGCACTTAACCCTGTTTAGGGTGCTTCCACACATATAGTTGGATTGCTTTGGTCTACACCAGTCAGAAAAATGTTCCAATGTATCAAACAGTCAAAGGGTACGGTTTGCTTTCACATATGCATGCTTCTAAATGAACCAAAATAGACCAGCCAAGACAATCGGTAATAATGTTCAGAAAATTGCTGCAATTGCTTTAGTCATGGAGGAACAGCTTGCATTGCACTCATGGTCCTGATGCTTACCCATTACGTTGCAAGTGTTGGTAGTTTTCTAAAAAAATTCAATTTGAACACGATTCGCAGATGCGACTTAAAAACTACTTAATTACCTAATTTTGCTGAAATTTTTAGGAAATGTTGATGATGGTCAAAGGAACAAATGATTTGATTTTGGTGATGATCTGGAAGAAAAAACCGCCATTATCGAAAAAGACCATTATGTTAATAACTACTGAACTAATAATGATGTCAATATGAATCTACTTGCTAGAGGTACATTTTCATGGACAAGTAATCTAAAGATGGAGAGAAAATAATTGTAGGACTTATTTTTGGTGTAAATCCCAATATGAGGGGAAATGAGCTGCTTGACGGAGGTCTGTGCTCTCCGAGTGGTTGTATTCTAATTAATTAAGGACAAGACTCACTGACGGCACATTGTACGCCACTTCAGGGTGAAGAGACATGCCCTCATCCAGAATAATTTCATCACTAGCTGGCGACCTTCTTGCAGATCCATCAGGTAATAATAATAATAATCATTTTACCCACAATCCCGTATCTCATTTAATCAGAGGTGGTAAAAGTACTCCCATTCGGTACTTAAGTAGAAGTTCAGCTACTTTAGTGAAAAAACACTCTGGTAAAAGAAGATGCACTGATTCAACTCCTTCACTGAAGTTAAAGTAAAAAAGGACAACTTCTGAACTGTAATAAAGCACGAAAGTGAAACGACACTTTTTTTTATCATTAATGAAACAATACTTATTTAAACAGGAAAAAAAAAATCTAAAAAGTTTGCAGTTTGGCTGATTGGGTCATGGTACTCAGTGTTGTGGGTATGGGCAGGAAATTTAGGGAAAATGGGGAGAAAAAAGTCACAATTGAGATAAAGTCATTAT
>JAPTYR010000012.1:7737950-7758060 GCA_029814505.1 Siphamia roseigaster
TTTCATTGGGGTTTACCTGTTTGTTTGTTTGTCTGTCTGTTGGCAAGATAACTCTACAATTTGTGGAAGCATTTTGATTCAAAATTCAGGAAATGTTGATACTGGCACAAGGAACAAATTATTACATTTTTTGGGAATATGATTAGGGGGTCTGTATTTTCTGAGTGCTTTTCTAGTTTTTTTTATTTTATTTTATTTTTACCAAAAAATATATATTAAAAAAAATGCATTTGTGTCTGTCTGATGCAGCCATGTTTTTGAAATGCAAAAAAGATTTTTCTGCAAATATTTTCTGATTATATTTGAGATTGTGTAGAATTTTAAGGGTGTCCAAAACCTGTTTTCCACAACTGTATAGCATCGACTGAACACAAAACAAACGTGTCCATCTACTGTCATTGATCCAACACCATGGGTTTTACTGGTGAATCAATGTTGTAGAGATGACAGTGTTTCCACGTTCATTACGGAGCGTCTGAACGCCCAAATGGGTGACATCCATAAAAAGATGACAAACTGCATTTTACACCAATTGTTTACATGTATTGACAGGATTAGTGGATCAACTAATAGTAGATAGTATTAAACAATTTAAATCAGTTGATCTGTTAGGTCGATGGTGGAGGTTTGGGTCTTTGTGGGTTAAAGGAAAAATGCTGAATGATTCAACTGTAACTAGTTTTAAAGGGGTCATATTTTATTAAACCAGCTTTTATTAGGATTTGGTTCATTTCATTGTGTAGTTGAAATCTAATAGTTCAAAAAGTTTGAATTTGAACACTCCGGGTGCTGCAAAGCGATCTTTATATTCTTCCATCCATTCTCTTCCACTTCATCCAGGGCCGGGTCGTAAAGGCAACAGTCTCAGCAGGGATGCTTAGACTGAGAGACTTCCTTCTCCCCAGAAACCTCCTCCAGCTCTTCCAGGGGAACCCCAAGGCGATCCCAGGCAAGCGGAGAGACATATGCCATGTTTCCACTGCAAGGCACAGCTCGATAAAATTTCCATTACAAACCCGTGCTGCCTCAAGGACCCCCGCGTCATAGTAACACGTTTGCGTTACGCTTAATGATGATGCACGGCGTTGTGACCAATCCCAGGGCACTTTTTCCAATGGGTGGTTCTCACTACGTTATTACGCATCCTCAGCCCGACTTTGGCCTGACTTCAGCCCGGCAGGCGAGCAGACCCAATAAAATCTCAGCTTGACCCGCTTTCAGGAAGTGGAAACATGCACTTTGTGAGGGTGGAGCCGAACCGAGCCGAGCTGTGTCAGGGCTTCCGTGAGGCTTCCGGGACATGCCCGGAATACCTCCCCAGGGAGGTATCTGTTTCAGATGCCTCCCTGGGGAGGTATTTTGCTGTTTTAATTCCTGCTTTAGTTGTTGTGTCCATATCTAATTATATCATGACATTTGCACATATTAGATCAAGACGTCCGATGACTAACATTTATCAGATATGGAGAAATGGGACAGAAGCATGGTTAACAACTCGGAGCATTTAAAGGGCCAGTGGTCAAAAGAATCTTCCGGGTGTCTTTACTCAGAAATAAGACTGAAAATGGACCTGAGTTAAATGAATTGAGAATCCAGCCCCAAGCATAGCATTTACAGTTTATGTAGACCACAGAGAAATGTTTTAAAATGCATAATTCCATTTTTTTTTTAAATATGCTAAATAGGACCTCTTTAAATAAAGTAAAGAAAAGCTATCATAGAAAACTGCACATATGCGTGAACAAGCACACGATGGAGGTGCACAATATTGTCTTTGTTTACTAGGAGATATGAAGTACCGTTGCCCCATAAATGAAAAATGCAGAAACACACACGCAGTTGCCAAATTTAAAGTATTTAGGGCAGACTGCTGTACTTTTATCTAAGAGCAGGTGCAAGATATTTTAAGATGTGCTGTTGACTCATACTGTAGGATTGATCAAATTATGTGTAATTAACATTTTGAACTTTATTTTGCAGAATGCAGTAAAAAAATGACACATATACTGTAGTTTATTGTAGTAACTAGCATATTCATCCATATTTTCAAAGTATAGACATCCAATTAAAATAAGTAATCAATGCCATCATCATTCCAGACAGTTCATGCACAGCAGTTGGTCTTGGTTTAGTTTATATCATTATTTCTGTTAAAAAATGAAATAAAAACAATACAAATGGAAAATAGATGCTATTATCATGTTATTAGAAAGGTGCTGTGTATTTTAGTGATAATAGTATTGCACTTCATTACCTCCGTCAAGAGGTTATGTTTTCCTTGGCGTTGGTTTGTCTGTTTCTGTTACCAAAATAACTCGAGAACTTATGGATAGATTTTCCTGAAATTTTCAGGGAAGGTCAGAAATGGGGAGATCTGGAAGTGATTAGATTTTGGTGAAGATCCGGAAGAGATCCTGGATTGCAGATCAATTTTAATTTTCGTTAATATTGCGGTCAATGGGGAATAGCAATGCTTGGCGGAGGTCTGCGCTCTCCGAGTGATTTTCTAGTTCCTTATGAGAAACTCTGCTTTTCTAAGGTAGTTTTATACCCCATTATGTTACTATAGTACTTGCTTTTCCAGTTTTTGGTTAAAATGTCAACTGACTTCTTGGAGACATAGTAGTGCATCAAATTCAAAACCACCCTTTTTTCTTACAGTTGTACAGTTTCTCAGCTGAAACATTTGATGTGTTGTCTTTTTTCCTACTGTGAATAAAAGATGTCCCAATGTATTTGGGCTTGTACCTGTAGATGCAGTCACACAAAGCCACACACTGTATTTATCATTCAAAGCATCTGCCAGATTACACAGGTGAAGGCAGAGCCTCAGAGCCTTGATCTGTGCTAATTGCAACACCGTTCTCTGAAACCCTTTCGTTGGTCCTCTTGGCAGCAGGAATCCACAACAAATTAACCTAATAGCTGGAAAATGCCTTCTAAGCAGAAGCAGAGGTCAACTAGCTGGAAACATGCTCATATACCCTGAACAAGGACAAAGCCGAATATGG
Organism: Siphamia roseigaster; assembly: GCA_029814505.1. Classification (NCBI taxonomy): domain Eukaryota; kingdom Metazoa; phylum Chordata; class Actinopteri; order Kurtiformes; family Apogonidae; genus Siphamia; species Siphamia roseigaster. The sequence continues at coordinate 7,740,962 of JAPTYR010000012.1, forward strand.
GTGATGGCATGAACTTCGGATCAGTCAGGAGGAGGATTCTGCCTAACAAACAAGCACATCTTTGCAGTTTTATCAGTATTATATCAAAGTGGCTGAATCATATTCCATATATTGAATTTCATAGCTAAAATAATTGAGGAAGCAGATGCATTTTTCTCATGTCCTGCTGCTAAACTTGAACATAACTCTAACTAACTTCAGTTCATTTATAATAATTACTTTCACATTTCTCTTACATGGATGGCTGAAATCATTTCAGGTTAAAAAAAAAAATACAAAACTCATTACTATTATGTTCCTACATGCTAGACCCACAAAGTCAACCATGAAAAACTAACCAGCAAATCCATCTCTGCTTTCTAAGATCACTCTGCTATCTATTTGTTTATCCCTCAGAATGTATCTGCAAACCAAATTAAAAGTCATATCTTTGTGCTCCAGGCTTCCTAATATTATTTCCAATCAGCGGGTGAATTATTCAGCCTTGCGTGACTATCAATCTGTTATTTTGTAAATGTTGAGGCTGCATCACTGGTCTCCCAGAGTACAGTAAGGAGAAGATTTAAATATTAATTGTGTATTTTTATTGCATATTCATATTTACCCATCCTACTTTATGCAGGCATATGCAAGGTAACAATCTTTAATTCTGTCAAGCTACAAGTGTCAGCACTGAAAATATGCATCAGCCAGTATAAATTACAATTTCTCAAAATGGTTTATTTGCATTTATTAGTAGCTGAAATAAGCTGTCCCAGATTGTCACCTTTGACTTCTGCTGTTATTGCGATGAGCAAAACTGGGATAAAGGTAACTTGCCCACAAACGGCGTTAAAGTCCCCATGGAATGGCTAGCACAGTACTATTTCCTTCTGCATATTTATGGATGTCCTGTGAAAACAGGAATCTACAAGGTCACCCCAAATATACCAGCATATTCTGAATGGTCAATTCCACCGGTGTAGCAGTGGCCTATAAACATTATGTATCTGATACATATTCTGCAGGGGATGTAGAAATTTGAGACAACTTCACTGTCCACAAAATGAGTTGCCCCAAAGAGCAAGATGAGTAATCAAATTGAGTTTTTGTTCATCATTTTCCTGGATTCTGATCAATTCTAAAACACATTTCACTGTTCTAGATGTATGAAGAGAACCAAATATAGTGCTACCACTCTAAACTGGTGACAGTTCTCCCCAATGGGAGTGTTAAATATTGAGGCAGTTTCTACGAGCAAATTGGCTTTCAAGTTTGATAAATCACTTTGCATGTGCTAAATTAATATATTTACATTTTCTCCTCCCAGCACTCGCACAATTGCATGAAAATGCCCCATACTGCATATTCTTCAACTGAATGCAGACGCGTTATTTTGCACCTCCTTAGCCCTCACTGTTAGTAAATCAATTTGCACATCATTTTGTATGTGCAATGAGTTTGCATATGTTTTTATACATATAAACCTTTAGTAGCTCTGGCCCTAATAGTTGCCAAATAATTGGGTGCAGTTAAATATTCCAAAGCCAAAAATTCCCTTGGACTCTCTTAAATATTCAGGGTGGAGGTTTGTGAACATCTTGAATTGGCCTGTGAGCACTGTAGTTGTTCAATAACATAATTCATTCTCAAAAACACAACTTGCTTAATAACTGTGCACTTAGTGTATGTGTTTATGTTTGCATATATACGTATATGTATAATATACATATGCATTCTATATGCACATGTGCATATATATGTATATACATATGCATTATATTTGTATATGCATTTTTTATTGTAAAGAAGAGGTTATTTCAAGTATCTAAAGTGTCCCTTTAACAAAAACAACTTAACTCTACATTATCTACTGCCAGTCTGTTAATATTGCGACTTTATTATTATTCCTTCTTCTTCTTCTTCTTCTTCTTCTTCTTTTGACACTCGTTTTTCGGTGCCCATAAAGTCAGAAGGTCCCTTTTCATCTGCAAATGCCAACGTGAAGCATATTGTCACCAGCTGTTCTTTTTCGCAGCTCTTTTCCTATCACGTCTCTTACTCTGCCTCTCAGCACACTGCGTCGACAGGCTGCCAAGCCAGAATTATACAGCAGGTCACGACTAATGAGTGGGTTTGGAACATTTCTCATATTTATCGAGATGAACCTGCTGATCTGCTGCCTCTCCAACCTTCTCTCTTATTCAGTTTGTTGTCTTAAGTTTTAGAGGGATCCATGGTTGCACTTGGTCTCGCGCAAACTTCAGGCTGTAATTTTATTGGTGTTTTTTTTTTTTACTATCATAGGAGCTTGAAACTTGAGATTTTTAACATTTTTTATTTGGAAATAATGGTCACCCCTGAGACTCTGTTGGCCTAAAACACCTATGACATTCTATGTGAGTCCAGCCTTGGACTCTCCTTCATTCTGGAATCTGTCCTCTGCTTGTCTCCTGGAAAAGTCAAGGATAGTTTTTCCGAAAAAAATACTGTCTAATCAATAATAAATAATGCATTCATTTCAGCTCACGCAGAAGGATGACTTTTTTTTCCTTTTACTGTTAATGTTATTCCTCCCTGTCCCAGTTTGTAAAGACCTAAAAACCTCTTTTCCCCTCAAATGAATCACACAATTGTCTTTTAGCAGCAGACTCAAGGAAGAGACATTCATTGACTTTCAGTTACTACATATGGGATATAACTGGCCTAATATGGAAATCTTGTAAAATGTTTTACTAGGGGCAGCAAAATGGGATTTGCGGAAGCAGGGAATGCTGGTTCTCAGTGTTGTAAGGTAATAGAGGATATATCCTTCTACATCTCGGGCAGACAAAGGGATTTGCTTTCACTGAAAATCTTTCCGACCTTGTTCCAAACCCATTTGGAGGTGTAAATTCACCACGCTTCACTCTCAGAAGTCAAATTTACTCCAACTCCCTTGATAATTTCTTCAGATCCATTACCCAGCATGCTGATGTGTTGTGTTGTTTGTCGATGCTGTGCAGCTGCGTCTGCTGCAAAACATACAATCAACCGGAGGCAGGCCTAACAGACACAGAGGAATTTATTTGGTAAACAGTATTTTATTTGATTTCCCGTTGTGCTGCAGCGTACAGTAGTGGAAAAACGATACTGTGTTCATTAGTTTATGTGCATTAGCCAAGGAATCTAATGGTTTATGCATACAAGGCCAACAGCGAAGTGCTCGGATGATTTAGGATGATGCTCATTTTATGGAAATCAAAGCAAGAAATAAGAGTTCTCGTAACACACAGATGCTTCGCCTCCTCCTGCTTTTCTGTCCCTCAATTGTTGAGTCAATTGCATGCCATCCTCTCCCCCACCTCGCTGTGTTCTCCTTCGATCTTTCTTTCACCTTCCCTCCATCCTCTTCTGTTGTTGCTGTCAGAACGCATTAGGACGTTGTTAACGAGTGACTTAAATTAGGATTCCCTGCAGTCCTATCCAGGTGTGGGTAATGAGGTGGGAAGACAGGAGATTGGGGCTCCTCCTCTATTCCTTTACAAGCTAAACAAGTAAAGAATATCATTCATTCTTTGGCTTTGCTTTGACTCGTATACTACATCATCCTGGTATACTGATTCTAACCAGAAGCAGAATATGACATACCTAAATTTATGTAGTCAGCTACCAAGCGATTTAATGCTGTGGCCAGAATTCTCAGTTTGCACAAAAAGTATAGACTTGTGGAGGTTTTTTGACAACAGCTTTGAATCCAACATTGCAGAGGGGTTGTTTCACAGCTATCACTGTTGTTATCACTGAACATACATTTAGTTATTTGACAGTAGTAAAAAGTGCAGACAATGAGATTAAAAGAAAAAAATATGTACATTGCATTTATTCAGTGTAGGCCTACTCCACTGCATCTTATTCAAGGAAGTAGCATGAAATTTGTAATGTGAGAAATACAAGCTTATGAGCACAAAAATAATAAAAAATGTGGATATAAACCTATAAACAAAACACACACATAGTGGCAGAGTCCTGAAGACTGTTATTTGTTGCACACAGTGGTGTATTTATGGAAACGAACAGTGATATGCACTAAAGCAGACAAGCTTAATGATATGGAAATTGAAGTTGTAAGTTCATGAAATGCAGTCATGAGTTTTCCTCTCAAGGCCATCAGTTAGATCTGAGTTCCCGCGGCTGATGGGCTGTGATCTGTTATCGTCCCTGTGGCCTGGCCTCTCACAGACAGGCTAAATAGGTGGTCTCCCTCCACTGGAGGTGGAAATGAATCTGGCCTCAGATCCCCACTCCTTTCTGCTCCCTCTAACACCCTGCTTGTCTCCCTGCCTACCTATCTAGGCCATCTCACTTGGTTTGACACGAAGGGTGCTGCTGTGTGTACGTGTGTACATGTGTGGATGCATCTGTGAGCAAAAGCCTCAACTTTCCAAACTACAGGGTGATCAATTGTAGCACTATTTTACCAATTACCTCTGATTCTTCCTCTGGCTCATCCGATGCTCAGAAGCAGCAGAGTCAGCTAAACATGCAGGGACTTGCATCTTTTCTGCTCTTCATCACTGTCCATCAGGAAAAACAGTGGCCTTGACAAAGTGACAAAGTCACAAATGATGGCCACCTGCCTTGCATGAAACTTTGCGAAAACTAATCTGAATAGCTGTCCTCGCTGTCTCAGCATTGTTTCTGGTCCAGGAGCTTTTACTTTTTGAATTACAGTGGAGAAGCAGAGACACAGGGTTGGACTTTCCTTATATACATGGAATAAGGTTCACCGGTTGTCTTTTCTGTCTGCTGGGTTGTTAAACTGTCATTCAGGACATATGCAAGTCTTCTCCTCTCAGCCTCTGCACTTTATTAAATCTTATTTTTAGAATTGCTTCTGTGAGATGATAAGGTTAGAAGTATATTATGTAAATTCTGCAGCTAATGATTCCTCAAAAACAATAGTGAAAAACAATGTAGTTTAATGACATTGTAAAATAGGCTGCATATACTAACATTACAGATGAAACTGATGTAACATAAGCAGAAGTCATGTTTGGTGTTTAAGTCATGGCCTGGTATGTTCACATCATTTAGTTCTAATGAAGTATCTACATCTGACAGGTACCTAAAGGAACATTGTCAAAACTGGATTTGATATTTTGTGAGTACTGTCAATAATTCTAGACATTTTAATGCATTGTTGAATGCTGTTCTATAGCTGTAAGGGAGTTGAGGTGGTATTATTCACATTAATGCAGATGTCCCAAATCCTGAATATGAAGTTCTCCTGCTGAGACTGGCCAAAGTTTAACACAATATAAGGGTTTAAACCCAGTTTGTATTAATGACTGTCTGAGCTGTGATGTTCACTGAGAAGGTTAGTCGTGGTCAAGTTTTGGAACATTTGTCAGTGCTTTCCCTTAACTGCCAAACTAACTAAACTGCTTCATTATTTTTCCATTTCATAAATTTTATATTTTCACTAGTACATTTCAACAGTCCCCAGAGACCAGAACTGTCAGTCAAATATACATTTACATAAAGCTAGTTAGCCCACCTTGACAAGTGGATTTTTACTTATGTCATTATTGAGCAGTGGTGCAAACTGTTAAATTTGAGGAGAAGAATTTAGTCTAAGCATAGGGCTAGCACACTGAGCTCAAAAAAGTGGTGTGAAATTAACATCTGTTCTTGACAAACAGTGAAATATGTATGTATACACAATAATTAGTTTGTGAGTGGTAGAGCTGTTTGCAGCTTTTGGAGTTTGGCTTTTTAATTGCTAGGTGTCTCTCGCTCAACAATTTGTAAGTATGAGCGATGTGGCGTCTCTTAGAACACTCCGCACCTATTGACAAGAGTAAACAAGTGTTTTAATCAATGTGCTGATTCATATAAAAGTGGAAAAATAAAATATTCCTTCAAACTTTTCAGAAAGAAGTTGGGATGTTCTGAAAATATGGTGTAGGACTTTACAATAAGTCAGTGATAAATGCCTATACTTTAAGAAATTTAAGAATTTTTTCGTGTATTGATTCACCTTCACCATATGACAGGGTCAAGTTGTTTACCTTACATTATCGTGTCCCTTTATAATATTTTTCAGTATGTTAAACTATTTGTGAATACAGTAGTTCCTAACCTTTTGTGGCTTGTGACACCATTTTAACATCACACATTTCTGATGAGCCCCAGACATTCAAAATAGAGACATATTTGTTCAAATTAATTTGTTTCTTAGCCCTGCAATGAACTAGTGACAAGGTGTACCCCGCCTTTGCCTTTAAGTGGCTGGGATAGGCTCCATGCGACCCCCATGACCCTAGTGAGGATAAAGCGGGTTCAGATAATGGATGAATAAATGAATCATTTATTTCTGATCATGCAATAATTTGCTGTACTATATTCCAAATAATTGTTCGTTTTAGATGACATTTGGGCTATATAATGTATTTAATGTGCCTTTCTGGTGTCAGCTTCTCACTTTCTCTTGCAGATGTCATAGCTGGACCAAGTGGGTGAAGAAATCTTTGTATTTCAGTCTGGTTTTCTGACTGTGACTGTGTTGAGGCCGGTTGAAGAGTAATAACACACATGCGTGGTCACATGATCAGGTCAATGTCCTCTCAGATTTTATATCCTGCATTTTATTTTAAGTTCATTTTTTATTAGGAGAACTGTGTGGTGTTTTAATTATATTGAAATATATATTGAATAAAATCTAAAAATACAAATATTTTTAGTCATTTTTAAAAGATTTGATAAATTACTACAAATTTCAGAAGACGCCATTTGAATTCCGGGTGATCCCAAGGTTGAAAAACACTGTATTAATAAGTTACTAGCAGTAACTGGGTCTATGTCCAGTGTCCAGACAAAAGGCGTCAAACATTGTAAACTGTCAGTAGTTGCTTTTCCATTGACCCTCAAATTACACAAATACAACTCCCACATAAAAATGTACCTAATGGAAAAGAACTCTCATTTTTTGATAAAAAGTTTTTGCTCTGGCAAGGCCTTTTTCGGCAACTAGAGTAGGGTAATTAAAAAAAACAAATGTTGATGGACATTACAACAAGTGTAAAGAAAGAGTTTTAAAGGAAAGATGATGCAGTATCTGTGAACACACAAGGAAATTTAATCATCTTTGAATTTAGTACAGGATAGAGTGGTAATATGTCATAATAACAATAAATATATCTGTAAATGAACATGGTATACACAGACTCTCGTGTTATTCCTTGATGATAAATAAACAAATCATCGCTTTTTTTCCGACACTGAGTAAATATCGGTAATGTTTTTCACACATATCCAATGGAAAAGCCACGAGTGCCTCACCTTGGCACATATTATCTTCAATATCAGTTGCACCCAGCGGCCAGCTGACTAGAATATATATATATATATATATATATACATATAAAACAGGGTAGATTCAGATTCAGATTGTTGTTGGATTATGCCAGACTTTGCAGCATTTTCTCATATTTGTATTTGTGGTTCCAACCCGCTTGAATCTGACTTTGTCTCCTCACCTCTACTCTGGAGACCCGACCAGCCTTCTGTCTTTGATTACCAGATCTACTTTTGTGAGACCCATTCCTGTCTGTGTTTCCAGTCCATGTTCCCATCCATCCTTTTACCTGAGTGTGTTGTGTGTGCAGGTCCTCCCAAATACACTACCGATTACACAAATTGTATTAGATTCATATGTTATTGACCTTACAGAACCTCCTCTGTATCCAAACAGTCTATTTGTGTGTGGATGGTGCTCCACGTATTGTCTCTCAATTCACTGCCTGTATCATTTACCTGAGTCATACAGGACAGTATGACTATAAATCAACAGTTCTGGGTCCATTATAGTTACATGTGATATATCACATGATGTTTAGCACAAAAGAACAGCTGAACCCATGAAATTAAAATACTTTCTTTTTAAAGAAAAACAGTGATTCAAAATATCTGCAAATAAATCACCCAAAGTGTGTAAAGATTTGTACAAATACTTAGGTAATATAGGTAGTATTCTGTATTCATATTAACTACTAATAGTTCATTCAAGGGATTGGCAAGTTGTCCAGGGTGTACCCCGCCTTTGCCCTATGTGGCTGGGATAGGCTCCATGCGACCCCCGTGACCCTAGTAAGGATTAAGCGGGTTCAGATAATGAGAAGAGATGAGATGAGTTCCTTCAAGGTTTATAAAATACTAAAATTATCAACACAACCTTAAGTTTTGAAATGCTGACAGATCAATAAACAATATAAATCACTGGATATCCAGCAATAATGTGCCATAGAACTAATGAACAGTTTTGAAAAAAGCTTAGTAGCCAGTGGGATCTTAGGTTTAACAGTTGATATAATTTGATTTCTAATGCTTTATAACAGCTTTTAGTGATTTACAGACTGTTTCCAACCTAATTAGTAACAGGGGATGTCCCTAGCAAATTGGATCATGAAAATAAGCAGTTTTCTTGTGTGTTTGTGGTGTATCTGTAATACTTGAAATCAAAGGAAGAATTACAAGATCTGAAAAGACAAACTAAAGCGTGTGAAAGAACCCATTCCATCACACAGGACAGGATGAGCTGTCTTACTGGAGTCTCTTTTGGAAGCTGATTGGACAGATTGGACGGGCTCCAGCATGTTGTTGTGGAAGCAGATCGGTCCCTAGTAGCACCTGGTGCTTTGTCTCCACTTTAAACAGCCTCGGTCTTCAGAGCTGGCTCCTTTCCTGACACAAAACTCCCCCGAGGAAAAGAGACAAGTGAATTGGTGTCTGCCTTCCTCTCAGGTACATCCTTCTGTCTACCCTCCCCCTCATTCTACTCCTCTGTTCTCCTCCTCCTCCTCCTCCTCCTCCTCCACTCTCTACTCCAATCCACTGCCCACTCAAGCAGCTGTCAAGGTGAGGCGGTTTTACATGGTGAGGCTCCAATGCCCTTGTCCAATTTCACTTTGGAGTGAAGCTGGGCTGAACATGCCAATCCTGATATTGCCAAACAAATTAAATCACGCGGTTGGGCGCAGAGGAGAGGGGTGAGTGCTGAGGATGCTGGGACGGATGGCTGGTGGGAGCAGTCGTCAAACACACTGAGTGGTTCACTGTCTGGTCTGATCAGGACATCCTCAGAGGAGAATCATTAATTGGCTGTGGGTGGAGGGAGACACTGGTGGGGGGCTGCTCTGTTGCTGCTGGCTATGTCCATGAAGAAGCCATGATGGCTGGCAATTAAAGACCTTACCTGAGGTGATGAAGAGCTCCTGGCCAAATAAGAATGCCACCAGTGACATTGAAACAACAACATCTACCTAGTTCAGATTTTGTAATTATACTGTAGGTCTGTTTCACTGTGCTGATTATTCCTGTAAAATTTAATTAGAACAATACACGCTAGGTTAGAATCAGTGGTGTCAAAAGTACTCGCATTCTGTACTTAAGTAGAAGTACAGCTACTTCTGTGAAAAAATACTCTGGTACAAGTAGAAGTACTGATTCAACAGCTTTATTTAAGTAAAAGTTTTTAAAAAGTACAACTCAATTGCAATAAAGTTAAAAAGTACAACTGCATTTTTTTTTATTGTGAAATACTACTTACTTAACCAGGAAAATCTGAAAATTGTCAAAAGTATCCAAAAATAAAGCTAAATTACTGTGTAGAAAATGTGTTAGATCGGGTCACAGCATACAGTTCTGTGTATATGGGCGAGAAATTTCGAAAAGGAAAAAAAAAGGGGGGGGGTGTCACATTTTTCCATTGACTGTTTTGCAGATTAACTCTGTAAAGCCCTTTGAGGCAAAATTGTTGTGATTTAGGGCTCTACAAATAAAATTGAATTGAATTGAATTTGCGATAAAGCCATCATTTTGAAATTAAAAAAAAAAGCTGAATTATGAGATAAAGAGTTGAAATTCTGAGACAAAAAGTCAAAATTCTCATAAGAAGTCACATCAGGAGATAAGTCATAATTATGACATAGATCATCTCAGTTTCTCTCCTCCACTGATTTTCCCTCTGAAGTGACTTATTTTGCGTACTGTCACATCTATTTAGTTTGAAAAAGTAACAAGTCTATTCTGAGAATGTAAGGAGTATCAAGTGCAGATATTTATCAACAAATATAAGGAGTAAAATTAAATAGTTGCAAGAAAAGCAAATAGTCAAGTAAAGTACAGATATCTAAAAATCTACTTAAGTAAAGTAACAAAGTACTTTTACTTAGTTACTTCCCACCTCTGGTTATAGCATGTTACAAAAGAAGTGAGCTGTCTTTATCTACATCAACAGTCTCAGGTCTGTGGTTCAGTCAGTCTCACAGCAGAAGGAATAAACTGCTGATCAGCTTTGACAGCAGGTATAATTAACATTATCATATTTTCTGCAAAATACTAAATGAAGACATACATATAGTGTCTTATACTGTCTATTTACGGCCATAGACATGCACATAATTGCTACTAAGTACAAAATTATGGTCACTAAACACAATTGGAAGTCCGTTAACAGCTCTTAATATAATACTGTACAAAAGGCAATTCCACGGATAATGAAATATAAAATGAATAAATCTATACATTAGGCCGCCTTAACTACATAAAAAATTAAAGGATAAGCCTTTAAGCCGCATCAGCAACTAGTGGATATAATTACAGCTACGACAGAGAAAAAGTTATTGGGGTGCTAACCATAATACTCTTGCACAGCATAGTGCACAGAGCAGGACACATATTTTCCCCCAAAAAACTGCTGCAGATGTTGACTATGAGTGCAAAATTTCCTCAACATAATAACTTGGCATTAATTTAGCAATTTTTCTTGAGACAGAAAATCACTGGCAACTTTTAACAGAGGTTAAAATGATAAATATGGTTAATATGAAAACTTTGTTTTCATACAACAATTATTTTAATAATTCAGTTGAGGGGGGGTTTAGTGACCTTTTTTGGATAGTCTTGGAGAAGGCCACCACTACCAGATGTGGACCGCATGAAAACTAAATGTTGAGGTCCCTTTCAGAAAATTCAGTATCTTGTTGATCTGTCGGAAGGTGGGGAGGGGGGTTCCCATTCATAATGTCATAACTGAAACATACTGATTCCCTTTTTTTTTTTTTTTAAACTAGTCATGTCCAGCATCCTTCCCAGCAGAATGGTATTCTGGCTACCTTTTGGTGCTGAGCAAATTTGCTTTGCCAAGGGAGACTTCCTAACATATATGAGGCTTGCCTTGGCATTCTACTGACTTTATTATGAATTTTCATAAAACCACATTTAAATGCTAGACCTAACAAGGAAGGACGGGGAGAAGGGGGGAAAAAGAAAAGTGCCAAACCCTCACGAGACAATATCAAAATTACAAACAATACCAACCATGGTAGCAAAAACAATAGCAATAACAACCAGAACAAGAACTGGGCAATCAATCAATAAATAACAAGAAGAAGATAATAAATCAGACCTATTATGTGGAAGACAAAAGTTGTAATCAGAACAGAACATTACAAACATCAACAGCCCAGATAATACATGCAACAAAACCACATAACAACAGCTGTTCACATTACTCTGCTGCACCAGAGTGACTGTACCAGAGTAAATCACCGGAGTAAAGACTAAGGCAGACAGACTGGGGTGACCTGAGTGATGAATAGTCATGCAACCACAGCCACACCCCCTCCAAGGACCAGGAGCCAAAGAGGGCCCCAGAGCCCGGCAAGCAGCGGACACCACAGAGAGGGGGATCCAAACCGCACTCAAGAAGTGACGGCAAGTCAACCTCTGAAGGTGACCAAGGAAGGCCTCAGCCGGCTGCCCTACAGTGGCTGAGCCCAGGCCCCAGGCCAGGCCCCGAGCCAGGCCCTAGGCCAGGCCCCGGGCCAGGCCCTAGGCCAGGCCTCAGGCCCATTCCTGACTTCTATGTCTGTCATTGATCTTACAGGACAGTATCACAGGACATTATAATTCATTGAACCCCGTCCTCTGCTCTATGGGCCCCCTACAAATGCTGGCTCCCAAGAATTAGTCATGTTCACCCCCCCATTGGTGTCCCAGGCCCTGGACCCCCAAAGCACCACCTTAACACTAACACTGTCCTCAGGCCACCAGAGTAGACTTAGAACAAATCATTTCAACCAAGGAACCAAGTATTTTAGAATATGCTATTTTGCTGGTCCAAACTTTTCATGCAAGTAATGTCTCCCATCTGTCTAGAAATATAAAACACACTTGAATAGAATAAGTTCAGGTTTGCTGTAGGAAAGGTGGGAAATCACTTACTTTAAGCAGAAGCAGATAAGGCAAGTTGAGAGGAAATTGGTGCACCAAAAAGTATATTAGAACACTTCATCACAGAATAAGTCTAGGAATGGATGAATTACAAAAGCACGAGTAGCCAAGACATTTTCTTCAAATAAAAGTGGTCTGCTAACTTTTTCCAATGTTGGTCTGTGATATACTGTTTATACGTCCTATTTATATTTTATTAAAATGGTAGAAATTGTGGGAGAAAGGCAAGAATTGCAAACACACCCACTTGCCTGCAGCTCTTTTTTCCCTGTCCTCTACACGGACTGTATGTAAAGACAGGCACGACTATGTTGTTTTATGGTCTGACTGAACCAATATATGATGTATAGGGGAACAGATGGATTCTTAACAGCAACTGGTCATTACAGTTGTCAATCACCTGTCTACCCTCTATGAAAAGATTGGTGATTGGCCAAGTTTTTCTGTCAAGGCTAGATTTCAAAGTCTGAAAATAGAGCCAAGAGTAAATGCAGAAGTCTTTTTTTTCTTTTTGTGCGCCTTCAATTACCATATGCTAAAAGGTTTTTACACAATATTGCCCAGTGGTGCAAAAAGATATAATCTACAGTAGTTCTAATTTATTGTACTTAAGGTATGAAATCCGCCTTAGCTGAGTAAGACACCTGAATAGCATCTGTTGGTCCTTTGTAACATGCATGGTCCACTCCTATCTGTGAGAATGGTCTGACTGGTACATGCCGCTAAGAGGATGAGATCAAAATAGTTGAGAGGATCATTGGAGTTGATTAAATTAGATCCATAGTCCAAATGAAATGATGGTACACTACTGGTGATATTCTGCAATTAGAAAGATTAGTTTGATTTTGTGCTTTAGATGAGATTTTTTGTCAAGTGAAAAAAATATTATTTTCTTTAAAGCTGAAAAATATCACTTTATTGACAGTATTTTCACAAGATATACTGTATGGACAAAAGTATTCAGACACATTGAATGCAGGTTTTTTTTCAGTGGTCTGGGCTACAAAATAATTATGACAAATGTTATAATGTAGTTTTATATTATGATAAATATCTTTCCATTATTACAATGGAATAATAGGGCCTAAGAAGGTCTGTATAAGCTATACAGACTACAATATTGGAACACATCCTGGCTATAGCTCATAACATGTCCTGTTCATGCTGATATGAGATATAAACATCAATATTTCCTTAACATTTAATGGGACATTTTATTCCGAAGTTAAATGTGAAGAAAGTACATGGTTAGTCGTGGTATGAAATTATTGTTCAGTCAGAGCACAAAAACACTTTAGAAATGTAAAGGAAGAACATTTAAAATAATACTCATGGATAAAAAACAAAATGTCCTTTGAGAGAAAGTAAAAATCATTGCTGAGGCATTTTGGAAGCAAAGATAATCGAAAGCAAAATGATATTTGTCATTATTATTTTGTATCCCAGACCCCTGTTAGAAAAGAAACACCTGAATTCAGCCCTGCAATGAACTGGCAACTTCTTCACGGTGTACCCAGCCTTCACCTTTCAGTGTCTGGGATAGGCTCCATGCAACCCCTGTGACCCTTGTGAGGATAAAGTGGGTTCAGATAATGAATTAATGAATTCATTCATTCATTCACCTGAATTCAATGTGTCCCAATACTTTTGCCCATACAGTGTATGTAGCCTGTGGAAAATAAGATCAGAATTTATTTACATGAGTCCAAAATGACGGCATTGGTTATAATCTGTGATTGTGTTCATGTTTCCTATTGCAATGAATGGGACAGAATCTGCTGCCAGTCCCCTGAAGGGATGGGATGGTGGATAAACCCAAGTGACACTGAAACAGGAAGTCGTCAGTGGTTTCTTTTACTCATTGCTGAAAAACGTCATGGGGGAAAATTTTCCCAGATGTGATCAGGAGTCAAATATGAGCTTGTATCCTGAAAACAGCGTCTTTGGACTTAATTGCTTTTCATTATAGAAACTAATTTCTGAGTGGAAGATAATCTACTTAATGCAAATCTTCAACCATGCAACTCCGTGCTGCTCCCAGGGGTGCTCCAAGACTGCAGGACCACCAAACCATGCAGGACCATTAAACCTTATTGTTTATTCAAATCCTGCATCCATCAATGGGAGTTCACCTCATTCTTTCTCTTGTTGCGCAGTACTCATCACACTCCCATAAAGTTTACACTCGATGTGTGGAGCAGGAGCAGAACGGTTCACCCCAAGCATTACTGCACAAGAATCGATTTCTGTACTGCTGTGATGTGTTAATACTGTTCAACACCAGGACTCATCCAGGCAGCCACTCTTGTGATTAGAACAACTTTTGATTTGAGCAGAAAATAGTCTTCCTAATCAGGGAAATTAAATGGACACCCGCTGTTTCAGAGGAGCAGAAGAATGGAAAAAGGAACATGTTTGAAGTTATGGAAACTGCACTCAAAGGAACAAGCTTATAGAAACATTTTTAGTACTGCGAAATCTTATCAGACTGGGTCTATGGTCTTATTTGTGTCAGCTTTGGGGTCCTTGATGTGAAAATATGTGGAAGTCACTGAAGTAGACTGCTACAATTAAGATTATGGGATTTTCTATGTCTTAGTGTTGCTCATGCATTCACTTAGAGCCAGGTTATTTTGGGTAGATGGATGACTTTTAATGAAACACTTAAACTGCCAACAACTTTCTATCATTTTGTTGTGCAATATACATTATGAAAAGGCAATTTTATTTCCATGAACGCTTTCCACCAATTAGATTACAAAATCATCATATTGCACAACTACTGTACTGTAATGAGGATAATCTTCACTTAAAATCATAGCAACACCAACTTACCGCTAACAAAAATAACAGTGCCTCTGTAGTGAGGCCACCCTCCTCGCTGTTTCTTCCCATGGCGCCATTCTATAACAGCTGAGTAGGTGGAAATGGAATTCCCATACTCGTCCATCATGGAATCATCATAACCCCTTATGGTATCAGTTTTGACTTCGCTAAGTTTCCCAGAATCCTCTCCTTCACTCCACCTCACCACAGCAAACTTCCTCTCCATGTGTTCTGAAGTCATCAAATAAATCAAATCATTACTTGGCTTATCAATCAATAAATGACCAGTAGATGGATAATGCTGACCATCAGCTTTTCAGACAAAATATCCATTCTATTTGCTGTAGTCTGCACATTACAATTTCACTGTAACTTCTTGTTTTATCATTTTACAAAGTTTAGTTGTATATCACAATGCATCATGGGTACATTAACATTCTGTTAAATTACAGGCAAATTGTGCTCTGACTGGAAATTATACATCATTGCATTCTGGGAGTTATGTTTGAATTAATTACAGAGAAGCCGCAAAAAATGTAACTGAGAAGACATAAACTCTGTAGGTTTATGTAATTTAAATCTAAGATTTTCTTTAATAAAACAGTTTTATCTTCCATCCAAACTGATAATATCCGCCTTTCTTACTCATTTTGATGTGTACTTTGGAACATTCAGCTACCCGCTAATAACCTTTTTAGCTAATGCTACCTGAACAGAAAACCAAAGGGATGTCAAATTTAGCAATCTAAACACCGGTATGTAAATGTACTTACCCCTAATGTTAGCTCCATTCATTTGCATGGTGCACCGTCCGTGAGCCCCAGGCAGAATTTGAGTTGGGCTTGCCGCGTTTTTTCTTTCAAACGATAACGTACGTTACTCTCACGTTGCGTTAGTTTGCAAGATCTCGCGATTTGTTTGCCGGAGGGAGGGGGCTGAGCCAAAGCCCGCCCTACTTTACCTCTGATTGGCTGATACTGGCATTTTTCTTAACCCATCATCGCTTTCATGGTCAAAACAATCTTTCGCTGAACTTACAGAGGTTCGTCAAACATTTTTTTTCCGAGAGTGGTTGGCTTTTCAGTGGTTGGATTGTTTCAATGCACGGACGGATCTGTAAACCGCTATGCCGAAAAGGAAACTCCATACACCTGACACAACAGAAAGAGATTGGTTGAGAAGAAATGTTCCTCCGCGTACTTTAACAAGATGGAAAAAAAGGTATGCCCTGTATGTCTCCTCGTACAACTTATAAGTAACGTTTACGTTACAGTACTGAAGTAACGAGTTACTGCCCATTGTTTCATTAGGAAAATCAACCGAACTTTGACTGACATCAGAAAGCACACAACGCAACAACATGTAAGTGCATCTATTTCACCACTCTGTCTTATAAGCAAGCATTGTAATACTTAATATATAAATAACGCAGCCTGCTATACAATAAGTAATTGAAGTGCTAATTCTGGTGATATGAACCAAATGTCAGCTGACACATTCACCAAGACTTCATAATATGTCTGGTGTATAAATGTGTGATTTTTAAAAGCTTAATCTATTTATTAAACCTTATAATGGTGATGGTAGCAAATGTAATTTACAAGGCAGTGGAAGAGGGGAAGGAAGACTACAGTTTTTAACTTATATACAGACATATATACAACAAATTCGAAAACAACCAGTCAATCATAAAAGAAAGGACAAAATGCATTGTAATATTTTTTTCAAGGGGGTGTGTGGAATCTGTCTTTAAGGAGTTGTTTTTTTATATTGTTTTAAGGAAAGCTATGAAGATGGTAGCCAGAGAGAACCGCAGAGAACAGAAAATCCCACACTGGCACAGGTGAGACAAAACTATTGTATTATACAATACTAGGAGAACCCATGATACTTGAGGTCACTATAAGGAGCAGAATTAATATACTCATTGAAAAAAAGTGCACCCTGAACATGCTAAGAACCTCCCCTAAGTGCACAGTGAGTTTGGTGGCTGCAAATGCAGCCGTTGCAGAACACTG
>JAPTYR010000012.1:7779564-7789889 GCA_029814505.1 Siphamia roseigaster
CCTCTAGCAAGTGGATTCATGTTGATATCATTATTAGTTCAGTAGTTATTCACTAAATTGTCTTTTTTAATAATGGCAGTTTTTCTTTCAGATTGTCACCAAAATTCCTTTGACCATCCTCAACATTCCCTGAAAATTTCAGCAAAATCTGTCCATAACTTTTTGACTTATGTTGCACACAGACAAACAAACAGACAAACAAACGCTGGCAACAACAACATAACCTCTTTGGTGGAAGTAATTAATGCAAGAATCTCATGTTTGAACAGAAAAGTTAAACCATGTTGTAAATGCAAAAGGAGGTCACACTAAATATTAACAGTTTGATTTATAGAAGCTTTCAACTGAATTAGTTGTTTTTGCTGCTGCAAATACTTCACATGTATCAGATTGGATTTTAATAAAGATTGAAAAATCCATATATGTGTTCATTTGAACTTTACTAAAATAACAAACCTAATGTTGGATGAGGACCTTTGCACATTTATATATGCTGAAAAACAAAACAAGATATAAATATACATACATTTTGAGTTGACTTTCTTGTTTTGCACAATACAAAATATAAAAAGTCACGGTGTATTAGTGCCCGCTGGATGATATTAAGGTCAGCCTCCACAATTGCTTTGAACTTTTTACAACTGTCACATATGAACACTTGCCACATTTTCCAGTGACACTCAATTTATTATCCGTCTCATTGAAAAGTCGTTACTGGCCTCGTGTTCTTGATTAGATCTCTGTGGCTTTGATTCAGTGGGTGATTTCAGACAGGAGTGGGAGTGGAGAGTGTGTTCAGAGGAGGAGCTGTACATGTGTTGTTGTCCACAGATCCCTGCGGTGGAGACGCAGCTCTGTGTACGCCGCATTTGTCTGGATGAATCACATCAGTGATTTCCACTCAGGAACAAGTCTCTATTCAAAGAGCAGTGGCAGGAATCTAACAGCCCGAACAGCCTGTCAAACAGCCTGACACATCATGTAATAACTCGTCAAAAATGGAATACTGTACTAAACGGATACAATAAGTAAATTACCTCTGAATCACCTCAGCTGACAGTTTTTCAGAAATTATGTATGATCTTAAGAAAAAAAGAAACTTTGACATGCTTGTTTAATGGAGTTTAATTTTAAGTATTTAGGGGCAAATAAATCCATTTCAGTTCCATTTAAGACTATGGGTTAAACTAAAGAATGAGTGTTTAGAAATATATAAAGATGCAGTGTTACTTTTATGGCAAATGAATTGTCATCTATATTTAATTATCACTGTTCCTTGTCACACTATAACCTTTTTTTCTGTTTTTCCAGAGAAAATCGGGGATTTTCCTGTATTTAATTCAGTGATTATGTAGATGTTTATAAAAGCTAAAATTAAAGTTAATTGGTATTATAGGAAAAACAGACAAAACTGAAGAAAAAGTGAATTTTTCAGCAAAGATCGACTGAACATTAACCCAGTGTTCCATCCATTGACATCTGTCAAACTCCATGCATTACTATTCAATCAATCTTTTAGGAGAACATGGCATTACCATGGTAACCATGGACCCTCTGAACATCCAAATGATTCATATCTGTTGACCATGAAAAAATGGAAAACTGCATTTACCTGAATTATTTTAACACTAGTGCAGAGTCCGTATTTGCCTATAGTCCTCGGCCATAATATGTGATTTCTAAATGTTTCGACAGTGACGAATATGCAATTTCGAAATGTTTCGACAGTAACGTTCCATTGAGAGTTGCATTGCAATGTTAGTTTTCCTGATGTATGTATGCAATGTATGGTCTGTAAATAGCTCCATTAAACTCGGGATTACAGGGCTACAGGTTTATCTGTGCACTCATACAGTGAGAGTGGCCGGGGTACTGTTGTATGACAGGGGGAGTGGCTACAGTCAGACGGAGCAGAACGGTAAATGGCCAAATGCTTGTTTGCACCGCACTCCTGCGAACCATTGGGAAGATGCATACCAAATTTGAGGTCGATCGAGTGAGTGTTTCGAGAGTTATGCGTGAAACAGACAAACGAACAAACCAACGAACAAACCAACACAGTGACACACAGACAGACGCTCCTTGCATTATTTGATAGATGGTTTACAGGCATTTGTAGTCATCCTTTTGTTCTTAACCATGGTGGGCAATATCATGTCCGATTTGGGTTTGCATTGAGTGTGGTTTGAGTACACGCAGAAATCCACAAAGTGTATACGGCTGACTTTGGCCACCTGTGGGGGGCCTTCCCCGAGTGACCTGACTTATCACTGCATGGCAAAGTTTTTGGACAGACGGAAAACCAACTAATGACAATACCACTGGCCAGGAGTAAAAATGACTACTGTCTTTCTAATCTAATTTCCATCACATATAGATGCATCTGAGAAACTTTCTCCAGACATAAACCTAATCAAAATGTTTGACTGTAATCTGTACAATTTTCGGATCCAACTGTGTATCTTTCTGAAGCCAGGTCCTACCAGTGAAGAACAGGTGTCTCTTTGTGGTCTCCTTTCTCTTCTCTAGGCAAGGATTTAATAACCGCAGGAGCTGGAGGACCCTCTCCTCTCGGCGTGACTCAGTCAAGCAGGCGTCGTTCATCACCAGGTAGGGGTAAATCTTGCCATTGTGGCCACGGATATAGAGACGGCGTGCTGCAGTATTGTGTTTCTGTACAATTTCCACTCTGGGCATGAACCTGGAGACAGGTGTAGAGACAATAAATCGAGTGGGAGGAATTACAGGATATTTATGTCCTTTGCAGTTTCCTTTTATCTTCAGAATTGCCATATTTTATTATATATTATCTTTAACTTTACGAAACCCACATTCCAAAAAAAATAAAATTGTTAAATTGGTTTTCAAGTGCATATTCGGGGGATTATAGTCTTAATAAGGATAAGTCGAGTGATCTGTCCATATGTAGAAAATATACATACAACTTCTTACATCCATAAGCTTTTTAAATCATTTTGTCGAGTCATTGTGGAAAAGAAAAAGGCCCCTGAATTGTGATATGTGGCTGGCAGGGCAAAAAGAGATTTTAGATCATAGCTCGTGTGTCAATTCAACATCCTGCTTACGAGGTCAAAGTGTGCTTGTGTACCAGACGCCTTTACCTGGCAATTTTGATGTAGTAGTGCGTAGGCTTGGGCATGAGGAATTCCCCGGGGATCTCCACCTCTGCTGTCTGTGCCGAGAAGTTGCTGAGGAAGCGGCATTTCTCCTCAATGAGGAAAAACTTGGGCAGCTGTTTAGTCTTGGCCTCCAGGATTTTGATCCACTTCTTGAGTTTGGAGATCAAATTGTGAAGCTTCATGGAGCCAGGCACACTAAAGTCAAAGTCTAGAAGAGGAAGGAAAAAAAACTATGTCAGAAGATATATTACTCTCCCTCCCATTGACCATCTTTATTCCAAAAAATAACTATTAATGAATAAATGACTACTTAAAAATAAAATATACAAAAATAGGTGTAGACTCCCTATGGTGAAAAACTGGTACGACATGGACCCACTGACTAAGAAAGTTTGGATGGGTCTACTTTTCCTTACTAATCATCTAACCTCAAAATACCCTTCAGCAAGCCAACCGCCCAAGGTACAAGCCTGAAACACTAGAGGGCAGCTCCCAGGTGTGTTTGTGTGCGCAACTTTTAGCCTCCCCTGCAGCTATATGCCTCCAAACCTGAGCTATAAATACTGCTTCTGAGTAACCTTGCCAAATAACAAAAATATGAGGGGTTAAACACATGAGGGAGTCAACTATAACTGAGAAACTAATAAAAAGCACCAAAGAGGACACCACCTGAACGCTTATATGATGTTTCAGTGAAAATGTTCCACGACAGCTTTGAAACCACAAACAGTTAAGATTAATTAAAGTGAGATCTGGGTATTTACTTTACCTTTATTTACCCGCTAACACAGACAAAGCACACCTTGTTTTCACGGTGATGGCCTAGAGGTGGGTAGAGATTGTGCAAACTTACATCAGGGAAAAGTGCATTATAAATATTATGTTGCACTGCTGGTCACTCGACTCTTGCAGTGCCTTGCTTAAGGGAACTTCACAGATAAGTTATTCATGGTAGGCTGGCAGCACAAGGAGAACACTTTGCTCTATCGACTTAAAACTCCCTCATGGAAGCTGGGAACTGATTCAATTAGAGCTATAAAAATGAGAGTCCTCAAGTATTAAATTCCTGTTTCAAGTCACAACTCATATTGCACATAACATATTGTGATGAGCTGTAGCAATAACAACGGAAGGAGGGGAAGTGAGCCAGGCAGCCTTTCCATTTTAGAGCAAAACCCCCAGGGCATCTCCGTAACATGAATGCACGTGCGTGCACACACACACACATACTGCTCCTATTTCAGTGTGCCCTGTTGTACCGCCTGTTATAATGAATCCATGAAACTGCAAGGCCCTGCCATTTCAAACCTGTTCAATCTCTCCCAGAGAGAGACCTCCTAATACTTTAAATAAGCCCTTTAAACCAGCCAATGTTCTTTTCAGAGTGGCCCTATTTCGCTATCCGTCTGCCTGCAATTCACCTGCCCCGATAGCAAAGGTAAAATTGAAACAGTCCTGAGAAATTGCAACCCGACAACAATTCAGCACCATAAAAGTGTATAATGCCTACAAATAGAAAAAAGCAAGACATGCTCCACTTCTTTCAAGCCATAAAGTAACGTGGTAATGTCACTTGATCTTTATTAGATATAAAATCTTTTAGCTGTTTAAGTCAGGAGAGAATAGCATGTTACGTAAAGTCACAAAACACTCATATATTTAAACAACCCAACAGACCACACTGTAAAACTCATTTTGTATACTAGCAACAAGCTTTAACATGTTTTGAGCTCTAATTGTTAAACTGGAGATTCTAAAACCATTATATGTTCATTTCATTGAGGGCGGATTGCATGAGACAAACATATTGTCTAACAACCAACCTGACTCAACAGCAGGGTATCTACAGGTTTCAGATTAAAATGTGTTGACCACATCAAGTTCTATCATTTATTTTAAAATGTTTCTACTGCTATTTGAACTGTTATGTAAAACTGTATCACTGAAAAGAGGAAACTGCAGTTCAAACACTAATATTATAACCGGTTTTTCCAAGAAGAATATGAAGTATAGATCATTGCTCACGATATCAAGATTAATCTGTGGTTGAGAAAAAAGGACCAAGGCTCCTGTAGTCCAATGGCATATTTAAAGACATTAATTGACATTCATTTGACCCTTCAAAGTAACCTAAGGTCAAAGGTCATGGCACCAAATGAAAGTCTGTATGTGACTTCCTATCTATTGCCACTAATAATTATATCAGTATCTTCAATTGTTTTGAAGTTATAGCACTTGTGTCACATTGAGGATTTTTAAAATGTCATAAAAATTTAAAAAACTATATTTCCCCATTCTTTCAACAAATTGGTAGAACTCAGCCCAAAGATGTTTCACAACAAATAAGTCATTTTGGCTGACTGTTCCAGAGAAGATTCTTGAAAAATTGGCCAATGGACAGATTCCAACTGATGATAGTTCATCAGATCTTTGGGCCATTGAATAAAAAAAAAAAATAGTATGTTAAAGTGACTACAATGCAGTCGATAAAATCACAGAAGTTATTTTTACTGCCCCTGTTGACCCCTGCTCTGCCAGTTAGGTGGGGAATATGGATAATATAAGAAAGAGATGTGGAACGCAGTGTGACTGCACTGTGACCTGTGTGGAGAAACAACAACAACGGAGTGCCCTATGTGGCCCAGCTGATGGACTAAAACAGAGGATCATGGGGACTGCTGCACAAAATGACAGTCCAGGCAGAGGACCACTTTTATATGGCCACAATTCTAAATGTACCGTCCTGTTACGGTCTCTGTGTGAGACTTTATATGATGTGATGAATTTAACTTGAACTGCATTTGTTTGATAGATGAGCAGAAGTTGTTAGTTTTTCAGAGGTTATTCCAGCAGTATGAATGGGCCAAATGGCTTTTTGATTTAAAAAAAAAAAAAGAAAAGAAAAAAAAAATCCACATTTAAAGCGTCTGATTTTATATAAAGAAGGGGATCAAAGGTGTGAAGCCAAACTACTTTATAAAATTAAACTGGCTTTCAGTTAAATTTGCTGAATGTCATTTTTGTATGACAAATGACATTTAAATGGGCACATAATTAAAAACACAGGAATCTTGTGCTTTTTGTCCAAAAAAGAAAAAGAAAAAAAAATCTCTTCTAACAAAAGTCTCTGGAACACATCCACTGCTAAAACAGTAACTCATGCAAATAGCATTCGCCGTAATTGGATTTGAATGCCTCCCTGCTGCCAAATGTTATATGTGCACACATAAACCCATATTTTCCGGCCCACAAACCCTGTGAAAGCGAGTGAGCCACTAACGTGGTGCGGGGAATGGGAGCTTGGCTGCTCAGCAGCTCTGTAAACCCTGTTTGTTCCGCCCTAGAAGGTTTGTGTAGTTTTCAGTCTGTCGGCCCCACTCCCACGTCGCTGTGGGCACATCTGGGTTGTGATGGTCGGCAGGCACCCTACAAGGCAGAAGCCCTGGTGATGCCTGACTGCATGTGCACAGCTGGCACTGCAACATCTGGTAAGATTCATTAGCATTGCGTTTACGCCTGAGCCTCGCACACTTTTGTTTTGCAATTTATTCTGTTAAGCCACGTGCTGTTCTCAGGCTTTTGCTTGATAATTTCATCCCACCCGTCTCCTATTCCTGTTGCCCTGTTAAATTTTTTTAAATGTCTTGTATATTTTTCTCTACTCCTCAGGTCCAACTAAATCTTACAGCATCTTTTTTCTCACTTCAGGTCAGGTGATCATCCCCACCCCCCGAGCTGCTTTTCATTCACTCGCTGTCCTTGTCTTCCTCTATCCCAGGGCCAAACACATTAGCTCTATAGGCCACTCTCAAGACCAGTGAAGGAGAAAAGTGCAGAGAGGCTGAAGAGCAGAGACAGGGAGGAAAAAAAGAGCAGGAGGAGTTGCTATGTAGAAGTGCAATGAACAGGAGAGACTGGGTTGTTAACTGTATTTCCAATTTAAAGAACATGCATGTGCGATCAGTCTGCAGGACTATAAAACAGTCAGCAAAGAGGGCCATGTTTAAACCGAGCCCAGTGAACTGTAGTTCAACTCCCTTATGTAATGCAGGGAAAACAGAGACATGCTTCCAAAAACAGGGGAGTGATTGTTTTCAGAAAAATGTCTCTAAGGGGCCTTGGCTAAACTAGAACTGCACCTGTCCTATTGGATTCCACAGCTTGCAGATGAATCTGAATATGCGACCCAAAATGATTGGAGGCTTCATCATTGCCTTAGAAGCACACATGAATATCACACAATTTTTTGCTTTGAAATACGGTTAATCCAAAACTGAGGATAGATCAGAAAAGTATCTTTTTTATTGCAGAGTGTCTTCCAAGTGCTAATCTTTGAGGTCACATCAGCATATAAAACCTCAGAGAATAGATTGGGATAGATGAAAAAGTGCTTTAGGAATCTTCTGAGGCTTTGGGATTAAAAGGGTATTATAGAGTACATAAACGCAGTCTTTTAATTCTCTACCTGGCAAATAGTATTATGTAGAAGCCACAACCTCCAGTTTCAGCTACAATAAAAACAAGTGTAGATGTGTGCACAAGTGCAATAAGAAGAATATGCCATTATTGCTGACCTGAGAAAAACTGCAGCCTCACCAACAACTCATATCATCTGGTTAAAACCATAATTATATTGCAAAACACCAATTCTTCCGCTTCTGCAAGTGATGATGTTTCAGTGTTGATATGAACACCGTCAGTATCTATGCAAATATAATGCAACACACAAACAAATAATAAAAAGCACTTCAAGGGAGGCCTGCAGTTTCTGTCTAATCATCTAAACTAGAGGAGACACATTTGCTTGTGTTTGATGAAACACAAACAGTGGTAGTGTCTGATGTGAGGAAGACAAAGCCAGGAGGTGTTACTTGTTTCAACACCACCCCTTTGTCAAGATCTATTAACACCTAAGAGACAAAGGTGAACTGTTTGGGAAAAAATAAGTCAAAATTCAAGAGTTGCACAGCTGTTACTTTTCTCTGTATGTGTACATAATTCTCATTATACTTATCATGAGATTAATGTAATAATTAACCAACCTGTTGTAAATTGTCCTTTCATCTTCTGGAAAACAGGGTCTTGCGCTGTAGCCTGTGCCCGGCGGGCTAATGACTCAGAAGCCGCACTAGAGAACATCGTGGACACATTGGAAACATTCTCCAAGCCAACACCAAAGGTGCTAACCAACTTCTTCACAAAGTTGAGCGTGTGTGGTGTGATTTTGGCATCTGACACTGCCCCACTCTTCTCAAAGGCCACCGAGTAGCATTTAGCCAAGCCCTGCTGAAGCTGCCTCAAAACCTGCAAAGAGAAGAGGGATATAATGAGAAATGTGAAATGAAATGGTAGTCTTTTCTACACTCAAAATTGACAACAGAACTGCCAATGAAACAACAGTGGAGGTGTTCAGATGCAGGAGATTTGCAAAATTTTTGAGGTACTAAAGAGCCAATACACAATTGCTCGATTCGCACATATAAGGCAAGAAGATGCTTCCAAGAGCATTGATTTGCAGCTGAAATCAACAGCTGGATTGATGAAAATAAAAATGTGCACTGTCACAGCGAAAACATGTCTGAGGTAATGTAGCTTTCAGCGTAGACATGGCATGAGAGCTGGATTTAAAGTAATAAGTGGTGTCCCACACAAGACATTTTGACTACTTGTCCCGTGTGAGCTCTCTCATATAGAAACACTAATGTCATACAGTAACCCAAGTATATGAGCAAGAAAGTGATGATGGTCTAGCATGAGTCTGCCCCTACTCGCCCAGTGGAACGAAGCATAGAGCCTGCAGCTGCTGCTGAGTGCCCCAAACCATCACAGATAATCACACAGACACACACACCAACAAACTTCAGAACCTTAATCCCTTGCCCCATCCTACACGGTCACCGCACCCATCCATCACCTGCCTTAGTCTTTTTGCCACTTGTTCTTCTATTTCTCCCAGTTTCACTTCCACCCCCAGACAGGTTACACTGTATCTATACTGTCTAGCATGGCGAGAACCATCTGCAACATCTATTTGGAGTTACTGCTTATTATTACTTTTTGAATTGATGTCAACATAAAATTAGCTTTAAAAAAAAGTCTCCAGAATTAGAAGACAAGTTTTCTACCAAAGAATGCCTAGCCAATCTATTTTGATTTGTGTTTCCTATTTAAAAAAAAGATACGAGGGTTCTCCTAGTAAGACTTATGCACGTCCTTTTGTGCAGTTTGTCTTAGTAACACAAACTGTAACACAAATGAGTAACACAAATGACTGTTCCCCTAGTAAACACTCTGTCAAAAGCACTACACTGAGGTAAGGCAAGAAAAAAAGGCAATAATAAACTATTAAGTGTTTCAAAAAAATTTTTGAGTCAACACATGTTAGACAGGAACTGCCAACCTCTGGTCATCTGGATGTCCAGGTGGTATGACACCTTTGCACACCAGCTTGCTTTCACACATATGCAAAGACCCATGAAAATTCACACAACCAACTGTATTAATTTTCTCACCATCTGATGCATAAAGAACACACACATAGCAACAGAGTCTATGAACAACAAAACAACACCTTTGTTCTTCTCACCTCTTCGTGCCAGTTCTCCCTGAACCACACCATCTGGTCCACAATGCCCTCCAGGGAGGAGAGCAGGGTTGGATGCAGCTCTCGCTGCATATGCATGATCCGGCTGCAACGCCACATTGGGGCTGTGGCCCGGATAGGACCTGGGTCAGAGGCTCCTGAGTGAGGTTGGGCCCCCACTGAACTGGGCTGCTGCTGTCCAGATGCATCTGGAATGAGTCAATGAGAAGAGTTAGAGGTAAGAGTGGGGTGATGAAGAGGGGTGAACGTTTGAAATGGGAGGAACAGAGTTGGTCGACTTTTACGCAGAAAACTGTAGGAAACAGTCTGATGTGTCATCACATACGTAGTACTGATGACTGCTCAATAAACTCAAAAGTACAAGCATAGAAACAAGAAGACAGCAGGGCTCCAGACTGCGACCAAATTGTCGTATTTTGCCCCTAAAATTAGACACAGTGTGAGTAAATTTTTCATCTACTCGCGCATGTGCGACTAGTAAATTTGCAGGTGTTTTGAGGGGATGGGTATTAAATATGTTTGTTGCTGACAAACTTATTCGACACTTCAGCCCACTTAGTGGTAATGCATGAATGACTGAT
>JAPTYR010000012.1:7791818-7802092 GCA_029814505.1 Siphamia roseigaster
AAGGAAAAAAATTCTATAAGTGACAGTTCTAAAGTCTAAAGGTGGCTGCTTGAAGACAAGACCGCAATGTTCTCTCAGGTTAGGGCAGAGTTTCTTTAAGACTGCAATTACATAGCTTAGAGCCTTTCTAGACAGGGCAGAAAGAAATCATGACAACAGAAAAAACTGGGCACAACAACAACAGTGAAGGTAGATCAAGGATGGGTCATGGTGATGAAGGGAAACAGACACTAAGAAAAATAAGCCTTTTTTTTTTTAAACCCGCAGCTTGAGACTGAATGGATTTTGGAACCTCTAAGCTTTCTCTGAGTATCCCTATTTCTAAGACATCTAGCCCAGGTCTTCAGAGATTCTCACACTGTGTAAATCAAGATTACACAAAATCTCACTCAGGTTTAAAGCTCCTAGGTCAAGAACGGGTCATCCCTGGGTTAACTAGATCATAGTGTGGTTCTCCTTCCATTAACTGGACCACAGGCTGAGGTGTTCCATAGCTCGGCAGGTCTCAGATCCTTCAGAAGACTTTGCTCTCTGTCTGCATTTAGCAATCTATATTTCCCCCTGAGTCAGTGGCAGTGTGCTGTAAAGGAGACCAATGAAAGGGAGACAGATAGGATTACCCAAGTGGTGAAAGAGGCTGCTGCTGCGGTGGGCTAAGCCTGAACAGCCTGAAGATGATACAAAAGGCAAGAAGGAAAACTATTAATAAATTGGACCATAGCTAAGCAGTTGCTCTCTGTTACCTCTATGGCTGGCTCATGCAGCTGTGAAACCCCTTCACCTACCATTTTCTTTTGTGCACTCAGGGTGTGTGTATATGTGTATGATACTTGTAGAACAAAAATGCTCAGCACAGATTTACATATTAGTTTTACCTGAAAAGTAAGGTGAATATATAAAAATCACTTCTTTTTTTTAAAATAAACATCAGGTTGAATAAGATCACACCTGCAAATATTTTTTATACTGTCTATTATTTTCAGTTTTCAAAACGAAAAAGCGAGGCAGAAAAAAAAAATCACTTTGAGATGAAATGTGAAAGACTGGAGTCTAAAGTAACTGGGAAAGCAAGTTCTAAGTGGCAACTAACAGCAACATTAAAGATGAAAGAGGCAGGAAGGCAGAGAGGAAGAGGAGGAACCATAGATCAGCACACTAATGGGAAGATAAGAAATGTCATATTTTGGCAAAGTTGAGGTGGGCTGAGTGGAAGAGGGTGAGTGGTAGACAAGAAGGAGGCAGTAAGGAAGGGCAGGAGTACGTGGGGAGGGGTGCTGAGATTCTCTGTTAACTTCTGATTCATCTTCCCGCCTGCCCCCAGGCGCTCTTCTGCTCACCTTCATCAATATTTCAGCATACGTTTTTTAAACATCCCGCCGCCGCAGAGAAGCTCTAAATTATTCAGTCAAGCAGCAGAGATAAAGCCTGCCATGCATCAAAATGTGGTTCTCCCTTTACATAAAAAGGACTGAAAGAAAAGCACATCACCTTTTTTACCCTTGCGGCATTAGGGTTGATGAGTCACACCCAAAGGTGTTTTGACATCAACATTAGAAGTTTTTATCTAAAAAATGTAAAGCCTGGAATCGGATTGGAAGATAAAACAATAATGATATATATCACAATATAACTTTTCCATGATAGAAATGAAACACACTTGATACATGTGTGGTAGACATAAAAAAAGCCAATCACTCGAGAGCCTTGTCAAGTTAGGTTGACACACAAAGCACAGGCATAAGAGTCAGCTGTAGTGCATACACTAATGTTTGGGATGCAGCAAGAGGTAATGATTGTTCCCTCGGAAGAAGATATGACTGAGAACTCGGGTGACTGGGTTACTGAAAAGTAGGATGCAAACCGCTTCAGTTCCGGTATACTACAGAGGCATAAAAGCTGGGAGTTGGAAGGGGGATCATTCAAAGAGCAGAGGGAGGGAGTTCTCCATAAGCAACACAACATATGAATTTCTTTCTCTTTCTCCCTCTGATGTTTTCAGAACTAACTTATGAGTAACAGAAAATTTATGGCGGACAAAAAATAAATAAATAGTTATTTTATTTATATCATGATGCATATCAATATCGTCTGATATGAAAACAATTATCGTGATATGATTTTCCCCCATATTGCCCGACCCTGTATCAACTATGTGTCCTATTAAAGTGTAAAGGACCAACCTAAATGTTATAACTCCATGTTTCTAAGGACAATTTGTCTTATTTAAGAACTAACATGGATAAGTACAATTTGTTAGTGAATCACCTACACACAGTTGGTCTGGAGACTATTTCCTAAGCAAACATCATTTAATCACATGCTTCATCTTTCCATTGTACTATAGTGCTCTCACTGCCTACTTGTACACTAAAACCCTGTCTCTTACCTTGCTTCTTTCTCCTCTTCCTCACTCTTTCATATCTTCTAAGAGGACGGCTGTTTGTTACAGCACACTACTCTTTGAAGATCACCCTCTTCAAATTGTGCGGAAATAATACTCCATTAAGCAAAGCAAATTAGTCCTCAGTTTAATTACTAGCTTTGTTCCTGCAGTGCGGATGCGTATAATATTAACTTTAGAATCATTTCTTGAACAAATAATTTTAAAACCTATACACCAGAGATCGGTGGAAGCCAATAAATTGCTGTAAAAGGAAGAATCAGAATGCTTAATTTGGTAAACAGAAGGCAGGAGAGCAGCCACTTTTGTGTGAATGCAGTTAATTTATCTTGATTAGAAAGATGTGCATGAGCACTAATGCCAACACCCAAGCCAGATGTGCTGCCCCGGATGGATAGAACATATTAAAAAAAAAAAAAAAAAAGAAAAAAAGGGAATGATTGATAGAATAGGGATCCGTACACATACAAAACTGAAGAACAAGTAACAAGGGGAGGGAAAAGGATCATTTTCACACATAATCTAAATGGTGTGATTATGTGAAAGTCTTTGACATGTTTTCTATGTGTTTTTAATGGTAAACTTTTAAAACTATTTTGAAACTAAAGGCAAAACAGATTTAGGCTGCAGAGTTTTGCAATAGCCTTACCTGGCTGATTAGGTTGAGCAGAGGTTTGCCCTCCGAACCAACCAGGCAGGTCAAGAGCTGTGGTATCCATGCCAACCACTGGATGGGCGGGACTCCAATACAGTACTTATCCACAGCATCAGCCAGTGTGTTCTTGTCATCAAAGCTGAGGAGCCACAACACCTGCAAATGACAAAAAGCACAAGGTAAAGATAAACGTGTAATATTCCAGTTATTCTGCCAAGGCACAAGCATTAAAACATTTCATCATTTTCAACTACAGTAAGACTCTAAGTAGCAAAAGGTAAAGTCTCTATCATTAATCAGACAGTGGCTGCTTTCTTGGCTGTGTTCACAGTCTGATCCTGACCAAGATCAAAGCTGAGCCAGAATGAAAGTGATCTTTCCTCCCCTGGTGTTCTTGTGTATGTCTCCACATTATGATGAAGACATTAACCCCACTCAGCCCCCCTAGGCTTTATTCACTGAGCCAAACCAGAATGCACAGATTGTGTATAATTACTGATAATGACTGGTCATCCCATTTCATCCATCAGGACTAAGCACTGCCAAACCATCTTGGCAGCACAAGGCTAGAGGGTCACCAAAAACATCTAGTTGGAAAGTGAAGCTAGTTGCAGACATTGGAACAAATGATGGTAATCATTAAAGTTAATACAGGACTTGGCAAAATTGGATTTATTAGTTATTTAGCAGATAATGGGACGCAAGTCTTTTATTCTCCGTAAGAGTTTGTAATGTCAGATTTTATTTTGTTCCAAAGGACAGGTTGAAAAAAAATTCACACCCTCATCTGCCTACTGTTCTCAAATTAAAAGATCCGATATTAAAAAAAGAAGTTTGGTGAACTTACACTATTTTTTTTTTAAACATCCACCCTTTCACTGGACTAAAGACTTGCTTACATTTGCCTCTATCTTCAGTATGAAAGGCTACAATTGGCAAAAATCAGCATTCATTCCCAGGTCGAAAGACTCTGCCATAGATCGGGGGATTTATTGGTGCCGGCGCTGAGGAGCAGCGATGGAAACATGACCCCCAGACATAGCTGCTATTTCTCACCCAGTTTTTGAGCACAATGCTATGATTTGTGATGCGTAAATAGAAAAGCAAGACAAGATGAACATTATTGTTTTGCTTACAGTGGGGAACAATGTTCAACAGAAATTTGTTCATTTAATGTAAGATGTAGCAATGAGGTTGAAATTAATATAGAGTTCCCTTTTATGGTTAAACATATACTTTACATATACTAACATACATATCACGAAATTAAAAAAGAGGAAGTTACTAACTTATTTTTTAGCAGGATTACTAGTGCAAAAATGTCCAGGGAAGTTGAGCACAGAAAAGTTTGGTGCAATACCCATTACAGAGGCATATACAAGTCTCAGTGAATTACTAGTGTTAGATTTTAAAAGAATCAGTGTCAGTAAAGGAACTACACTGAATGATGTTGGAATGCCGGGGTAAGAGGGCGAGATGCTTGTTAGCAAGGGAGTCCATCTCTTTACCTCCCGTACAAGGCTTACTTAAATGGTAAGTAAGGCAGCAGCGGTTTGACGGTTAGAGTAAGGTCAGTCCATGTAGAGGGTCAAAAGATTGGCGCGTCAGGGGAGGCCATTAGTCTGTTAACCTCCATGCCAGAGGATGGCCTTCACTCCACCATTGATCTGCTGTGGGAACTCCTCCACAGACTGCTGTTGCACTGTAATCGATCAAATTACTACTCTCTGCTTGTAAAAAAAAAAAAAAAAAAAAGAATGTTTTCCTTCTCATCAGCACCAATAATGTATTGCATGGATGGGGCCCAGACACAAAAGAATTAATAGTTACCCTATCCAGAACAAAAAAAATGCCCCGATTGAGGAACTGATTTATAGAAATCAAGGTTTGGTGTCGGGGTGGTATCTGACAGTTATTTCTCTTATAAATCCTCAGCAACTTAGGGTGGCAGATAAAGAGAGATTCTATTTCTGATAATAGTATTTGACAAAAAGCACTGAATTGGACTGACAGCCACACTTAGGCAAACGCACTCAAATGCACCCACATGCACTTTCCATTTCATCACCTTTGCTAAGTACTTGCGAGATTTGCTCTCGTTTTGGTGGCGGCAGGCATGGAGGTAGCAAGTAATGGCAGAAACTCCCAAGTGGAGCTGGCGGTCCTTCACAAAGATGTTTTCCAGGTAGTCACCCCACATGGCCCAGGCCTTCACCAGGACGTCATGCATTTGTACAGCAGCTGAAAAGGCCTTGTTGGCCTCCTCTGACCTAAAACAAAGAGTAAGGGACCAGACTGTGACAGAGGAAGTGCCAAAGTGAGATTAAACACACAGATGTCAAGGGCATGTGAGTAAAGGAAAGAAGGCTGTTGGGAAAAGATAGAAAAGAAACAGGGAAGAAGACAGACACAAAAAGAGGGCAAGAGACATTGAAGGAGAAAAATAAAGGAATTCAATACTGATGCCTCGTGAGAAGGTGAGCAAAAGAAACAAAGATGAGGTGTGTAAGAAACAGATCATGGTGAACATGTACACATTCTCAATTATGTGAATAAGTGCCATAGTTCATGTACTGCATTGTTGATGGCCTTTCCCTTAGCATTAGAGTACACATTTAAATCAGCATGAATTAATGTCGCCAAGGGTTCAAGTATTTTGCTGTAATATAATATGATTTGATCCCGACCCTATCATACTGTGCAGATCCATTCATTTAATACCGGGTGACATACAGTATGAGCTTAACATCTTACCATTTCATCAGAAATGACAGCGCTGCAGCATGGTAAAAACCTCAGCATTATAGCTATATTTATCTGTACACAAATACATTGACCGTGAAGAGCACTGCTAGAGCTTAAAGAAATCTTCAGGGAGATAAACTTAAGAATCCTTGGGATTTTTTTTATGCAATGCAACTGCAATCTAGCAGTTACACTTTCAGTATTCGATTTAGAAATTGTTAAATAGCAGAGGAAGGAACAGACAGGTGAAATCTGGCAAGACACTCGGTTTTGCCTCCGCCATTTATGCTGACAGGGAAATAAATTCTGAGACATCAGCTGTTTTTCACCAGCTTCATACCACTCGTTGGCACACTGTCTGAATAATTTTTTACACACCTTTCAGCATTTGATTAATAAATAAGATGCAAGAGGCACCCTAAGATGCACTACCCTGCTGTCAAAACAACACGACAGCCCTGTCAATGAGAAAACCTTACTGAGCTACAGTTGGTAAATGGACCTCCATTTTAGGAGTGCTTCCAAAACTACTCTCCCACTTACTTAAAGTGAAATGTCTCCCAAGTCAATCAATTAAAATGTGTTATTATAAAAGGCATTTTGGCATGTGATTAAGAAACGGGAGCTTGATTGCTATGGGAGTAAGAGCCGAAAGGCCCTCCAGTAATACTTAATGGGGTTGCCTCAGTCACTTTGCCAGTGTTAAAATACATTAACGGTTTCTACTACTCGACTCAACAGGAGCATAGGCACCCAGCAGACTGTCAAATCTCTGACACCCATTTAATTGAATGATCGCAAAATCCTTTGCACATGTGGTTGCACATGCGCACACATACACACACAAGACTCTCTCAACCCCTAACCCCCACTCTGCTGTTAATTCTCCCCCGATATAGGGGAAACTTAATGATTGCAATAAACCCTGCTGAGGTGGAGGCAAGTTCTGCTGATCCCAGAGATTCCTGTAAATTGCCTCAAGTTAATTATTGAGCTGCATATACATTTAATAAGCCTTCCTCAATTTGTCTTTCACCCCTCAGGACACCATGTCATGTCAACGATGACGAGGAAAAGGAGCAGTGAAAGGGAAAGATCGTTAAAGACAGCATCTGTGAGCACTTATGGCTGGGAAAAGCATCAAGACTTCAGTTGTGCACTCCACAGGCAACCCCTTAAGTCAAAAAACACATTTTTGACAACGTAACAAACTGATGATGCAAAAGCGCTTTAACATCTAAACCATGTCACGGCAGTAACATAATCTCAGAGGTGAATCAGCTTGTGGAGAGAATACTGATTAACTATGACTGCCATATCCTAACAGGGAACAACACCTATGCATGAGTTCAGGGACCATTGACACAGTTTCAGGACAATGTGAAAATAGAAATATCAACCTAGATACTAAAAATTAAAGAAGTGAAAGGTGAAAACGCTTGCACTCGGCTGGAAAGACCATTACAGCACTGGTGACCGTACTTGTTGATCTGTGCTAGGAACATGCCCTTGAGAGCGTAGAACTCTGCTGTCATCTCCTTGGTGAAGTATTTCAGGTTGGTCGACTCTATCACCTCCAAACCCTGAAAGACAGAGGAGTGAATTCTGAACTGAAGGGGGAAACAACTTTCATTACACTAAGGAAAAGAAATCCAAAGAAGATACAAGGCATTTGCTTTAAGACAAGCCCATAATCACAGGTGAAAAACAAACAAACTGCACTGTGTTCATTAAGAAGTAAGGAAAGAGGTGTTAAGGGAACTAAACTTCCATTATGGTGAGCCTCTGATTAGGTGTCCCCCATGTACTGCTGTGACAAACGATGTGTAGCGGGAGAGAGACGAGAACCAGAGGAGATGAGATAGAAGTGAGAAAGAGAGAGAAGAGTGTCTACTGGCACTTTTAATGACTTGTGGTGTGCTGAACCACTTCTATTAATCAGAGCACTTCATAGGCTTAAGAGCAAGCTCCTGAGTTA
This sequence comes from Siphamia roseigaster, assembly GCA_029814505.1. Lineage (NCBI taxonomy): Eukaryota > Metazoa > Chordata > Actinopteri > Kurtiformes > Apogonidae > Siphamia > Siphamia roseigaster. The sequence goes on from JAPTYR010000012.1 coordinate 7,799,598, forward strand.
CAGTCTCACCGCAATAACTTGTCACCTAGAGCCACCTCAAATACTTCTTGATCTTTCTACTTCTTACACTTAGAAGTATCCCTTACAACACTTACAGCTGATCCTAAAGCTACTCAACACAAGATTTACCTCAGGTCAAGTCAAACTAAGTTCATCATTGGATTGTGTTGAGCGTACCTTATTTTGGCTAAATGGTTCCTGTAGTCACATTCACGTTTCATATGCAGCAGAGCACACGCACACTATAGTAATTTGTGTATTCAAGTACTTCAGACAATCTTCCTGTATTCACTTTCTGGCTTTTGCCCAAGATATATAGGACCAGTAAGCAGACTGGACATAATGTATGGTTTGCACTCATTCAATGTAGTTCACTAGGTTTTTTTTGTAGTCTTCAAAAAATTATGAAAGTAAAAGAAAAATGTTTCAAGTCTTCCAAGAATTCAGAAAAGAGAAATTGAAGCACAGGTATGAAATTGGCCCAAAACATCATGCAAATAGTGATATAAAAACAAGAGTCTTGTATAACTACCAGCCTATGCATATATAATCAGTATTTAACAAATACAGTAAGTAGTAGCAGATTCTTTAATTTCACAGTGATCTTCCATCTTACCTGCATGCACTCATTCTTGCCCATGACCCCAGCCAGCTGCAAATAGCATTTAACCTGTTGCCTGATCTTTTGGAAGCAGTCAACAATGGGCACCGTAGGGATGGTATGGATACGACTCAAAATGTCCAGAGCCACATTCACCAAACCCTATTTAGAAAAATAAAACCCATTAATGCAGCCTTAAAAACCATGCTTGTTGTTTAGAATATTTTGGTTTACAGACTCCTATATATCTTATATACAAGCTTGAACCTGTACCTGTTTGCGTGCTATCTTTCCATACTGAATGATAGCAGAAGCTGAAGCATGAACTCCCAGCATGGCATTGTTGTTGTTGGGATCGTGCTGTGTGTTTGTCTCATATGCCGTCACTATAGCTATGGATGGAAGCAAAAAGTCATGACTGTAACATAGATGTGCAAGAACTGAAGAAATGAGCAGTAAGAAGAGAGCATAAAGAGGTGAATTTGTCAATCTTTTAGCACTCTGAAAACCTGTGCTGCCATAATACACAAGAGGGCACTGAGGACACTGAAGGTATTGAACAGTAAATGGACCATGGCAATGAATTTCATCAAGAAAATTCATTTTCACTTTAACATAGGTTTGAAGGCTGTCATGTATAAATGAAGTGGATTTTATTAGTATGGTGCTGCAGAATCAGTTCCATCATTATTTCAGTGCCTCACAGTGCGAGTTGGAGCTCAAGTTGCTTGAGACATCACATTTTGCAGTGGATGCCTCTCGGAATGGTTTCAAAGTCACCGCGGGAGAGAGCTGAGCACTGAGCAAGGTAAATATGTGGGTTTGTGTGAGCATATTGGTGTGTGTGTGTATGTGTGTCCACACACTATGTCTGTCCTGCAGTGAGACAGACGGCTTTAGTGAGCTGACATTTGGAAATGTACAGAGACCCTGTGGGCGTTCTGCACATCGTGGCATTTTAAAGAATACACCTTTCTGGAACTAGCAGAAGCCTAAGCAAAAACCTAAGTGTTTGACATCAGAGAGTACATCCTGTCAAATATACACATGTAAATAGTCTTGTATGTGAACAAATGTGTGTTGCAATATTGAGGCCATTCTGGGTACGCATAAATGGTTGTCATACCTTGGTAGTGGTGCTGGCGCCACATGAAGATGCTGCTCCAGTGAGATAGGTCATCAGAAACGATGGGCAGTCGGTTCCTCCAGGTTTTTACCACCGTTTTCATGTCATGAAGGCTGGTGTTACGGCCCAGGTTTGCTGGCTGAAGCCCTGCATTTATCTGGGCTGCTTCCTGCAGCTCAATGATCTGTTGCGCAGCCTAGAGAAAAATATGAACCATCATTAACTTTTTTCATGAGCATGACCATACTCAATTAACTCTAAAACTTTACACTTTACTTACAGGTTGGAAGTCAGCAGCCGAAGCAAATGCTTCTCATGCAACTGATAGCCAGGTTTTTTTTGTTGTTTTTGTTTTGCTTTCTTGTTTACAGTTACCATTTTGTGTTCACAGGCCTACTTGGTACTCGGCTTCAAAGATTTGGTCCAGACAGTATGGCAGCTACACTTAATTTTGATAATGTTTTGTTAGTGCATCTCAACAAATGTATGCCACAAGCTAAATTTGTAATGAATTACACACATGGTGTCCATCTGCCTTCAAATAAGTGACCAGTCATTCCAACATCTTATAAATTAGTAGGCCTGGGTATCGATCCAGATTTCCTGGATCGATTCAATTTCGATTCACAAAGCCACGATCCGATTCGATCCATCTGCCTTCAAATAAGTGACCAGTCATTCCAACATCTTATAAATTAGTAGGCCTGGGTATTGATCCAGATTTCCTGGATCGATTCAATTTCGATTCACAAGGCCACGATCCGATTC
>JAPTYR010000012.1:7859075-7870327 GCA_029814505.1 Siphamia roseigaster
ACATGTACAGTAGTGACATTTCTTTTGAATGTTTCTCGCAAATTTTTCTATGTTGTCTAATATAATGATAGTTTTTGCACATGTTATTAAAGTTACATTCTTGACTGTTGTATGTTAATAGTTTAGAAAACAACTTCCCCAATGTCTTCATGTGCATAATATTCCCTATTCAGAAATGGTTATTTTGAAATTTACAAATGACAAATGATACAGCAATATATTTCGTCTACCGCATATGGTTGAAATTATACCGCAATATAAATTTTAGGCCATATCTCCCACCTCTAATAAGAAGTGATCGAACCAAGTCAACACAAACAGTAGCATAGAAAAGTAACAGTAGCTACTGAAACAAAAGTGTCACCAGCTCCCAAAAAGTAGGTAAACATGGGTCATAATTTGTAGTTTGTTAGTGGTTTGAGAATATTGTGAGATAAGATGAAAAGTAGTCAATTAGCCTGTCTGTGGGTCTGCACCTTCCAGTGCCCTTCCAGCTACGTAATGGAACACAACTGAAATCATTTAACTGTAAATAATTCAACCACAATATTAGCACATACACTACAATTAAAGCACAAAGCAGGACTTACTTTGGATGAGACAACAGCTGGTAGAGAGCATGTTTGTTGTCATCCAGACTGGTCATGGCCACCAGGAAACACTTAATGACCTCCCAAGCCTGGCGTCTGTAATAGGGCTCAGTGTTGGCACTCTTCAGACAGTCCAGAGCCGTCTCTATTGCCTTGAAAAAAATACAACATACAAATCTTACTTCAAATTAATCAGAATTTTCATAGACAACTGCCATTCATCCTGATATGACAAAGTTCAATGTTGTAATATGTCACTTTTCTTATATTGCTTGCATTTGACTGAGATTCCAATATGAGGCAGTATGTGGTTAATTTGCAGGAAACACAGAGCACCATCTGGCCATGTAAAGGTTATTATAATTTCTACATTATAGGTTGACATACCAGGGCAGTCAGGCACTTAAAAGGGAGAAAATGAACTAATTAATGCCACTCCAAACAGAGGAGAGAAGATGAGTCTGAAGGAACAGACAAGAGGATGAGGAAAGATGAGGGCACAACATAACTGAATTGTAGACCTGTCAGAATATTACGATATCAGGTCATTCCTGTCATGGATGGACCTCTGACAAATGCAGTTCTCCAATTCCCCAGTTCTGGGAAAATGCAGCTTTCCACTCAAGAACACAGATCCTGGAAAATATTTCTGAAATAACTAAACAAAAAAATTACCATGCTAATAATGACTTGATAAAAGAAGCAGAAAAGTATTAGCTAAAGGTTCCAATCCCATGTGAATGTTTTGTTTCATGCTGTACTTGAACCTTGATGAGATTCAAGTTATTCCCACCATTGTTATTTGATCCGTCTACCTAATAGCACTGTAACTGTTTCCATATGGCTGCATCCTAAGCTTGCCAGAGATTCATGCCTTCAGCCTTTAGTGTGCGGGTGTGTAAAAGTGTGTGAGTGTTGCCTGGGCACATGATGATAGCAAACAGACAGATAGGCACAAAAAAAGCAGCGGCCATTAGAGAGAGTAAATAATGCCGTCATGGTCGCACACACTAGATTGATGATTACTGACTGGGGATGAGGAGGAGAAACAGGAGATGAATTTAATTACCTGGAGGACACGCATCTTCTCACACACACACACACACACATCCCTGACAAGGATATATAGCTCACAGTGGAGAACAATAATGATGATTATAAAAGCTCTTTTATAAGTTTGATTCTTTCATTCTGAAACTAAAATAAAAGGGTAAAGGGGGATGTTCTGTAAACTACTTTCAGGCAGGGTTTCAGACTGAAATCTTTACATTCAAAAACTCCCTGTAGTTACAACCAGGTAAGCAGCTGTAAGTAGACATGACTTCATAACAGTCTTACCTTTTCCATGGGTAGCTGAATGGATGCCTTGCAGTCGGTGAATTCTGCCTTGATGCTGGGTCCCTGGACCTCAGTCACTACATAATGTAGCCTCTGAGACTCCTTCAGCATCTTTCGGTTACTGCCACCAAACTTTCCCAAGACTCGGTAAGCAACATGGGAGATGCTCTCAGCTGGGTTACGAAGGGTGCGCCACAAGGCCTGGGGCAAAACAGAAGAAAGGACAGAAAAGCTTCAGCATTATACAGAATAAAAAACAAAAGGGATTCACAATTTCACAACTGCACATCAGAAGCATGAACCCATCTGTTAAGGTGGTGATAGGTCCCTGCATGTTATTCAGTAACAGCAGTGTGCAATCTGCAAATATTCAGTCTATATAGTTTTTAACAATTTAACTATAAAGACCATTACGCAAATTTAACACCCATCTCATGACCTGGCAAAATGGTGCAGGACTTTGTTGAAGTCTCCAGCAAATGCCTAGCATCACCACATATTTCATATCAGGAGCTTCATCAGAGGCTTTATATTTTCCCGAAACCTCAAGTAACTTAAATGCCTTTATTTCCAAAGTTCCTCAATTGAGTGTTTTTGTGATATAACGGATTTCAAGTTAATTTTGAGCACCATTTTCAAACCTATCCAAACAGTTATTAGATTTCAAGATTTTTGAGAAATCAAGCTCTAATAATGCTACCTATAATGACCACTTGAGGGCAAAATATTACTTAATGAGGAATATGACAGAACCGCAAATATGTTTCTGTCAAGTAAAACAGCTTAATATAAACTGCACTGAGTTGTGCAGTAATGTGCCATGAGAACAACCCTCTCACCTGCATGAGTTCTGCCCTGACCGGCTGGATGTGATCATAGAGAAAGTCGGGCTGCAAGTTATCCACACACAACTCTAGTGTCCGAAGGCCTTGACTGACCAGTGTCTGGGAGCCATTGAGGGCAGATACCAGTGGATCCATTAGCATGGGTAAGTAGGGCAGTAAAGAGCTTAGACGGACAGGCACCGTCAGACACAGCTCCACAAAAAGGTCCTTCATGTGCTGCTTGTGGAGGCCGCTTTGCAGCATGTTCAGACCTAATGGTATGAACAAGGAAGAATAAATTAGGAAAGAAAGAAGCCAGCTTGAAAAAAAAAGGTAAACTGATTAATTAGCACACAGCAAACCTTACCTTGCAGCAGATTAGGTAGAAGAGGTAGGAACTCCTGGTAGAGCAGATCATGGCTGCCTCCACCAATGGAACGGAACAGAGCCCGGAGGAGCAGGAAATAGTTGTAGGGTTCCTTAGCTGACTGGGCCAACTCCATAGAGCTGTTCACTATTTTGTGGAGGTGCGGCTGACCAAAAAAGGAAAAAAACAAAAACATAATATCACTTAAAAGGAACAAACCAAAAATAAACTTCTAAAAACATTCTAACCAGAGTTTACATTTTGCAGACATACCTTAAGCATCTGCTCATTCTCGGCAGCAAAGAGTGAAACTGATCCAAAAACCAGCTTGAAGAGTTTGAGGTAGAGGTTTGACAGCTCAACATTGGAGCCCATCTCTGGCAGTCTCTCCAGAAGATACTCCACCAAGATTGTAGCAAACAGGGCAGAAGTTGTCAGGTTGGCCAAGAAAGAGTTTGCCACAATCTGAGAGAGAACAATAAATTGAATTTGACCCCAAGTGATGGATTGAAAGAACTAAATAATACAATTTTTAAAATGTATGATAAAATAACACCTTTTATTCATGATTATTAGAACAAAAAAAACTGTTTTTCTGATCTTTACCTGTAGTGCATAGTTCTTAGAGATCCTCTCCACCATGTACGGCACAGTAGTTTGGAAAATTTCCTTAAATGTGAGGGGATTCATCATTGTAAAGACCCCAGCAAAGTGCTCTAGAACTTCTTTCTCCTCTTTCATGCGTACAGTCTGGCAATTGGCCACTCTGATGTACGTCTGCTGGTTATTGGCAACCTGTACCTGATCAGGAGAGATATAAGGGACCTGATACATCAGGGTGTTATCAGAACCACAGGTTACAGAAAAAAAAGACAAGATTATTGAATGGTTTTTATCATTTAAAAGTAGCCATTATAGTATTTATATACTATGAAATGTTTTAATTATTTAATTTATTTGTTATTATTACTGTATATAAACTTTGAACAAACTGTACAAACGAAAAAGTAACCAGATCCAAAAATCATACCTGATAGATGTCCAAGGCTTGCATGGCATATTTTACCAGCTTAATGTAGATTTGTGTCTCCTTTGGCTGGAGCTGCTTGTTAGGAACATACTGGACCTCTGGTTGGTTAAGACAAAAAAGATTTTAAATAGCAAAGCATGTGATTTACACGTACACATTTTTATACTTGACATGTAAGTATGTTGTGTGTGTGTGTTTAATATCTGTGCACCAAACAAAAAATAACGCTTTGTTTTTCTGTGTTTCCTCTCACCTCCGGGAGCTTTACAAGAGGTGATGCCCCATGTAATTGTCTTCACGCCACACACTAGAGTCTTGACCAAGCTGCGGCAGTCTGACACTTGGAATGTTTGCTTGTCTTCCTTCTCACCAGGTCGATCAAAAGGAGTTGCAGGGGGTGCAGGTGTGGAAGCAACAGGTGTAGGAGGTGCAGGAGGTGGTATGGCAGGGGTGGTGGATGGAGTAGGTGTCGCTGGTACTCCAGGCAATGCTCCAGGGTCAACTACACCCATCTCTGACTGAGGTTTGCACTTTTTGAAAATTGAGACAAGCTGGTACCGTGCAATGGTATGAAACTTCAGCACAAACACCTGATTTTGAAAAAAAGAATAGACAGATAAAATTAACATGTGTGTATAAAAAGAGGACCAATGACCCTGTATCTCACCAGCATGCTCTACCAAGAATCAATAACAACTTGAATTTCTAAGCTTGTCAAGTTCTGCCTTTATTTTAGAGTCCTGTGGTCTTGATACAGGAGCTCAACCAATGAGGGTTGTACTTTCAAATCAAATCAAATTTTATTTATATATCACCAAATCATAACAGTTCTCATGACACTTTATATATAGAGCTGGTCAAAACCAGACTAATTTGCAGAAAACCAGCAGTATCCTCCAGGAGCGAACGCTTGTAACTGGTGACAGTGGCAAGGAAAAACTTCCTTTTAACAGCCAGAAAAATCAGGCAGAACCTGACTCCTGGAGAAATGCCTTCTGCCTTTCCTTGACTTTCACCAGAGGACAACAAAACAAATTGAATTCAGGTCCATATATGACTTCATATCAATGCTCAATAGTAACTCTATTGAAATCTCTTACCATTCCCATTTTATAATCCATCAAAAAATCGCCCATTGTAAGTAAAAGCAAATTTTTAATATTTAAAAATTCATCAAGAATGTAAAAATCGAATTTTTTCAAAAGTGTGAAAGCCCTTTGTAGACATCGTCCCTAGACAGCTCCATATAAAACTTGAAATGAATCCGACCAGTAGTCTCAGAGACGACTGTTAAGATCGAGACATTAATGACCTTAAGTTTGACCATTCAAAGAAAAAGGTCACGGACCAAATGAAAACCCATATGATTTCCTATCAGTGCTCAACAGAAATTGTATTGATATCTCTAACAATTTCTGTGTTGTGAAGAACTATGTGAAGAAAATGTGTGATTGTGATTATTGTGGACTATATTGTGATTTGCAATTGTGATCACATTAGTCCATTTCGTTGAATATTAGGGACAGCACAGAGAATTAAAGTATTTTATAAAATACAAATGTGAGATAAAAAATACAAAACCTGTAGTTTACAGTTCTCTATTTTCTCCCCAAATAACTTAAAATGAAAAAATAAATAAAAGTTTGAAAATAAATGTATTTCTTCAAATTGCACAAAGTCATTATTGTTGCATCCTAAACGTTTGTTCCGTCTGCACAGCTGACTATGGCTAATTAAGATGCCGTCGGACACAGCACCTTCACAGTAGCTCATGGCCTATCAGCCGGTGAGCTAAAAATGTCAAGTCTTCCTTGCTGAAGACTATTACTATGCTGCTTACCTCAAGCATCCTCATTAGAATGTCCCGTCCATTGCCGTTCTCCTGCTCCGACTTTGAGCGGATGCAGTCAACCAAGTTGAGTAACAGCTTGCAGGACATGGTCTGGATATTACTGGGAAGTGATTCGTCATCAATGTTCTTGGCGAAGAGTTGCACAGCTAGAGATAAATCTGTCAGGGGCAAGTTCTGACGAACATGGTGCACCAGATCTGCTAGCGTGCTGTAGGCCAGGGGTCTGAAGGGGAAAAGAGACATAGTAACTGTGACATTTCAAGTTAAATAATAGCCATATTTCTTGACTTGGCTGTAGTGAATACTGAACAGGCTATGTTTCAACCATCTGACATTTTCTGGGAGGTAAAAAAAAAAAACAAAAAAAAAAAAAAACAATCAGTAGCGCAGAAGACTTGATATGAAAATCAGATATGGGATGCAACTAAAAACGGGCGTACGAGGGAAGGGAAAAAAATTTAGTTGTAATGAATGACACTGATAGCCCTGCCAGGCCTTATTGAACCGCCTTGTTTCCTAAATGGTACTAATGTGAAATGACAGCTATTTTGTTGATGAGGTGAGCTAGTTTGGCAACTGGGGGGTCAATGCGGTATTGAAATCAACCTAAGGGAGGGCTTGTAGGAGGTAGCCAGCCCTCTGGAGATGCAGGTGTACATGACAAGTTGACAGTGATCTGTGCTGCAGTGTTGCACTCAGCTTCCTTGAGAATTTCAGCAGCATCGAAAGTCTGATTAATATGCTAGGACATTTTACATGCACCTGGCTGAGCAATCAACCACCAAGAGAGAGAGAGGGTTCTGACACCAAAGAGATCAAATGATGGTACACACACACACATACACTCACCTAAGAGTCTCTCGAGCAGTGTAGCCAGAACCAATCAGAATGGATTCATCAAAAAGTTTGTCCATACAAGGAATGAACTCTGAAACACAATCAGAGGATCATCTGAATGGTGTGACCCCAGGTGTATTACTGAGCCAAATAGTTGCTGAGGACATACATTGTAAAAATTAAAACATGACAACTAGAAATTAGAAAAATAGCACTTGGAGCGCAGACCTCCACCAAGCAACTCGTCCCCCCCATATTGGGATTTCCACCTGAAATAACTGTCCTACAATTATTTTGTCTCCATCTTTAGATTCCTTGACCATGAAAATATTCCTCTAGCAAATGGATTCATGTTGATATGATTATTAGTTCAGTAGTCATTCACAAAATCGTCTTTTTTGTTAATGGCAATTTTTTCCTTGCGGATAACCAACAAAATTTAATCATTTGTTGATCTCCCCATTACCAACCTACCCTGAATTTTATCAAAATCTGTTCATTAGTTTTTGAGTTATCTTATATGCAAAAAAAACATAACCTCCTTGGGGGAAGTAATAATGGAATGAGTGCCATAAATTAAATTAGATGTATGGACAAATGCTGCATCAAAACAGTTTACCAAACTTTGTTTTATATTACTGATATTGACTTTTGACCACAAACATGTATTACTAGGTAATCCAATCACTGGAGATGATTTATGCCAAATTTCAGAAATAATAGTTAAAATAATTCCAAAAAATGTTTCATATCCTGAATTCAGTGACCATAACCTGACTGGCAAAATCCATTTAACTCATCCTTGAATTGAAATTAATGTGTCAATCTTTTGGACAGTCTGTAAAGGTGTTACTTATGTTTGATTGTAAATGAAATGGGATGATCCAGATAGGCAGACATCCTTACAGAGAATTATAGATGATCCTTAAAAATATATAACTAAGCATAAACTCATATCAGTTTTATCAAATGCAGTAATTTCAGAACTGTTTTTCCTCTATTTTGGCAGGTACAAAAGCCATATCTCTCAAACAATTAATTGTGGTTAGATGATTTTCCTCACAATGTAGAAGCTCTTTTGGTAAATGACCTAAAAATGGTTTGAGTCAGTAAAGCAGAAGTAACTCAGGATAATGCAGAAAACCATCCTACATGTGCACTGCAGGCACAACTTTTCGGTGATGGATGGCTGAGCTTTTATTCCATTTCATTCAGACTCACTTATCACCACTCTGTCACCAAATCGAAATGAGCTTCTACACATTCAGCCTTGACAGTTAATAACAATGTTATTTCGGAAGTGAGGAATACGAAGAAGTATGACTTGGCCAGTTTATCTAGTCTGCTGATGTTTTGACCCAGATGAATACATTCAAGAACAATTAGACAGACAGAGAGAGAGAGAGAGAATATAAAGACTAATGTGCATTAAAAGTGCTTTCACACAGCTTTGCTCATAACTCTAAACCTCTTCATTTGTGTGTGTGTGTGTGTGTGTGTGTGTGTGTGTGTGTGTGTGTGTGTGTGTGTGTGTGTGTGTGTGTGTGTGTGTGTTGGTATCTGTTACATACGGCTGCGCAGGTCAGTTGTGAGGATGTGCTTGGCTGCAATAAGCAGTTCTTTGCGGAGGTGTGCAGTCTCAGAGGGGCAGTTGGACAGCAGCTGCAGCATGCCCTTTACCATCTGCTGAGAGTACTTCCCAACCAAATCCTAAAAGACATACATAAAAAGTGAGTAAATTAGCACACAAGCATTTTTATACAAGATACTTTCAACACGTTTATAATGGGATTTTATTTTTTATATCTATCATTTTCATGTTATGTGCTTTTTTCTGAAGTATGGGAGACTGTAACAGTGCAAATATCATCATGTAAAAATGCATAATGATAAAACTCAAAAGGTGGTTGTGAACTCTCTAAGCAGAGCAAGTTTCTACTGTCCCGCGTAATAAAGTCTGCACAAATACTCAGTGGCCTCGAACATTTGTTTCAGAAAAGTGTTAAGAATCCATGTTTTCATTAAGGATGTTTGTCATGAATTTATGTGGAATTTGTCCTACCATGACACTAACACACAATAAGAAACATGTTAGTATACAGACGACATACTAAAATGTCAGAAACTATGCTACACAAATAAAGGTAGTTAAGCTTTAACTGATTATACAGCTGTTTCACTTCATAGAACACAATTAATTTACTGTGAAACCTGATGCCAATGTCAGCCACCAAACAGATGTACTGTACCTGGTAGATTCGGATAATGTAGGCTAGAAACGACAGAGTTTTGATCTGTGCAGCGATGAAGTCTGCATACAGCTCCTTGTTATACAGCTTGTGCTGCCTGGAATGGAAGCAACATAATTAACATAGAAAAGCCATTGAGTAAGACATTAATGATGCTGTATACCTGCAGTAGGAGGCAATTAGAGGCTAAAATTGTGGGTCTACATATGGGAGTCAATTCTACATGGGTGATTTGTTTTTTTTGATTCACAGCTGTTTCTGCATGTGACAAAGAAACTGTCCCCATACCTGCCAGAGAATGCAGATATATTTCATTCTAAATTAACTATTACATTTTCCTGCTGTTCCAAATGCTTAACACACACTCTTCCTACCCTGAGAGGTTTCACCTCCCGCTAAGCCAATTTCTGCAATTTTAACTTTGCCAAATGGATTTAACTTGGGTGTAGACAAACAAAGTGCAGCGCAATACTATCTAGGGGAGGAGGAATCAATTCTCTAAAACATGCCCAAGCTTGTTTCGGAAGCTGTAAAGTGAAATTTTAATTTGTAAAGACACATTCAAAAGCTAATCTGAGACACACTTGCACAGCCAACATGCATGAGTAAACACACACAAAAAAATGCAACTTACCTGGCCTGTGGTGAAACCTGGAGCATGATGGTGTTCATGATGAGAGGAACGAACTCTGACACCACATTGTGAATGTTCAGCTTGTAAAGCTAAGGGAACAAAACAGCAAAAGCACTTCAGTTAATGAAAGCCATCTCTTAACCACACACACAGACAGACACAAACACACACACTGAAGGGATTCATTCCAAAACTACAGTTTTTCATAAGGAAATATCCTATGAAAGCTGACTTTTATTTTATTTTCAAAAAAAAAAAAAAACTTTTTCCCCCACCCCTTGTAAAGACTATATATTTTCATAATGCAATGTGTGGTATTTATTCAGTTTCACACAGAATACAAGTTGGAGAAAAAATTAGGTAGTCCATTTTGTAAGAACTAAAAGTATTTCATTGCTTTCCCTTGTTTTCAAACCATGACCAAATTACTATTAAGGATACTGAATAATAATCATGAATACTGCCTTAACCATAAAATAGAAATTTGGGAGTTTTCTTGCTGAAGAAAAATTCAAAATGTACCCTTCTTACTTAATATATTATTCTTATTATTATTAACAGTCTGTATTAGGGATGCACCAAAATGAAAATGTGTGGCCAAAGCCAAATAATAATAATACGCTTGGCCGAATAGTTAAGTTTTTCACTAGTGCAGTTTTAACGATATTCTGCCTGAGCTTATGATTTAGGCATGTGAATTCTGGATTGGATCCAAGACACTACAAAGACACTAAAACAAATGATGCACCGATCGATCGGCTGCCGATCATGATTGGCAGATATGGCCTAAAAATAACCTGATCGGTGATCGGAAAAACACCAGATCAAAAAGCCGATCACGTGACGTAATTTTCTAGCGACCCTTTTTTTCAAACTGGAAAACAAGCTAGACTACAGTACAGGTGCATCTCAACCGCACAATGACATTTCCTGTGTGGACTTTCTTCAGAGTGTGTGAGAAAGATGTAAAATTTGCCGTATGCTAGATGAAATGGAAATACAAAATTCCGGCAGTGATCGGCAATCAAGTTTTTTTGTGATCGGTATCGGTGATCGGGCCAAAAAAAATGCTGATCGGTGCATCACTAACTAAAACTGAGAACATTGTTGAAATTGTGCTTAATTTTCATTAAACATTACAGGTTGTTCAAGTTCATTCACATTTTATTGTTACATGATTATTTATAATTAAATATTTTCTTAATTCAAAGGAAAACTCCAGATTTTTTGCAATTGGGGCTTAAATTATGATGTAAACTGAACTGTACGACTCACCCATGGTAGTTTTTGGCGATTTGGAGCTCTCCCGCAGATATTTGGTTCAATCGCAAAACACCATAAATATTCCAAACAGCATACGAGAGTCAACGAGGCTTGCGTTTGCAGACGCTAAATCAGAGATTTGTTAATGTGGTCATTTGTTAATGTGGTCATTTAGATGCAGTAGTGTTAATTTTGGTATTTATGGTGTTTTGCAATCGAACCTAATATCTGCGGGAGAGCTCCAAAATGCCAAAAACTACCATGGGTG
>JAPTYR010000012.1:7899194-7910215 GCA_029814505.1 Siphamia roseigaster
GGAGAGCCCCTATCCTGCATGGTTTAGATGTATCCCTCTTCCAACACACCTGATTCAAATGATAAACCTATCATCAGGCTCTACAGAAGCCTGATAATGACCGTCAGGTGTGCTGGAAGTGGGAAACATCTAAAACATCTCGAGGACTGGAGTTGGCCACCACTGTGCTACATCATGATGTGACTGTCATGACCTACAGTCACCTCTCCTCCACTCATCAAACATAGCTGGCCGCACCACGCGGCTGTGGGCGATTACCCATCAGGAGGTTATTTAGTCATTGCACTGTTCAACCATTCTGGTCACACTACCGTCATCACCACGACAGCAACAATAAAACAGACATTCATGTCATACCACAGGCTCTGGCTAAGCTACTTGGGTATGTTTTTGGTACAGTTAGATTCGTTCACCTGTTTTGTTTGTTTTTGTTAATTTGTTCTCCTTCCAACACCGCACATTTGAGCTCTTTCATCCACCATACCCTTCCATAACAGTGACAATGGAAAACACAAGATGTCCCTGAATATCACACACTTAACTTCTATTTTTGCCTTCACCCATGGATAGCTGAGATGGAGTCAAAAACATCCATTGTAGAGGTGACAAAATGTGTAATAAGTTTCCATTATATAAACTGCCGTATTTGGTAATATGCTGTATTTTGTCTTAAAATTGATGATCACGTTTTGTAAAAAAATTCGTTGTACTCGCTTTTGTTGTTTTTTTTAAGAAAATTTAATTATTTGGTGCATTATTTGAAAATTCTTTATTCTGTCATAACAACCACTGTTATCACTACAAATACTGGCAAACAGGTTAGTGACTGAAAAGGCACAGGTTTATATAATCAACCATCATTGTTCTAGAGAAAAAAATATACATGAAACTATCCACACAAAAAATGTGAATCTGAAATTTTTAATAGCATTTATGCATGTGCATTACAGACTGCATGTACAAAGGCACAAAACATTTAATAGGCAGAATACTGTTTGTACTTAATTTTCTGTACATATTTCAGGTTCGTCAAATTTTATTAAATGATTTATTAATGTATATATGTTAATAATTTACCATTAAGTTTTTGGACTAAAAAGAAAAATAAGGAGTTATTTATAGGCATTATGTAATAATTGGCGTCATTATTTCTAAGTTATTATTACGCTACTGTTTTACTTGATAACAGTGTGGCCCCTGAACTAAATATAAATAAACATCTTCAGTGTAATTTATAGGCTTGGCAAATTTCTCTCCTCGGCCAGATTGGAACCTTTGGTAGGGAGGTTTTGGTCTGTGGGCTATATGTTGACCGCCCTGTTCTAGAGGATTAAGTGTTTTGAAAGAGGAATGGACTAATATTTGATGTTTTATTATTTTGGTTAAAAAGGTGAACACATGAGGTCAAATGTTAATAGAAAAGACATTCCATCAAAGGGTGTGAAGGTTCATCTCTGAGTTACATAGTAATCAGGAGTATTTAATTTACACAAGCCAGGGGTCTTATCCATGTTCCTTCTGTACATTTTAGATGTCAGACAAAAGCCTGCTTTCTCACTGTAGTAGAAATACGTACACACCACAGACTTTAATGACTGTGGGGGGTGTTTGTGCATTTTGTTCCCCATAGATATTCTGTATACTGACTGCAACTAAGCTATAGGCCTTGTTTAAGCATTCATAAATAATGTGTAGTTAGCTTCAAGATGGATCAAACGTGATCCTCTTGGAACAAAAATATGGCTGGACTTTTATTATTGTTTTAAATTGAAGTGCTGCCAGCAAAAGCCCTACAAAGTAAACAGACTATATGATTTATTCACCTTCTGGAAGGCAAGAACAAAGCAAGTCCTCATCTTACAGATCTGTTTATTTTATTATAAATAAATGAGCACAGTGACATACACTCAGCAAGCATAGGATAACAGGCAATGATTAAACATGACCTTCATTGAGTTCATTAATTTATTATGAAATCATCTGAATGACAGCCTTGGCCTTGAGACAATCGTTTGTTTTTATGAGGCACAAAAAAAGTATATTTACCACTGAGTCTTTACAACTGAACTAGTAACTACCATAGCTTAGAATTCAATAAATGTATAATAGCTACTGTGTTCTGAATAGTTAAGTAACATTCTAACAGATTTATAGGCACAGTATTTTCCATTGAAACAGGATGGGTAGTGTGAGAATTCCTTTAATTACTAACTGTACACTTCTATTACCAAAGACATCTAACCAGGTGTGTTGCAGAGTTCAGAGAGAACAAGGGAACAATATGCGGATTAAGATGAGTACTGAGTCCCACTCTGGAAAAGAAGTGGTGCTTTCTCTTCTTTCTCCACATTCAAAAAGTTGAACAGAATCCTGCTTTGGCCATCTGACTCTCTGTTCTTCAGGAATAACGCATTACTGGAAGTAGAAAACTGGAAAACAACCAACACAAATGTAAATCAGTAAGTGGTGTTTTTAAGCACAGGGAGCCACCTTGTGGTTATATACAACACTTACAGTAATATGTGGATTTAACAAAAAAAAACAGCCACTGCTGACGCTGGTCTAAAATGTTTACTATTGCTCCACTGATCCTATCAATCCATGTACATAATTGGTGCAACCTACAATTTATCATCTTTCCATGGTCATCACATATGACGCATTTAGACATTCAGAGGCTCTGTAGTGAACATGGAAAAACCATCATCTTCTACAGCACTGATTCACCAATAAAACCCATGGTTTGATGAATGACTCTTGGTTTATATTCAGTTAATGATAGATTTGTGGAAAAAGTAACTTTTACCAGTTTTGTTTGTTGCAATATAATAACTTTTGATTTAACTTGAGTTTTCATTAGCATCTGAATTAAATTAATTTTAAAAATTTAATTAATAATAAATAATAAAATGAATAAGAAATTATTAAATTGATTATAGGAAAATACATGAAAATACAGAGGACAGTAACAGAATCAGATCAGAATAGCTTTTATATGCCAAGTATATTCAAAAGAATACAAGGAATTTTAATGAGGTTTTTAAACTATACTTTCACTACAACATTATAAACCAAATTACCAAAATAGTGTGAATAAGTAAAATAAAAAAAATTTTTGGATAAAAAAGTGTAAAAACATTTTCAATGATATAGTGGATGGGCACACTTAGTTTATGTTAGTCATTTTCCCCTCATTTTCCCTGTTTTGATATGACCTTTGAATTTTCTCTGAGCTTTCATCTACCCGATCTCTGATATCTTTATTGAAAAAGTGATTATCTTCAGTTTCTCTGTTTCTGATATAATATGCCTCACCTTTAATTGGAGCTTCAGTGAACGTCTACATGATCAGTAAATCAAATATAGGAAAATGTATGATTTTTACAGAAAAACATGCTAAAGTCAGAGGATAATATTACAATAAATGGTAATGAATCACGTAAGAAAGGTTGACAATAGAGGAAAAAAGTATTTTTCCCCCAAATATTTTTTCTTCTCATTTAACCTCTAAGTTGATTCATTTGTTACTATTTTTGTCATGTTATCTTTTTTTATATTCCTAATTTTTCTGAGAAAATCAGTTGTCATATTTAATTTTCTAATCATCCAGATTTTTGTAAAGGCTCAGATTCTGAGAAAAATGAAGAAAAAGTGACTTTTCACCAAAATATATACTGATATACACTCACTGGCCACTTTATTAGGTACACCTGTCCAACTGCTCATTAACATAAATTTCTAATCGGCCAATCACATGGATTATGATGTCACCAAATTGGTCTGATGACCATGAAAAGATGACAAACTGCATTTTATTTCAATTACTTACATGTGTTGGTAGGATTTATGGATCACAAGTTATTAAACATTTTACATCAGTAAATGGTTTTGGTGGACAATGGGTGTTTGGTTCTTTATGGTTTAAAAAGTACTTACACATTTCATTTTATATTAAACAATAGAGCATATTGATTACATACAACATACACATACAACATACACACATGATCCATGCAATCCAAACAATTCATACGTTTTCTCAGATTATAAATAGTTCATGTTTGTTTAAGAAAGTCAAGGAAACTAAAATACAGTTAAACAGCACTAGACATCTGCAAGAATGAGTAACAGCATATCAAGATCTGGGAGGACATTACAGTACTGTACCAGTGTTCTGTTGTTATGACGAGGTCGGCACGCAATGACAGCGATGAAGGAGAAAGAGGCAAGAAGAATGGCAGCACATAACAAGATGAAGAACACGTGTGTGCTACCTGAAAATGCAAGATAAGCATGCCATTTAAAATTAATTCATTAATAATACACATTGGATCACCTGTAGCACATGAGGTAGAAGTGTGTGTGTGTGTGTGTGTACTTTTTTGTGTAGTTGTGTCTTTGTGCAGCTGTGTGTCTGTGTACTTTTTTGTGTAGTAGTGTTGTCCTTTGTATCTTTGTGCAGCTGTGTGTCTGTGTACTTTTTTGTGTAGTAGTGTTGTCCTTTGTGTCTTTGTGCAGTTGTGTGTGGGTAGTTGTGTGTGTTTATAGTTGAGTTTATGTATTTGTGTGTGTATAGTTGTATCTTTGTATAGCTGTATGTGTGTAGTTATATCTTAGTTGCATGTGTGCACACAGTAAATTTACCAGTGTTAAAAATGCAGTGTCAAAGTATTAATTATTAATTAATTAATTAATTCTTTCAGTTATTTTAACAGAGTAAAATTTTACTAGATAACTTCCAGTGTTGGTGAAAATAATTGGACTCCACAGAGATTTTACACTGTCAGTGTAATATATTCAGTGTTAAAGTCAACTGATTCTCTCAGATTAAATTCAACTCCGATAAGAGCAAGATAATTTTCAGTGTTAAAAAAAAATTAAAAGCCCCGCCCACCGACTTGCTGAGCTCAAACTGACTGGCATCGCCACCTTCCTCCCATTAAAAAAAACTGTGATAAGTTTTTTCTAAATAAAGTCTGAAAATATAAATAAATAAATAAATAAATAAAATATTTAAAACAACTAAAAAAAAAAAAAACTTTTCCTTTCATTTTTTATTCAAACAGAACCCATGTACATGAATAAAGTTATGTCGGAATTTCAAAGAGTTAAAAATCAACATTCTCTGGAGTAATTTATTTATGACCATGTAGTGTTGGGTACATTTAACACTGGTAAAAGTTATTTCTTAACACTTAACACTTCAGTGTTGAATATCAATAACACTACGGGTGTTATTTCTCACACAGTGTAAAACTTGTTTGACACTGATTAGTGTAAAATATTAACTCTTACTGCTGTAAAGTTGACTCCGGAAATGTAACTCTAGGTTCGGTGTAAATTTTACCCTCCGTAGATAGGGACCGTATGTTCACTGAAGTAGTGTTAAAATTAACTCTTTAAGTGTTATATTAACACTGGTTATTTTACTATGCAGTTGTGTATATTAGTGTAGTTATGTTTGTGTAGTTGTGTCTTTTTGTATTTGTGTAATTGTATAGCTGTGTGTGTGTAGTCGTGTCTTCGTGTAGTTATGTATTTATATAGCTGTATGTGTGTATAGTTTTGTGTGTGTGTGTGTGTGTGTGTGTGTGGGGGGGGGGGGTGTTGCTTGCAACCCCAACAGATCCTAGTAACACCCCTGACTCCAAGTAGGGATGATATAGGCTTCTGAATCAGTCTCTTATTGGGAAACACGTCACCATCGTACAGACACATGTGTGAACTTTGTTTTATATTTAACAGAGAACTCAAATGGTGGTAACTTT
The DNA here is from genome assembly GCA_029814505.1 of Siphamia roseigaster. Classification (NCBI taxonomy): domain Eukaryota; kingdom Metazoa; phylum Chordata; class Actinopteri; order Kurtiformes; family Apogonidae; genus Siphamia; species Siphamia roseigaster. Next base: position 7,904,963 of record JAPTYR010000012.1, read on the forward strand.
TACATCTTCCTCTGGAAAAGTTATTTTCCAGGAAACCATGTCAGGATCACAGTCCATTACGAAAGCGAATCAATTGAGCTCCACTAACATGCTGACCAGTAACATCCCTCCCCTCTAATAAGCTTGAATTCTCACATCTGTGGAATTAACATGGATAAAAGGCACATGGTATGTTTTATGTGAAACATCCCATGACCTAGCATAACATCTTTTAGATTCAGTAGAAGCACACATTCTTTTCACAAATAAAAGTACAGTTTCTATTCTCTAATGTTTCAGAGCTGTTGATGGAAGTTGATGATGAATGGTGGGTTTAATGTGGAACTGATCCAGTCATTCACAACAGGGAAGGAGGGTCATACTAATACAGTCATAAGTATAGTGTAAGTAGTGCAAGTATGCTGTACTGTAGTAATGGTTTTGTCATTGTGTTCCAGATAGAGATCAGTGTGTATTCTGCGCTGGATTGGATAGGTATCACTTGTCTACAATTTTTTTTTTGAAAGTATTTGCTTCAGACATTAAATGTGCTAAGTATTTCATACTTTAATAAGATGAGTCAGAAAACAAATGACAAAAGTGCTGGTTAGCTCCTGTTTTTAATATATATGATAGTGTGTTATTCCACATCTGTGGTGGTTTATGTACATGTATACAATGGCTTTTTAAATATTCCACAAGAAAGAACATGTAAAGTGAATGGTTCATAATGTGCAGACAGTGTTTTGAAGTAGATCTGAGACCAATATTCCTTTGGAGTAAAACCTATTCTCTTGTTAATCCTAAGAATTTCACATTTTGACCCCAGACTTATCTTGTATACTTCACCCAACCAACATTTAAGACCAGAGTTTTCTTTATCAGTAACACACACGTGATAAAATTTCATTAGTTTTCCTCCGGAAGCATTTTACTTGTAGACCAGTGTAATAATCTGGTCATCTTTGGTAAAATTTTGAAGTTTTCATGTTTGTATTTGGCTGCCTCTCATCATCCAAAGGTCCATTCTTCAGCTCTTAAAATAGATGAATGGATTAATATTACAAGCAGTTACTATTTTATAAACTATTCACTTTGCATGTTATTCATTACAGCAATCTCACGTAACTTATTAACAATTTCAATATATAAATAATAATTGTTACGTCACTCAGTAAATCCCAGATTCAATGAGAGTATAAGTCAAAAACACTTGAGAACAGTGGTTGTTTGAGCTTTGCCCGAGGCTAAAAGGCAGGCCTGTGTTTTTCCAGCCACAGTAATGCTTTGGTTACAAACTATGAAAAGAAACCAAGAGGATTATAACCAACACACACTGACAGACAAATAGGGTGAGTGAGCTATTAATCAGTAGCTATCCGCACATAAACCCGACACATTACACTTATCCTTCATAATTTGTGCTGCTTTTGTTAATCGCTAATTCACTGTTTAACACAGATGGTATTTCAGTGGCATTTCACTCATGTAAAATGACAAAAGGAATTCTGTTATTTCCTCCAGCTAGTATGTCTCATTTTGTGTCATGTTACATCTACAACAGAGTAATATTGCTTCTTCTCCTGTGAGTGATTCTCAGTGGAGGTTTTTAGAATCACACAGTGCCTTCCAATGTAAATATGTTTCACAGCCAAATTGTCAGTGTTGGTGAGAAGACCAGGTTTTAACATTCACCTGTCTGTTGTGCCTCCAGGCTTCAGGAGAGGAGGCGGAGCTCTGTTGTCGTCAGTTTACCGGGATTGGACGTTTCACCAGGAGACCTTTTTGTGTCCAATGGAGCAGCAGACTTATTGAACGGTTCCAACTTTTCCGGTAAAGTCATTACATAATAAAGTGCAGCCGTCAACAACACAAGCGTCTGTAAAATTGTGCACCTTCGATTGTAAATGTATTAAACTGTATCCACAAAGCAAACATAAACAATGATAATTACATCAGATTTTTCACCTTGACCAAAACACTGGGTTGTTTGTTAGATTTTAATCCCCTCTGCTGGACATCAAACCAAACAGCCTGGCCTGTACTTGTCATTAATGAGTATTTCATGTTTTTGCAGATTCTAAGAAGTCAAAGTGGCCTTTCTCGAGGCGTAGTACGGTGGGTGTGTTGTTTGTTAGCGGCAGTTGTTTGTGCTTGTCATGCCTGTGATTTGTTTTGATGTGCATTGTTTTAGTAGCGGGCAGTTGGTTTGGACATTGTTCTCTGACCCACTTCTCAAAGCAGATTAATGTGCTTCCTCTTATCCCTTTTGGCCCATGCAGGTTTTATAATTGGTCAACATTTGAAATGCAGAACTCAACCACTGTTCTCCATTTACTTTTTTTTTTTTTTACACGCTAGACAGTTATTCAAACAAAATTACAATTCACGTCTGTGTTCTTCTTTGTCAACACAGAAACAATATCTCGTTTCATCCACAGACTAAAGGGAAGTCCCAGATAGGAACGGCATCAGACGTTGAAAAACATCTGTCAACAACACAGATTCAAGACTGGAGAAACCCTGAGTTTCAGAAATATAAGGTGAGTCGTACCTGCTGTCAGTGTGGAAAGCCTTTGAGCATCGTGCTGTTTGTTATGTACTGTACATTATGTGAGTTCTGACTTCACAGTAATCCAAACAAAGTCAGAGTTAAACAATTAACAGTTCCAGATTCCTAATCTAAATAAGACTATTTGTTTAGTATGTGACTCAGAAATAACAGGACAGGCATGAGTTGTGAAAGAACCAGACATTCTAGACTGTAACCTGTTAGGTTGTTACCACATATAAAAACAAACTCTGACACTCTGTGAGGATGGAGGGGGGGGTTACAGTTATAGAAAATACAGTTATCAAATATAGACTCTGTTCAAGTTTTTTCCTTTTTAGTTTTTGCTATCTGACAGTGGAGTAAATTGGCGTTGTGTGTGGTTTGTGTACAGGATTACTCTGTGGCAGAGTTCTTGCGGGACCAGTCCTCCCAGGTGAGCCCCGCCTCCGACCCCCAGGGCTACAAGAGGCAAGCGGCCATCTGGGAACTCTTCACCAGCGAGTGTGTTTACTTCCTGGATCAGCTCATGGTTCTCAAAGAGGTGACTCTATCCATACAAAGCCTGATAATGGGCACACACACACACACGCACGCACGCACGCACGCACGCACGCACACACACACATGCAAATCCACACAAATAAATACAGGAAACTGAAACCAAACCTCATACACACCACTCTATCACTGAATTCCAGCCTGTGAGGTTCAACTAAAAGTCTTCCCAGGTTTTCCATTCTTGGCTGCAGTGGATTAGAAATGTAATGCTAGTGCAGCAGATAGAGTCTATTCTCCGTCTGACTTCTTTGTTTAATTCAGGTGTTTTTGGCTACGCTCACTAACCTGCACATGAGGAACTGCCTGACTGATGTCGACTCCTGGAGACTGTTTGCAAACCTCAACGAGCTTTGCCTGGTGAGACATGATGCATATAAGTGTCACTAGGCCTTCTAGTTTTTTTTTAGATTTACAATGTAAATAATGACAAACATCAGAAACCGTCATAAGGTTGTAATAATAGTTGTTCCACAGTAGCAAGGTAAAAGGAAAAGTACCACTAATTAGGAGATGACATGTCTTTTCTAGAGTGCTCTGGTAAAGACAAGCTGCAATAATAATAGTCACAGACAATGTAAGTAAATAACGCTTCACTGTCACCTACAGAATTAAATACATAGCTGCAAACTTGTCACCTTTTGGCTACAGTCACCTTTTTTTAGTGAACGAAGAGGGTTTTAGTTTTGTATGTTTTTTTTTGTTGTTTTGTTTTGTTTAGTTTTTTCCACTAATCTGGAGTTTGTACTGTATGTTTGGGTGTGGGCTCATGAGAGTGGGTAAATAGATGTGCAAAAAGTTTGTCACCTTTTTCAGAGCTTCTGAGTTTGCAGGTATGTAAATAGAAGAGCATAAAAAAATAATGGAAAATGTCCAAAATAAGAATACAACAGCCATAAAACAACATAAGTAAGGAATCTAAAAATAAAGAGGAATTGAGTGTAATTTTGAATATGCTTTGGGCATTCATAAAGTTTTCACAAATATTTGTATGTCCGCACTAAAGGAAAAAAAAAAGGAAAATAAAAATATATACAACATTATGGAAAAGCAGTAGTTAATAAGGTGTTTGTGAATTTTGCATCAAATATATTGTTGTTTGTTGCATCCACAGTAAGGGTTTGTGTGAAACGGGAGAACATTCATGAATTAGTGTCAACTGAAATCAAACTGAAAGTGTTTGACCTGTCAGATTGCCACATGGCTGGTGCTGACACTTGAAACTGGATGTTTTCTCCTGCAGGTGAGCTTTGGTTTCCTAAACAACCTCCTCCGTGTCATCAAGGACACGCTGGCGATAAGTGAGGGTGGCGGGCCCACCCTGCTGGAGCTGCTGAGCAAGGCAAGTGTGACTCATCTGTAGACGCACACTGAAACACCAGGAGATAAACATGCACTGGAGGAAACGCTGTGAGGTGTTCACTCTACACGTGTACATGTGATGCAATAATAAGATCATACTGAAGTCTTCTGTACCAGTATGCATTTTTACAAGAACATATATGTTGGACATGCATAGTCAGGCCAAAAACAGATCCTTCTACTGGTTGAAATACTGTTTCAGATGCCACAAGTTCTTTATGTAGTGAGTACACTGCAAAAATCCAAATCTTACCAAGTGTATGTTTCCCATTTGTAGTCAAAATATCTCATCACACTTAAAATAAGACATAATCACCTAAAGATTAACTTTTCAGTGAGATATAAGAACTTATTTTTGACAATAGATCTTATTTCAAGAAATCTTACAACAATAATTTTCATTCGATCCGCAGATATTTTTACTTAAATCAGGCTTTTTTTTTTTTACTAAATTCAAGCAAAAATTGAACAAGTGAAAAAGATCTTGATAAGATTTTTTGCAATAAGATCTATTGTCAAAAATAAGTTCTTATATCTCATTGAAAAGTTACTCTTTAGGTGATTATGTCTTATTTTAAGTATGATGAGATATTTGGTCTAGAAATGAGAAAAATACACTTGGTAAGATTTGGATATTTTCCAGTGTAGCTGCTCATTTCTTAAACAACCATCAGTTTGATATTGAGCATAAAGATTAGATTGTGTTTCAATAAAAAAGGTTATATGGTTCAGATTGATGGACATGTCAGGCTGAGTGGAAATGTAGATGAAGTGGTCAGGTACAGGGGTTAAATTGGGCCGGA
>JAPTYR010000012.1:8114955-8125278 GCA_029814505.1 Siphamia roseigaster
GGGTGGAGCGGGTACCCCCACCCCCCACCCCACTCCAGAACGGGTAAAAAAAAAAAAAAAACTAGGGGACCCCTGCCCCCTGAAGGGCGGTTCCAGGGGGTCTGTGGCAAAATGAGGAACAGGTTTCTTTCAATTTAATTTTATTCCTTGGAAATTCACTCTACTACGGCTCATATAAGAGTAACTGCTGTGATTAGTTTGCATGGGTTTCCTCATTGTCCTGCACAGGTACCTGCCATGCATCCAGTCTAAGAAGTGTTTTCCATCTATTTGTTCATCACTAAAGCTCGTTTCACCCATACTGAAATGCAATTATAACAGTGTAGTACAAGTAATTAGTCAAAATGTAGATATTTTAACACAAGGCACATTCAAGGTGTATTTTATGTGTATGAAAATGTTACATAAGCTTCGCAGGTCATTTTATGCAGATCATTTCCAGATGTCTAGAATTCAACTTTTGATATGATTTTCTGATAAAACACAATATGATTCACTGATGTTTAGCAAGAAAATCCCAAACCAAAACACATCCAACACCTGAAGCTCCCAACAACGACCAAAAGGGAAAAAAGGTCAATAATCCCCTGCCACACTGTGTTTTTATAATACAACTAATCTGAAACATGAAAATATTTGGCTATATAATGACATCAGACATTACTATCTGACAGCAAAAAGAAATATGCTTTACCAGCCCCAACAGGCAGATCTGCTTAAACAAACTCAACCAAAGTCAGACTATTATGACTTTTCCAAACTGTTGCTGCTCTCATCACAGTGTTGGAAAATAGAAGCTATTCTCTAGACCCAAAAGCAACAATACACACATAAATCACTCCAGTATGGTTTTTGGCTTTCCCTTTGAAAGGATTTATGTGAAGGGGAAGTGGGAGGGCCAAGGCAGACCCCACCCACTCAGAGCGTGACCTTTGTTTGTCTCTGGGGCCTTTTGCCTTGTGGCCTATGCTGTTATTCTACATATTTCTACACAAATTTAGGATTTTCTTCAGGTTAAAGATTAAATCACAATTTAAAATTTCACCATTTGCTTTATGTAATATCATAGATTATATTAGATTTATTATATTTTAATTAATTGTTATAGCAAAAAAAAAATGTTAGACTTCAGCTCTTCTGTATTAGAAAAAAACAGACTGCTGAATATTTTAAGAATGTGTTTTTACTGACTTACCTGGTTAAATACTATAAATATTCTGCATCTATATTTATCAAGACACACAAGACAGACTCCATTACTTTAAATCTAAACTCAAAACCTAAACTGGGACATTTACTCTGACCAGACACTGTACACCATTCTTGTTTTTTGATTGATGTTTTGTTTTAATCATGTTTGATGTTGTTATTTTATGATTTCTATTGGGTGTAAAGTGGCCGTGGGTGACACCAAATAAAATGTATTATTATTAGCCTTATTATTAAGATGGTGGTGTGAATTAGAAACATATAAACCCTATGTAAAAAAGGCCCCAATTCGCACATTTCATTTCAATTGAATTCAGTTTTATTTGTAGAGCCCTAAATCCTCAAAGGGCTTTACAGAGTTGGTTTGAAAAAAAAAACAGTCAAACAAAAACACAGTAATGACAGAACAGATATTGTCCCAAGCATCCCCTGTCTTTAGACCCTCCTTTGTAGCAAGGAAAAACTCCAAAACCCAGTGGGAAAGGAGAAACCTCGGGGAGAACCACAGTGAAGGAAAGATCCACTCCCATGGATGGACAGGCTACAGATGAATGTCTATATGCAGATGTAGATCCAGTCTGTGAGGATGCAATGTGGGCGGGGTCATCCATCAAACCGGTGAGGGTGGGGTAAAGGTCTGGGGTCATAGGTCAGGACAGGATACAGCTGAGTCACTGCCAATCCGGCTGTCTATGGCTCCTTAAGCGGTACATTTAAAAATATATTCAGAGTGGATTTGTCTCGGAAAACACATTCTGACGCCCCTCAACTGTGTCTTAAAACTGCAACTTCAGCAAATGGAGAAAAGCTAGAAAGTGGCTTAAGAGCAGGCCTCCAACCATCCTCACCCATCCTTCTATTTAAACTCTGATGACAGATGATTTAGCTACACTGTCAAACCAGCGCCTGCAGCCTGAAATGCAACCCTTCTCTCTTCATTAAAACGATCCCAAACAAGAGCTGTTTTCCACTAAGCCCCTGACCAGCTCAGGCCTTCTGCACACTATGCTGTGTAAACACGTTTCATACAGATACTATCAGAAGTGTCGGGTTGTTTTCACCCCTGGACTTGTTCACATTCTGTGGATTATATATGCAGCACCTGTTGGAACAAAGCTATGTCCTGTGGCATTAAAACATCCTTCAACAGTGCACATTCTTTGTTTTTGCTAATACAAAATCTTCAACCATTACTGTATTCTAAGTTGTTTACTTAAATGTCAAATGCACATTCACAGTAGGCTTTACCATTATGTTGTAAATAAATCTATGCGGGAAACATCTGTAATATTCATTACAAAATGAGCAGCTGCAGGGTATACAATACACGTCCTTTAGAGCATTTAACATGTGTCAGACAAGCTTTTAAACCCATCATAATGTTATTCACATATGGCAGTATTGATAAATGTGGACAAATGTTTGCGATTTACTCTGTAGATGTGATGCTTCTCATTTGCTGTGGTGTAATACAGTTGCTGATTCTTAACCCCATTCAGAGCTCACTCAGCAACACGTGTGTATATGTGGACCTGTGATATTTGTGTGTGTGTGACACAGCTGCGATAGGTTAAGAATCAGACATTGAACCTGCCTCTGGTTCCAATTTGAAGCCAGCTCCTCGTGGGTAAACGGAAAACACTTCAAGGTGCCACCGGTCCTAAAAGATGGTGCGGGTTTCTAACACCAGCCAGTTTACATGGTCATGTGACTTTTGGAAGTTTATGCCCCAGAGGTAAGTGTGCTGCACACACACACGCACACATGCATGCACGCACGCACACGCACACACACACACACACACGCACACACACGCACACACACGCACACACACGCACACACAAACTCCTCTCAAGTTTATGGAGGCCCAGTGACCCTGTAGGTGGTGAGCATAGCTATATAACTGAGGCAGCTAAGAGAGCAAGGCATCATGGGATATGACGTCTTGCCATAACACTAAAATCTTTCATCTTTGCGTTCCTATTGTTATGCATATCAGCCATAAAGAGTGTTACATCAGCAGACACACAGTGGTGGCTTTATCTGGACTCTGCTGTAGTGTAGGTCTGCTCCTCTCTACAGGATGACTTATGCTGTATATGAATATTCCATGAAGCCACATTAAACACAGTGTAGTGAAGTGACAAACAGAGACATCCCTTAAACGTGATGCCAGCCCATTCACTCCTCTATGCCATCGTCCATCCATCCCTCCCTCAGAGCTTTTTTTTTTTATTGCAGCTGCTAATGCAGCAGCCAGGACAGAAACAAAGCTAGCTTTGTGACCCCCCTCTCCCCCCTTGCTGTCTGATGACGCTTCTGCTTGTTCTGCATGTCACCCCCCAGCCCTTGGTCCCCTTCCAATCTTTCACTAAAAACTTCTTTTCTTCCTTTTATAATTTTTCCCCCTCTTCTCTACACATCTGCAGCAGCATCACGCGGCCTGGCATAGCGAGCCTGGAAAGTCATGTGATCTGCACAGTGGCTGCTGCGTTGGAGAAGAAAAGGGAAGTGTGTGTGCGTTGGAACCCCTTTTTTGCCCAGCTGTGAGGTCAGAGGTCAACTGAACCCTGAATCTAATCAGTTCAACTCACAAAAGAGCCAACTCACTTTTACTTACTCCTTTTTATCTGCTCTGTCTTTCCTCCTCCTGTCTCTAAAATGTCATCTTTCCCCTTTTCTTCCCTTTTTGGCCTCTGGACTGACCCAAATGCTTCACCTCAAAGTACGGTGTTGCCTCCAACTACAGCTATCCACATGGTCTGGGTAAACCTAAATATCACAAGAATATGTAATAATATGTAATAATATAATATGTTTCACTACCAAGGCTGAGGACTACGAGTTGATTTTTCAACAAGAAGCCATTTAAGTCTGTAGATGTAAAGTGAACATTAAAATGTCCCCAAAAAAACTGTTAGGGCTTGATTAAAGTTATGCCAGTATACAAATCCTTTCTGATAAAGACCAACTAGAATATAAATCCAGAATTAGCTGCCATCATTATCACAAATAACAAAAAAAAAAAACCAAGGATTATATAAATTGAAGGATTAGTGCATTATCCAGACCTCATTAATTCAGGATCTTAAACTTGTTTACTCCAAACTTGAGTAAAACAGAGAGGAATCTAAATTTGGTGTTTTGTTTTTTTAATTTCCATTTTCTATATGGAATCATTGATTCAGTGCAGCTTACATTAACACAGGCCCACCCAATGTGTCCAAAAAAGTTGTTTAAAAATGTTAAATTGTTGTTTCTTATCGGTCCTGAATAAAAGATGAATAAACATTAGGGTTATTTGTGTCTTTAAGTTATTTGTTTTAAATAAATAAATAAATAAAAACTAGATAAAGCGAACATTAAAAATGCAACAGGAAAAAAAACATTGTATAAAAATGAAAACAATATAAAAGATAAAACAATGAGAATGACATAAAAGACACACCTAGAACCTTCTTGTTCTTCTTTGAGTCCTTTACAATCTTAGATGTGGTTATGCTAGTATCTGATGCAGGACACAGCTGATGGACCAATAATAATAATAATAATAATATATTACAAGCTAAGATGAAGTCGCTAATTTTATGATTGTGTTTATTTTTGTTGATTTTGGTAAAGGTTTTTGTGTAAAGGTGCATGATGTCTGAGTTTCTATTCAGCAACACAAAAACAAAACATGGTTATTTGTGGTTTTACACTCCTCTTTATGGTCATGATGTGATAAATGCCAGTTTAGAAAAAAAAAAACACATTCAAGTGGACGGACATTCAAAACATTCATAACACTAACTTTTTTTTCCCCAATATTGAAACAAAATAATTGAGCACAATTTAAAAAACAAAACCCTCCAACATCTGTAAATGCAAACTAAAGGACAAATCAACATATCTCAATAATAATGGCTGTAATACAAAACTATATAGTGATAACTGTTGGAGATGAATTGGCCGTCCTTACTCGTACTAAAAAATAAATCTGAAGTATTTTTATTTTTGTACATTTGTACATATTTCTGTTCCATTCCATTTTAGTGGTAATGACTGCATTGTACCTTTTACTATCACTAGAGACCATTTCTATGTTGATGATACACAATATTATTTATCTATTAAGTCCAAGTGTAACTTATTTTATTCACAACTGTCTGGTAAGATTTCTCATCAAGTATCAGGTCTTATAAGCCACTTCACCTCAGTAGCCTCAGTATAAAATTCATTTCCACAAAGGTACCAGTTGAAATTCAATAAATAGGTCCTTCCACATAAGAAACATGCACTCTTTGTTATCTTTTCAGCAGTTGAACACAGTTGTCCGTGCTTCCCGTTTATTTTTGCAATGTTTGTTATTGTTGTCTACGAGCCAAGATGCTGTTAAACAGTTAAAGTTAGGGCGATAGTCAGATGTTACTCACAAACAGATTTTCATAATGTCAGTACACTAACTGTCACTAGAGTTAATGAAAAATCCTCCTCTTCCTCTTCATCTGTAAGGCCTTCAACAGTCTACGTTGTATTAGTGAACTATTACTGCCTGTGCCCCTCAGCCCCTTTGAGCCTGGTCTGTTGGTTGGACTCTACCTCCCTCTAGAACAGGGGTTTAGTTTAGGTTCCACATTCAGCCCATTATGATCTAAAGTGGGCCAGACCAGGAAAATAATAACAGTGAGAAAATTATAATTATATTATCAAAACATTTATATTTACAAATCTCCCTTTAAAATCTGGATAACATGAAAAACCTGACATTTTTAATAAAAACAAGTGCACATTTGATAATATTATGCCTCAGTTTATCATTAAAAAATGGAATTACAACTTATAGATCACAGTAGATCTAAAACTATACAAAACATTTATTAAAATTACACTTACTTCTTGTAAAACATTTTGGGGTGTTCATATTTATTCTCATTTTGTGTGAAAGGATAGTTTGTAAATGTGAACACTTTTTAATGGAATTTAACTTTTTAAGAATAGTTTGAAGTGTTCATTATTTATAGTATTCTGATAGTATTTTACTGGTCAGATCCTCTTTACATCATATCAGTGGAACCTGAACTAACATGAGTTTTAACACCATTGATTGTTTTGTGTAATTTTTGCATATCACAAATTCATCCCACTGGCCAGTTTCGGCCTGCAGGCTGTATGTTTGACACCCACGCTCTAAAATAAGAACATAACAAGGCTTTTGCTTGTCCTAGGTCCCAGGGTGTGGAATAGTTTCCTCCTGGGAGTCAAGTCGACAAACTCTCATGAGGGATCTTTGAACTCGCCTGGCGAAGGCGCCAGACCAAATCACAAGTGAGAGTAGTTCGAAACGAACGCGCAAGGCAGCATGGGTACACCCAGACTATCTTTGAACTGCAATTGAAATCCTGCTAAAAACTCTGCTTTTGCACTTGAATTATTATGTTTTTTATTCTAGGGTTTTCAAAATTACCGCATTGACGTGGGTTAATCCATCATCATGATTAATCTGATTCAAATTTTCAATGCAATTAAATCAAACAGTTGTTTATAGTTGTTTTGTTTCAAGTGCTTTTGTTGAAACTGTTGAAGCTGTTGAATAAACATGTCAATTGCTTATATATTCATATTTTTGCATATGTTTTGGATATTTTATCAACTTTTTTGGTGTTTTTTCTGTATTTTAGAAGACTTTTTAATATGTTTTGACTTTTTCACTGCTTTTTTTGTATTTGTTTGTTTTTTGTGAATTTAGGGGATTTTAGGATGTTTTGCATATTTTTTCTCTGCATTTTTTAATGTTTTTTGTGCATTTTTATGGGAAATTTGAGTACAAAAAGAAAAAAAACAAGACAATCAACCAACAAAGTGTTTTGATCATGATTAATCCAAAGCAACCCTGTGATAAATCTGATTACAAATTTTAATCATTTGACAGCCCTAGTTTTTTCTGTTCTTTGTCTTTTCCTTTGTTGCTCTTTTTGCCAATCTTATGATCATGATTGTCTTATATACCAGTGATCTAGTGTTTGAGAAGTGCAATCTGGATAGAACTGAACTTATTTCCACTTATTTATTTCTACTATATTCATATAACAGCGTGAGTTACTTTTTTTTTTTTTTTTAATTTCCATGCTCTTCCTGTCAAGTGAAACCACATCTATCCTAATTTGTTGATCTGCCATATCTGTAATAAACTGAAGGATTAATTGTTCCTTTATGTGGAGGAAATTCTTCATCTTCTAAAGCAAAATAAACTCTTTAAAACCCTTTTGGATTAGTCTCAAACCTGAAAAACAGGCCCGTTTGTTTTGAGCTAAAGAAAAATGGATTCTTTAAAGACACATGGTTCTCATGAGATGACAACACAACAAACATATGATCATCTTACTGAATATAGTGCATTGCTGTGGATTAAATGACAACATCTAAGGTTGTTCAAATGAGCTCGACCTTCAACATCGACAACAGTAAAATGTGTATACACATGAATGCAACAGGAAAATTAATCAAGAGCATATAAAATACTGACAAGAACAATTTTACCGCACAATACTCTGACTTTTCATACTGTAATTAAATGTTTTGACAATACTTACAAATTTCTCACTAAGGATCTGAGTTCTTCTTCTAGCGCTGCATCTATTTTGTTATCAGTATTATCGAGGTCATGTGTACTGGCTGTAATGTGACTGTAAAATGATGCTGTTCCAGGTACGGTATCAGAAAATATGGGTGTAACCCACTGGTCAAGCTACTTCATCATCTGGGACAACAATATCCACCCTTGTTTATCGTGGGAATGTGGCAGCACCAAAGGATTTGGACTGAGACTGATGAGAAAGAGCTCAGAGGAACCACTCAATTGGTGAGTTGAGACTTTGGAAAAATCATGTGGCCGACACAAAAGCCAGAAAAATCTGTAAATTTATATGGATGTGTTAGCCACTATAATCATTTATACTGTCTGAACTTCAACTAAAAGTGCTTGTTGAAAAAAGATTTAATGACACTTTTTGGTTTCCTCAACCCTCGGCTAATCCATCTAACTCAGAGAGAAACCCTTTAATGTTTAAAGTAAAACAGAATAGAATAATCTCACAAAAATACTGCAAACAGTCTTATGCGCTATGTATATTATAAACCACTTTGTGGCTTTTTGGTAAAAGTTTATAAGATAAATGCCTTCATGTGAAGGAAAACACAAAATCAGGCACCAAGTGACAAAACACAAAGTAATGTAATAGAATAGAATGCATTCTGAACTAGAAAATTCAATTCAATTCAATTTTATTTATAGAGCCCTAAATCACAACAAGGTTGCCTCAAAGGGAACAAAAGCACTCAGAAAGCGCAGACCTCTGTCAAAACATAAGGGCACCCCAATTTTTTTGAAAAATCGTGATAAAATTTGCATTCTGGGTCTGATCCAGATCAATCTTGGTGATGTGATAGGGAACTACCCCCTTAATAATTGTCTTTAATTTCATAAAGATCGGTCAGTAATTATTCGAAATATTGAGGAACAAAATTTTACACTCCCTTTACCACAATGTTAACGAAAAATTCAAAGTGATCCAGAATCCGGGATCTCTTCCAGATCATTCCCAAGCTATCCTGAAAAATTTCATCGCAATCCATCCATAACTTTTTTAGTTATTTTATACACAAACAAACAGACAGACAGACAGACAGACAGACAGACAGACAGACAGACAGACAGACAGACAGATAAATGTCGATAAAAACATAACCTCCTTGGCGGAGGTAATAATAACTGGCATCAGATTTATTACAGCCAGTTGATAGAATTGTAGAAATACGAACACTGTGGCCAGTGTTGAGCTCCTTCAGTTCTCGTCCACTTAACGTCTGTCCATGACCGTGTCCTGCTTTAAATCCAGTTGGTGTTGTTTCCCTGCAGTGCATGCATCACTGGCAGCTGCCTCCCTGTCACTGCTGGTGGTTTTATTTTAAGTTGCACATTTCTGCTGGCTGCTGTATCAGATGCTTCACTAAATTAGATGCTGTATTTTTCACAGTTGAAGGCATTTTGCTGCTGACACAACATTTACAGCCGATTACAATGTTCTGTGCATCATTGAATCAGACAAAACTAAAGTAGTGTCAGTGTATTGCAAAGCCTACCGCCATCACCATACGGCACCTTTAAGATACTTACCTAGGGCCAAAAAGACTTACCTACTTAACTACTACCTAGGGCCAAACATTCATCATTTAATAACATTATTTAAGTTTAGGAATTCCTTACATTACACAATATGAGGGAAAGCAAATCAACAAATGAACAATGAACGCTGCAGCTACAGACTGAATCAGTCACTGAAGAGTCAAATTAAAAATGTCATTATTTACACACGTCTGTGTCATGGTATCAAGTTTTCTTCTTGAAACTAAAACACAGCTGGTTACTTTGACAGTCAGTCAAAATATCACTGTGTTTTATAATCCTCACATGCTGCATCAGCTGATAGTTAAGATAAGAATAATTCTTTTATTAGTCCCACTAGGGGGAATTCCAGGTTTACAGCAGCAAGATTATAGCACAGCATAGAGTAATCACTTCTATAAATAAATAAATAAATAAATAAATAAATAAATAAATTTATATACAATATACAGTTTTTCATTTTTTAACACTAAATATATATACACAATATACACATTAATATAAATTATTGCACTGTTATTGGATGTATTGAACTGTGTGTGTATATATATATTCTTCTATTTCTGCACCATGAGTTATGTGTCTCCTCTGAGCCTCGATAGTAGCTGATCTGATCATTTCAAACAGATCTTTAGTTCTGCTACTGACAACACAACCTGCACAGAAAACTGTTGATGGTTTTACTGTGACTGTTTTCAGTCGAAAACAGAGTTAACAAAACTCATCCAGGACTTTGTGGACTCCTGCCAGCAAAACCACCTCCTGATCACTGCCAACAAGATCAAGGAGCTGGTTATGGACTTTCGTCAGTGCCCCCACCCACCCCCATCACGAGTGAACATTCAGAGAAAGGTCATAGATGGTACCATCTTAAAAGTATCTGAGTGTTCACCTCAACAATAAACTGGACTGGACTCACAACAACAAAGCACTTTATAAAATAGAAGAAA
>JAPTYR010000012.1:8177680-8189210 GCA_029814505.1 Siphamia roseigaster
GCCAATATACAATGTTTTAATACAGATAACATAAACATTCTGATTTTCACACCAAATAGCCCACCCCAATTATTAAAAAAGATGTTCTATCTGATGATCAGAGGAGTATTCCTACAGACCCCTGACCTCAGCTATAGAAGCGCCAAATGAGGGAAAATTTGAACCCTGATTATTTACAGAAAAATCTAGCTGAATTTAGATGGAATTCACTTTTGTTTTAGTTAGTTTTGTGTCGTTCATTGTATACTTTTATTTAATTTTAATTTTTTTTCATTTCAGTTGGGCTATTTCCACTGCTATTATTTTATTATAATCCTGACACACGCACAAGTTAAAGCTTATCTTACTTATCTACTTGTACGTAGAGAATAACAGGCAGGGAAAGCAGTAAAGGTGTTTTTGTAGTACAGACATAAAGCTCATCTTTTCCAGTATAAACCAGTTCATTGGAAATGAGCCACTTCTATTCTGTCCCAACATTTGAAGCTAATCTCATAGCTCCTGCATTGGTCTCCCAGTAACTGTTTTGACTGAAAGTCTATTTTTGAAAGATTTCTCAGTTTAAACATTTTCAGAGCGGAAAAAGTGGTATTTTTTGGTGGTTGTTAAACCCAGTCATGAAGTTCAGGCTCAGTGTCTCAATATCACCCCCTTCTGTGAGGCAGAGGTACTGCACAGGTACTGTCTGTCCCAAGACGAGACATTTTCTGTGTATTTACCTCTCATCGATAAGACTTAAATATTACACACATACGTGAAATACATTACATAACATTATGGAAATTAAGACATATAATAAAAGTGTCTTCAAGGATGATATTGAAAACATACAGAGAGATGGCAACAAGCACACGCCAGTCACACACACTGAATCCAGTTTGTGAGAGATTGCACAATATAGGGAGAGGCAGGGCTCATCACTGCCTCATCTCTGTTGTATTTGAACAGGAAATGCAGAATTTCAGTGATTTGGACTATAAAAACAATCAAAACTTATAGGAACCACACCAAAATTGCATTTAAATTACTGACCAATGGATAAATATTAATTTTTATTTTATTTTTTTTTATTTTTTTTTACTTCGCAGATGACAAGTGAGGCTCTGCCTCACCTGCCTCCCTTGACCGCACATCCCTGTCAAAGCCTTATCCTTTAAAGACTGTTTTGGACACTTCCTCCCAAAACAGCCTGATAAAGAAAAGTTGAGAAGTTTTGTGACTCACTGTAGTTGTATACACTGTAGTTGTATAGTTGTTTGCTGTTCTTCAAAAGTCAACCTATGTTTTCATGTCTTTTCCTGTCTGTCTGTCATTGCAGTATGATCGGTTTGATGTTGGGGACCTGTATTGCCTTCTACGTTGTCATTGCTGATTTGGGCTCAAATTTTTTTGCTCAGCTGTTGGGTTTGCAGGTTTGAATAAATGATTTTATTAAATCACCTCAATTAATCTCTCTGAGCTCTGTTGCCTTTCCCTGATCTACTGTAATACGTTATTTAATCAATTAAATTTTTTTATGAATTGTCATGACTGTTCTGTATCGCATTAGGTAACTGGCAGTTTCCGTGTGCTGCTGCTCATCGCCGTGTCTCTGTTCATCGTGCTTCCTCTGAGTCTGCAGAGGAACATGATGTCCTCCATCCAGTCTTTCTCTGCTATGGCTCTCATGTTCTACACCTTCTTCATGTTCACGGTGAGCCGTTAACTGCACTGGCAGCCACACAGTCTGTGCACTGGGACTGTAGAATAGAAACACATTTTACATTCATGTTGCAAGCTCCACAATCAAAACGCATGATGAAAACTGTCTCCAGACACAATAATATGATATTTCATCAAAACTGAGAGTTTTATTCTAAAAATGGTAAGATGAAACACCAAAAATGTATAGTAGTAATGTATGAGTGGAGTAGTTATCGATCAATAATTTAATCATTTTTTACAGTGTAAGAAGACAGTTTTCTTAGAGTGGTTTTGGTAATTATTTTCTTTATACCAGTTTCTACCACAATTTTCAGTTCTGCTTTTTTTTTTTTTCACTCAACATCTTCCTCTTTTACATTTGAATACCACAGGCTAAAAGAGGTCTCATGTTTAGTAACTGGTGTATAGATTACTTGCCTCACATTCTGCATTAAACCTGATCGTTTTGTGACGAATGTTATTTTTGTTGTGCTGTGTAATATTCCGTCTTTTTTTGCCTCTTTGTTCAGAACTGTGCCCCCTTTACCGACACATTATTGTCTTGCTCCTCTTTTTTTAAAGAGCAAATCAGCATTAAACCACATTGGAAAGACAACTGTTGGACTACTCTGAAAATGGTTTAATCAGAAACAAATTCCAACTTTGTAAATGAGATACCTTGAACTTTTAAAATGCAAATTAATGCAGAAGGATCAAATTACGTGGACAGGCTACATCCACACTAACATCCTTCTCTTCTAAACAAGTAACTTTTATGTCAAACAATACTTATAAAGGTCCCTAAAACTGAGAGTTTTGGAAATGACGATCATTTTGTTGTAGTTTAGAAGTCTAGGATTTCATTTCAATGTGATGCACTAAAACAGAAACTTTTGGAAATTATGACCCATGAAGAAAACATCTCTGGGTTTTAATTAATCACAGATACTGAATTATACACCTTTCTGTCATTGTTGAATTGCCAGCAGTTGCTTTTTAGTTAAATTCTGAATTTTATGATGGTATTTATAGTATTCTCAGAGGAAGATTTGGTACTTGCATAGTTTTTGACCATATGCTGTGCCCTTCTGGAAATGTGACCTGTATTATAGCTGTTTTAGAGATCAATTCCAAAACTGTAATTGAAGATGCATGGACAGATTGTTTAATACTCAAATCTTAAAATTATGTGTATGTGATATGAATGATACCTTTCTGTTGTTTTGGTTGGTGTGAAAACATTCAAACTTTCTCTACATTAGGATTTTTTTTTTCAAGATAAAAAAGTTAAAGGGCTATAGTATACTCTTTTTAAATAGAATTTTAGAAATGGCATTTGTGTACACCTTATATTTTATTATATGTTATTAATTATATCTCTTCTTTATTCTTGTTCTATTCTTACCTCTTTTTTTTATTAACAAGGTGAAAGAAATGGCGTCTTGATTAACTGTATGTCCTGTGCATCTAGTGAATTGACAATTTAAAATAAATAAATATATATAAAGAGTAGTCCTCAGCCATAGAAACCCATCAGCAAAAGTTATTCTGATCTTTGGTAAAATACCTTCCACTCTATTCTAAGCTCTGTAGGTTTTAACAGTTTTCCATCTCATGTGCTTCAGCTCATTTGCTCTTTGAATACACACATACAGTGATGTGTGTGTGTTTGTGTGTGCATTTGTGTGTTATGTATTTATTTTTACCTGTAGTGTTGATTCCACAGACGTCACAGCTGTGTGCAGTCCCACTGCGTGATATGACTTCCAGTTTCATAGCATGGTGAATACTTAGAGAAGTGTGGTGTGTGTGTCTGGCTCTAGATCCAGGTCCGGCCCAGCCTGCCTGACCCAGTCCAGACCCCTAACCCTCTAACAGTGACGTATCTCCTTCCCTTCCCCGCTTTCATCCTCTTTCCTTTTTTTTTTTCCCCTTCTCTTCCCTGTTCCCTTTCCATTCACTTGCTTTCCTCCATTCTGCCTCGCTACACCCCTCTGCTCTTCTGCACCCTGTGTTTGCCTTCTCCTGTCCCACTGCTGTTTCCACCGCTGGTGCTGTAGATAGTGTTGTCGTCTCTGCACTACGGCATAATCTCAGGCTCCTGGGTGGAGCGGGTTCACCTGTGGCGCTTCAAGGGCGTCATTCAGTGCCTGCCCATTATCGCCACAACCTTCTGCTGTCACCCGTAAGTAAACCACGGAAAGCACCCCCAAAAGTAACACCACAGTAAGGGCAGTGGGAGGGGGGGTGGAGAGTGAATTTTGGAGTTCAAGGAAACCCAATGTTTCTGCCCCCTCATCTCCTTAAAACTGCCCCACCACCTATCTAAACCTTTCGCCAACTCCTCACTGTCATTCCCATTTTTCACCTTTAATTTGGGCTTGGTCTGAACCATCTCAGGTGTGTGTGTGTATGTGTGTGCCTGGTGGAAGGAGGTGTAAGTCATTGGAGGGGAACTCTGCCTCCTAACCAGGATAGTCGGACTGGTTTTGGGTGTTGGAGGTGTAAGGAGGTTTCTACTTTTCAATCAGGTAACCAAAGGAGCAAGATGGAGGAAACACATGCTGACCAAAAACCTGCAGTGTTGTTACATTTCCCCCTTTTTTTTTTTTTCTCCAGGTTTTTTTTTTAATTTATTTTACTTTGTAATGACTAGGTACTTTATCAACGGCACAAGGCTTTTGTTCAGTATGTGGTTTCCTGTCATGTCTCTTTATTTCCCTTTCTTCATTTTCTCTAGTTTTTTCTCCTCATTCATTTTTTCATGATTTTGTCCGTGAGCTGTCGGCATGGGTCCAATCCTCCCCTCCCTTGCTCTTCTTCGTGCTGTTCCCCCACTTGACTTCATTTGGTTCGGGCCGTAATATCCCCACCCCTCCTTCCCCTTCAGATGGTGCTGTCCTCGTTCAAACATGAGCTGCTCAGCGGCTGGTGGCTGGGGCGGGTCAATGTGGTGCGCTGGGAGGGTGTGTTTCGCTGTCTCCCAATCTGTGGGATGGCCTTCGCCTGTCAGTCGTAAGTACTCCTCCCGCCCCTCCACCCGCACAGGACCATCTAATAAAACTAATGTCAAACAGGGCTTCATAAGGATCCTAAAGTAGCAAGCTCATTGATTCCAAAATGGGGGAAATACTTTTCTGTATTCCTAAATGGACAGTAGGTGGACTTCTCCACTCTTTAACTCCTGCAGTCAATCAAATCATTCATTGCTGCATATTGAAATTTTAGCAAAAAATTAGTACATGTATACTTTCATTCTTTTAAGCCACAGTGGAGGGTTTGGGTTGAGTTTGTCACATGAAGAGCCTCACTAATTTGTGGTGCAGATTGGGGTGGTTGTTAAGGGGTTTCTAGTTGCAGAGGCAGCTTGTTTTTCTTTTTCTTTTTTTTTTTTTCCCTCTAATGTGCTTTCACAGTCAGCTCATTCATGTCTTCTCCAGCATTCTGCCTCTGCCAGCTGGGGAATTAACCTTTTTAACTTTGTTGTAGACTTAAACTACTTTAGTACTTTTGTTTATGCTAATTGGAAAAGAATAAAACTACATTTAGTAGTTAGGTCAAGCAAAATGCTAAACATTCAGTGACAATTTTTGGCAAGAAAATTAAATATCTTTCATCCACATCAGACTTCCACAGGAAAGATTTGGTAATTCTAAGTTGCTGAATGACCATAGAACAGTCGTAAGTATCAATTGGAGGACATTTATTTAAAGGCTTGCATGTGAAGACTCCATTTTCAACTTCCTGAAAATTACATAAAAGACGCAAACTGTAAACAAAATAAAATGAGAGATATCTAAAAGACACAAGTAGTAACATCACAAAAATTATCTAGAAGAAGCTACAGGACAAAAATGAATTTAATGACACAAGACACAACAAGATTAAAATAACTATACAAGTTGGAAGGTGTCATGAGATGCAAGAAGATGAATACAAATAAGACACAGGTTGGATGTAATGTAAAAAGGGCAGCAAGCCAAAAATTATGAAAAAGATACAAGTAAGAAAGCAAACATTGCAACCTGGTCAAAACTGTGCAGGAGACTTATTTATGATTATAAACTATGCTTTTATGGTCAGAACACTTCAAAATTCTAATTGTAATTCAACCCTGAAGACAAATTCTTTCAATATTAATTTCAATATTAGATTGTATCCAGTGCTTGGAACGTTACTTTGAAAAACTAATTAGTTACCTGGAAAAGTAACTATTGTGTTCCATTTTCTGTTTTTCATTAAAACTGACAAAGAATTTGAATTTTGAGTAAAGAACAGATAAACAGGGTATTTATCCCTGATCTGTGATGTGATTTTGGCTGAGACTAATGCTTCAGATTCTTCTTAAAATATACTATCAATATCGACACGATTCTCACGAAAAATCAAGTCTGGCTTGCTTAAAAGCAGCGGCTCCGTCTCCCTCTTCACTAGAGCTCCAGCTCGCTGTACCGAGGCTCGGGGGTGGGTTTGTAGCACTAGCAATGAGATTTTTATTGCCATGTGATGCTGTGAGGTGCTTCATTAAACTGGAGTCACTTGTGGCAGATACTGACAGAACTTTGTTACCAGGGCACAGTTTACATTTAACATAAACATTATTGCCTTTGACTTCAACAACAGAGAAATGATGTCTATATTTCCAGGTGAAAAATGCTAACTTACGTCTTTTGCCAGTCTCTGCCATTTTCACTATCTGCAACAACGTATGTCTTAAAAATAACACGACAGTCTAAGCTGAGAGCCCGCCCACCCAAATTCTTAGCCAATCATCATCAGCAATTCTGGTCTCCCATACATGCAAAGGGCGTGTTCGCCAACACAGCTGGAAAATCAGAACATAACGAAGCTTTTGAGTTTGGAGAGCATTCTAACCACTTTCCTACAGACATGCCCCTGTTTGGGATGGCTGTCTGGTGCACCGCGGCGCCACATTCAACAGAATTATAATGCGACACGTTACTTCCTCGGTAACGATGACGGCGTTACTATCATGGACAGTGTAATTAATTACATTAGTTAGTAACGGCATCATTCCCAGCACTGATATCGCAGTACTTATTGTTATGATTGCATATCCCAGCCCAAACAGTTAATCCCTTATTTGCATTGATAGTATTTTCAGGGACTTGAGCTTAAAGACCATGTTCAAATCAAGTTTGGATTTGAATCAGATTGAAACTACACTTGGATGAGAACCTATGCTTGAAGATCAAATGCTTTCCTGGTATTCCACAGTATGTACAGACCATTGTAAAAACTCTAGGATACCTTTAGATCTCTTGTAATAAGCACATTGTTTTATGTCTGCATTTTATTGGAAGGAAATACAAAAAATATTTGCACAGTAACAGAAAATACACCAAAAATCTGATTTTAAACAAGTTCTACTGGTTGGAAACTTTGCTAAGTGTTTTTTGCACAGTACTGTAGCAAAAAGGTTTTAGCATCCCATTAACAAATATCACAGTATTGAATTTTCACTTCTGCCAGTGTAATGAGAGCGCCTCCGAGTCACTTTTGTCATTCATGTCTCCATTTTCACCCATCTGCATGCTCTATCGTTGCCTTCTCTCTTGTCCTCGGCACCTTTAAGTGCTCGCTCTGGGTTGGTGATGGGTGATGTGTGAAGGTCTAATGGGATCTGGGTGTACAGAGTCTTATCAGTCTTTGATTTGAATGCAGCGCTGGTTAAGGGAAGGATGTAAGAAGGGACAGGTGAGGAGTGAGGTCATTAGGGGCCAAATGATAGGGCAGAGGTGGCAGCGGCAGTGTTATGGGGTTTGTTTGTGAAAAAGAAGGGAGGTAAATGGCAGGAATGGGTGACTGTAGCCCCGACTCTAAAAGGAGGCTTTAACTAATGCAACTGAACAAAGCAAATGCAAAAGTATGGTATCCTCCTGACTACCAGCAGTTCATTTTTGTCCTCTCTACAGGACATTTGTAAACTCGAATATCTCCCACCCCCTGCATTACACTGAGCCAACTCAAACTGTTCCTTAGAGAGGACATTTAGAACTTTTGAATGATACCTCATATGTGGGGGTGGAGTTTTAGGAACTTCCTTTTTCCTGGGAAAGAAAATGGCAGCCATCACCACAAGGACATTTTACGGCAAAAGGAAAAGTAAGTGCAAAATACTTAAACTTCAACAAATGTTGTTTTGAAATACTGGTGTTGTATTGTAAATGCATCTCTTAGGCACACATTAAAACAATTTGAAAGTCAATGTGACCATGTTTCACCACAATATTTAAGCTTTTAAGACTTGTCCTCTGTAGTGGACATTGGTAGTTAAGTTTTCGATTTTGTTCTGTTTTTTTTTAACATGAGAAGGGCAGGATTCATTGTCAGAGGCAGAAAGAATTTTGCTGCAAATTGTTGAGGGAGATTCAGACATTGACCTGTCAGATGAAGAGAAGGATGATGGAGATATTGAAGGAGAAGGCAGAGGAGAGAGAGATGGGTCAGACAGCTCTGAGGATGAAGCAGAAGCAGGGCAAGAGCAGGCAGAGGAGGAAGAGGAAGCCGGACCTTCATCTTCTTCCAGCCGCCGTCCACTCTGGGGCAAGACTACAATGTACACCTTGACTTTATCATATCTATCCATTAAGTAACTATATGGAGACATTATATTCACTTGCAATATGTAGGTCTATGTAGTTACTTAGGTCTATGACAAAAAATATTATTCTGACTGTATTTGTAAAACTTTGAGTACAGCAGCCCCTCTATTAAAATGGGTACTCACTTTCTTTTTTGTCCCTTTTCCCCTTTGACCACTTTTCTGTAGATTCAACCCACAACTGAATGATTCTCCCGTTGTCCAGCCAAATGATGCCAAATCACGCCAAAACTGGACACCACATAAGTACTTTCAACAATACATTGACGACACCATATTCGAAGAAATTGCCCTCTGCACCAATCAGAGGGAAGTGCTTGTATCAGGAAAATCACTGAAAACCACTCCTGAAGAGCTGCAAACCTTCTTTGGAGATTCCATGTACATGGGCTGTCTAGGCTACCCAAATATCGAAATGTATTGGGCGGCTGACACCAGGGTGAAGATTGTGGCCGAATCAATGCCAAGAAATCGATTCTACAAGCTTCGAAGTTCCATTAGGATGGTCAATGAAAGTGAGGTGTCTGAAGATGACAAAAAAGAAGATCTGTTGTGGAGAATCAGGCCCCTCCTCTGCAGAGTTCGTCGAGGATGTCTGACCCTGCCGAGAGAGGGAAAACTTTGCATTGACGAGCAAATGATACCCTTTACTGGCCGTTGCCCAGTGCGGAGTTATGTACCAGGCAAACCAAACCCGACCGGATTAAAGGTGTTTGTCTTGGCCGCTCCAAATGGCCTGGTCTTAGACTTCGTTGTGTATCAAGGAAAGAACACCTTCAGTGTCAGAGAAGGATACGTTGGAGAACAAGCTGTCCTTCATTTGACAGAGACCGTTCCCCAAGGAACCCACCTGTTCTTTGACAGGTTCTTCACAACTGTGAAACTTCTGGAAGTCCTGATGACAAAAGGGTTGACCGGCACTGGAACTCTCATGAAGAACAGAGTTCCACGTGAGTGCAACATCATAGAGGACAAGGCCTTTAAGAAGAAAGAAAGAGGGGGATCAGAGATGGTGGTCCGTCGACGTCCTGCTCCTGAAGTCGCAGTGTTGAAATGGATGGACAACAAGCCAGTGACCATGGCATCAACTGCCTTTGGCATTGAACCCCAGGACACGCGCCAAAGATGGTCGAAGAAAGGAAAGAGGTTTGTCCAGGTGCGCAGGCCAAAGATAGTGTCTGAGTACAACACCAATATGGGTGGGGTTGACTTGGCTGACAGGATGCTGAGCTTTTACAGGATGGCCACTCGGAGCAGGAAGTGGACTGTACGGGCACTGTTCCACTTTTTTGATCTGGCAACAACCAATGCATGGCTTCAGTACAAGACTGACTGCCAGATCCTGCAGAAGAAAGTGGTGAAGTTTCTGGATTTCAAGATGCTCCTGGGAAAGCAGCTGATTGCTCGCGGCCAAGCAGGAGTTGCAAGTGACAGTGATGAAGACTACACTCCCAACGACGAACACCAAAAGTGGAGGTCACAGCCGAATCCTGCTCTGAGATGCTACGGGGCTGTCCATCTCCCTCAGATGGTGGATGACACCCATGCATCCAGATGTCGCCTGCCTGGATGCAAGAGCAAGACGTACATCATGTGCACCAAGTGCAAGGTCTTTCTCTGTGTCTCTAAGAAGGGGAATTGCTTTCAGAAATACCATACACCCTGAATAAGAAATACATGTACATCAAAGATCGTGAAACATTCAAAGTTGAAGTTCAGAATTCAAGTTCAAAGCAACATGCAGCATGAAGAAAACAAAAATAACAGTATGAACAAAAAACATTGATGTTAAGTCTTACATTTATGTAGATTTTTTGGTATTTTCATTTGGTTGAGATTATCGTTCCAATTCACATGTTTGAAGTTCCGATATCCACTGTAGTGGACACATTATATCTTTAAAATAAAAATAAAAATTTTGAAAAAAATGTTGTCAATCTCATTTTTTACCTTCAAACATTTGGGGAAGTGAAAAAAAACAAAGATTTTTAAACTTTTCTTTCCCTGGTAGTCAGGAGGGTATGGAAGGCATGTTCATTAGCAGGGGAGGTGTGCACATGTTCAGAGGATGAGAGGAAGAAAGTTTGTGTTTATGCTTGTGTATTGGTTCCCACTAGCAGTGCTGAGTGATATTTGGCAGGGTGATTTCTTGGCCTGTGGTCAGGCTGAGCGAGGCAAGCGCTCCGTTAGGCGGCAGGCAGCTTAAGCCAAACCACTAATCAACACATTGGAAAGCCGCCATCTTACAGACACACACTGATGTATTCACAGGCTGATTAAACAGCTCTCAGCACATTGGATTTTTATTACATTCATGAAATGTGTTTACTTTCAGTTAAAACATTACTTAACATCACCATTATGACGGGATGGGAGCTGGCCCCGTTGTTTTTTTGGCTGAATGTTGGAATAGCGAAGAGCAGTTAGCTCATAATGGAGGGACATAAGAAAAACATGTGCAATGGAAATATCCCTTTGTGATGCTACTGTCAGCATGCTTTCAACTCTGAGTTAATGATATCGTCTCCAGTACACATTCTGGCCCTCCCAACACACACACATTTACACACCTACCCACATTGGCTTTGAAGACCTTCTCGTCATATTTCCCCACTTTAAGGGCATTGCTACAGCAAATAAAAACACATTAGCCTCTGAGTCACAACCATTGAGTGACCATTAGATGTTTTAGTGCATCACTCACATTATGCAGTTTTATTTAACCTTGGCTATGAGATTTACTAGTTTGTGGATTAAATAAGCGTCAAGGAATAGCGCCACAAGACACTGCACGCTCATAAAACCAGAGTGTGTGAAAGAAAGACAGGCAAACAAGAAAAATGAGAGGCAGAGAAAGTTATGGTTTCTCCCCCCCCTTCTCTCGTTTCTTCTTTTCTCCTTTCACATATATATGAGGGTGCGAGCGCGGGGGAAGAACAGGCGAGCACGGAGTCGGCCAAGAAAAGTTTACAATGCTCTAAAACCTGCCAGGCACTAGCTGTTATATATAAATCCTGTAAATTCACTGGTTAATGTGTCGCCGCTCACCTCCACACCACGCACACGTTCCTCTTATAGCAAAGAGCTGAGAGTGTGAGACGTTCAGGTTCAACTGCAGTCAGCCCATGACAACTGTCACCCATTCTGTGTCTCTCTCACACACACACACACACACACACACACACACACACACACACACACACACACACACACACACACACA
>JAPTYR010000012.1:8387946-8406116 GCA_029814505.1 Siphamia roseigaster
GAAGAAGTTGATGTTGTTCTTTCAAATGACCACTAGATGGAGCAACAGGAGAACATTTTCTAGCTAAAAAAAATGTCTCTTCAGCAACAAGTATATATAATAAACTCTGGACAGTTATATGGTATAGTTAAGAAAAACGAGACTGTAATAAATGTTTAGGCTGCTGCAGTATACCTTATGTCAGAATGAAAAGAAAGGTTATTGCTACAATTAGCTAACTAATAGGTTGCTAAGCTAATTTAAATAATATACCACAGTTAATATCTGTAGTAGCCTAGGCGGGTTTTTTTTCTAAATGTAGTCAGATGTTAAGTTAAACCATTACCAGTAGGCTCCTCACAGGATGGCAGCACCAGTCCACTCACTCCATTCCTCGGGATAATTACACACCCGTGATCCGCCCCTCATTTCCCCTCATTCCCACAGACAGACGGGGCTTTGGACGTGTACTTCCTCAGTCCTGCCCTATCTGATTCAGTGATGGGGTGGTGAGGATGGTAAAGTACCACAGCCAAGCCTAGACTAACTTCATTGCTCTGTTTTTATTCCGATTTAATCTCTTTTTCTTTTCTTTTTTTTTTTTTAAATCACTTTTCACCTATTTGTTGCCATGTTGCGAGTTGTAGTGGAAGCAGCTAAAGGTCTCCCTAAAAAGAAAGTTGGAAGTCCTGATCCAATTACATCTGTGATTTTTAAAGGTAAGACCACCATTTTATTATTAACTTTTTTAGTTTAAGCAGAAAACTGTGTAGTTATGCCTGTGAAAGTGTCTCTAACTAAATGGTAGGTTCTTCAATTTGTTTCTCTTATGGAAAAAGTGGGGTTTTTTTTCAGTCCACAGTTCCATCATGGAAATGTGAGTTCTAAAAATGAGTGCATTCTTTCCAAACCAGTGCTATACATGTAAACCTTTTATTAGGAAAAAGTACATTTTATCACATGATGTCAATGTCCACTTGCTTGACAGCTGGGCATGGATGTCAGTGACATCTGTAGGGCACACTGTGTCGGCATGAGAAAGAAAAGTGTTTAAAAAAAAAAAAAAAAAAAGCTAGTTGGATTGCAAGGAAGGGGAAGAAAAGAGACAAGTTGGAAACTGCAGTGAAATTAGTGTATAGTTATGAAATGACGTGATCTCAGTTCTGGCAGAAAACTATTCCATCCTAATGATCCTGGAAATGAGCCCATGTTGAACTCAGCTGTTTTCTTTGTACCTATGTCATCAGGTGTGGCAGCTTCCACAGTCCTTTTTTTCCTCCTTCCTGGAAAATGTACACTACTGACACCAAAACCCAATAGAGGCAGAACCATGCATGTGTAAATAAAGGAGACTGTAAATGTGTTTCTGTTCTCAAACTTTAATTTTCAGGTGAGAAGAAGAAAACAAAATCAATCGACAGCGAGTTGAATCCAGTATGGAATGAGGTAAACCACCATCGCACACACAAATGTCCACACCTACAATGGAATCAAACATACAGAAGGGTCAGTCTGTGCCAACTTGGCCAAAACATTCCCTAGTTACCACGCCCACTGAAGGGGAGGCAAAGGGTTGGTTTGTTTGGTTTGTTTGGCTTTTTTTTTTTCAACTGTAACTATTCATCTTAGAGACTTCCAGTGATCATCAAAATGCTAGTCTTCCAATTCTGCATTTTGTGTGTATAGATTTTGACCTGTTGTTGACTCAAGAGCTCAGGGGTCACTCAGTCAACATCTTACACTATAATGGCAACATGAGTGGAGATGTACATAATTGCTATTATTGACAGATGGGGAAACCTGGCATGAGCTTCAAAATGGCATCATGACCTTTATCCCTGAGTGAACTTGAAAGGTCAGTCAAGGTCATATGGCTGCAATTCTGAAAAGAGTGGTGATAAGTATTGAATTACTATTATTGACAGATGGGAAAATACATATAGGATCCAAAATGGCATTATTACCTTTGACCTTGAGCAACCTTGAAAGGTCAAACCTATAGTATCACGTTTTGAGAGGGAGATGTCCATTATGAGCTAAAATGTTTTTGAGGGGCGGGGTTTGTTGTGCCTGGCACCACTTGTTCTGTGGAGGTTTTTTTTTTCTTTTAACTGACCGTTTTCATCATGCTTACATTTCTCTCTGTACTTTTCTAAGCGCCACCAATTGTGTATTTATTTTTTTTTTTATTGGATTGAATCAATATTTGTACAAAGTAACAAAATGAAAGTACATAATATCAGGAAAAACTGCTACTCCATTTTATATTAACATTTAATTTTGATAGTATTAATGTTTTCATGTTTGATCTTGAAGTTTGGTTCTGTAGCAACGCATTCTCTGATATTTTCGTCAATATATCTTGACTATAACTTTCCATTTCACTCATAGTTTAATTTTTGGGAGTGGAGCTAGAACCATAATTTGCAATGTCAAGTGAACGTAATACTTGTCACATGAATTTGTTCAAGAAAATTTGTAGCATGAACTCTGAGGGCCTTAGTGAGTTGGAATGGTGTGATTCAGATGGAAGTTGTTCTCTAAGTTTGAAGATGACGACACTGCATGATCACTGTTTATACAGTATCAGGCTGTGGGGAAATGAGAAATAATTGTTAATAAATGCACTTGGATGTCTGGAGCACATCAGTTTCTTATGCGACTGTACTGTTACTATAGGATTCTAAATATTGTTGTTTGTAGAGTTGATCTAATATATTTGTGCATCTTTATGCTCCTCTCTGCATGATGTTTGCTCTTGTGACACACTGAGATTCCTATATCTTGTCTTACAGGTGCTTGAGTTCGATCTGAAGGGAACTCCGCTGGACTCCAGCTCCTTCATTGACGTCGTTGTGAAAGACTATGAAACAATTGGGAAAGATAAGTAAGTACATGACTTGGCTCCCTGTTAGCTTTGTCTGTCCCTTTTGCAACAGCAGGATCATAGTGTCTAAAGGGTGTATTTACCTTGCTTCATTGAATCGCACTGTAAACTACTTCTTGTCTGAACGAAGACTTTGTAAGCAATAAGTCTTTACAGGTAGACAGGAGTGAGCCAGCAGTAACAGAGGTGTGTTCACCTGTGGGACTGTCTTAAAATGTAGTGCAGTGTGAGCTGTCATTAAGCCTTTGAAGTATCCTGGTTGGAAAATAATTATTTGCACAAGCCAAGGGCCACTGCCCAAGGTTATGATATACATAGTTAACACCGGCGCTGTAATGTACACGGAAAGTAAGTCGGATATTTTCAGTGACCAAGTGTTTGAGTTATGTAGCAGGCTGTCTCTACCCACTCACACCCTTCTTGCCATGCTGAGACTTGCTGGACTGTGTGGGATGAGTGATCCTGATTAAGCAACAATGGAGAGATGAATGGCTGGTTGTGCTCATGTTAGGATTTGTGGTGCGTTGAGTGAAGGACAAAACATCTTAAAGGAACCTTTTTTTTTTTTGTGGCAATTATTTCCCAAAATCTACTGCTATCAAGTACGTCATAGTGAATAGAAACAGTTTTAAGATGGTGTGAGCAGAGGTTTCATGATGCAAAATGTTGCTAAAATAGTTCAAAGTTGTTTCCAAAGCGAGACCCGCATATGGGACCAATCTACAGCAGCCACGAAGAATGTTTCCACAACATCACTAATTACAGTGATCACAGTCCACGGCAAAGCGCATGAAATAGTTTCTCTTATGAAATGTGTCCAAAAGGATAATAAACTGTATATCCTCTGCCTGGTCATGTTCGTGTTCTTCACTTAGCAGAGTTTCCCCAAATTCATGGGACACTCATAACAGAGGGAGGGGCTTAGTAAATGTGTCTCCAGCCCAGTCCACATTAGTCTGAGTAAAGTTTTCCATTGTGCTGGCCCGTCTGACACACTCCCTGAAGATCCCCACAGTGGGAGCAGAGAAAAATGATGTCTCTCTCACACATAGTTTCCCAGATGCTGTTTATGGGTAATCCCTGTTGTCATGGCAACTAAAGTGGGAGCCTAAAAGCAAGCAATCTTTCTTCTTGAGTTATCATATTTTAGGAAATTGGAAGATTATCATACAAACATCCCTTACGTTGCTTGCATCCCACTCGTAGTCATAAAACATACATGATATTTTAATGACAATTTTCTTAGTGGGTATAAAAACAAGAACAACATCTCATTTAATGTATTCTTAGAAGTTAAAGATGGAAGTTGTTAATCTCCTTTAATTTAAGTAATTTAGAGAGATGAAATGTTTCCATAGAAAGGCAAGAACTGATCCTGAAAGTTTCCAGACAGATATTTCACTTAATGTAGTTAATTCTTAACTTAAAACCGTCACAGCCTTTACTGTCTATTTCCTGCTCTGCATGTCAGTGTAGCGGTGTTGTTTTTTTTGTTTTTTTAATTAAAAGTCTGAACAGTGTCTAATATATCCATGTATTAGGGAGTGACAGGGGAGGGGGGTTACTGATTTGCACTAGGGTGGCAGATAGTTGAAATGTGAGAAGACCAAAAAAAGGTAAATGTCAGGTTGGTCTACCAGCAGTACTATTTGGTTTCCCCGTGCTCCAAAAATCAGATCCAAATATTTTGTCTGGGTGTACTTGCTTATGTTTTGTTTTGTGACATGACAACTGTGGATTATTGATGCAAGAGGCCTGTTTCATTTCAACACTGTTATAACATGCACATGAATCTTACAGACCTGTAAAAGGAAATGAATAATGACAGGGAGGAGGGTGTTACTTTTTGATCTGAATCCCAGCCAAGAACGGTTAGAGCTGCTTGTGTAGCGAGTCATCTCTTCTCCTTCATGGATGGATAGTTCTGATTACCTGGAACACATTCAATGGTGGGCAGAAGTTAAACTTGTTTTATTTAAATGAGCACCACTATCTCCTGTTCTGCTAGGTTATAATGTCCTGACAAAAGGGAAAAACTTCATCTGTGTTCAGTAATAACTTCATCCAGCTTGATTGTTTGGAAGTGGATTTACTCTGAGAGGAAGTTCCTGTGTGACTCACCAAGGGTCTGTGCCACAGAGGAGCATGAGTGTGTATGCTAATCTCAGAGCTCTTTCATTTCTATTCATGACAATATGGAAGAGGGAAATAAAGCAAGTGTTTGAAATCCTGATCGTGTCCTGATTCTGGATTTCATAAACTACATGTAAGAATTGCTGAGTGTTTGGTCAGATTAAAACTACATACCATGTTAACAGTCACTGAAAGCCCTGGGGATTCCCTGTCCGCCTCCTTCCTGATGAAGACCACTAAGGTCTGCCAAAACAATAACTCTCAATCCTCCCATTTAGGTTCCATCCAGCTATTTATGTCATCACCACAAGTGTTGGTAACATGTTATGCAGCTGTTTCAGTTATGTTTGTACATAGTAAATCTCATTCAACTTTATGTATCACAATAAATGTATTACACTTATAATATTTAAACATTGATCCATTGATGGGTAGCAAAAGTTTAGAAACACAACAAATGTATAAAGAGAAGCATTTGATTCCTCATCTTACTAATGATGCCAAAATAATGGGACGAACAACAATTCTTTAGTGGTGATTTTTATTTATACATTATTTTGATGTGGAATGTGTTATCATTTGCTTAGTTTCTGAAAATTAAAGGAGCTCCACACTAGTTTTATTTGGTTTTGTACCTGACAGAAACGAGTCCACAACAGCCAAAAACAAAATATCACAGCTGTCAAAGACACTGCGGTAAAACACTTGGGAACATGCAGCTGTGCTGTATGACCTACTTTAATATGCACTAAACACATTTTTCTGAGACTGATGCATTAACAGTAGACGCTAACTCAGTTTCACCATATTCTGACACAGTTATCTAGGGAGGATTTAACAGCGGTATGTGACTGTTACATATTGACTTTGGTTCACTTTCATCAGTGTTGTCTTTTTCAGACCAGAGTTTCATTCATCATTCACTTCATCATTAAAATGTCATTACCCTGTTTCTTAGATGCCATTGTAGTTAACTGTGTATGAAGAAAATAGCTGACTTATTTGCAGAGGCAAAAGGACATTGGAGGGAGTCTATCACTTGTGCTGTGTATACCATAACGGATACTGTGTATGACATTGGTACCTTTGAGACAAAGGGGAAACTCGTCTTTTTATTTATTTGGCGATTGTACAAATCACCAGTTAGTAGCTTCTGTATAGTATTGACTGAGCTGAGCCATGGGGTGCGTTTATTTGTTGGAGCAGGCAGGGTTTATTGGCTTTGGGTGGTGACGTGCCTTGTTTCCCTTTTGTGAATGTGACTATACTGAGCACACACTCGCAGTATTTCATTTGTTTGCTATAACTGGACAAATTGTGTGTTTGCTGACATATGAAAAGACTATACCTTCCTGAGTTTTGGTTACCTCAAAATGTGTGTATTGAATAATTCCTTGAAGTATCCTTCATTATATAACCCAGACATAAGTAGTGTAACATTCAAAAGTACGTCTGTACAGGTTTGTGTTAGATGACTTCTGCTTTGCTTTCTTTGACAGATTCCTAGGGTCAACTAAAATCTCTCTGAGAGACCTTGCCTCTGGTCACACCAAGTCACTACCATCCAAAAATGTACCTTTGGTCAATGAAAATGGACAAAGTATTGGGGTAACATTTCTTCTCCATTAAAAAATACGTCATCTTACTTATAGTATATTTTAATATGTAAATGACAGAAATGCACTTGAATTAACAGATTAGTTCTTTTTTTCCTAGGCTTCAATCGATCTTATGATTGGCTATGATCCACCAGCCAGTGCTATACCAAACCCCAATGACTCTCAGGCAGGGGATGCTGCAGTGGATGCTGGTATGTTATTGCACTGTTCAGACCTTGCATTAGCATGTATTCAGATTTTTTCCCAAGCATAACACTGGCGTTAAACTGCATCTCTTGTCTTATCACAGCTGATTACTTCTCACTTTCTTTCTCTATTTACAAATACACATCTCATCCATAGACTAAAACATTGTTTTTTGGTGTGTTTTTTTTTTTTTACCTCCGCCAAGGAGGTTATGTTTTTGCCGGCGTTTGTCTGTTTGATTGTGTGCAAAATAACTCAAAGTTAAGGACAGATTGCGATGAAATTTTCAGGATAGCTTGGGAATAATACAAGGACAAATCGATTAGATTTTGGTGAAGATCTGGAACGGATTTTGGATCACTTTGAAATGTTCTTGGACATTGCGGTAAATGGGGAATGGCAATGTTTGCCGGAGGTCTGTGCTCTCAGAGTGCTTTTCTAGTTTGCAAATTTAATTCATTGTATTATTTGAAGGTTACAAACCACAGAATTTAAGTTGTTCTTCCTTAACCCTTTGCATTATGCGTTACCATGAATCAATAAACAAAATACCTAGAATTGCAACATGACAATTTTAACTCTTCTTGGTTTTCTCACAAGACATACACTATAGTGATGAGTGAATCTTCGCAAACTTAAAATATGTTGATGTAGTTCTACTGGATTATGAAAATTATGGGTGTTGTGTTTTGTTATGGAGGAGAAAAAAGGGAACAAATATGAAGCATCATTCAGCTCACGAAACACTTGTAATACAAATTCCACCCTGTTGGTGTGCTGACTGGCATTTTCACACAGCTAGTTGGCTCCCTCAGTGTGTCCCAGGATGCATTACTATTCAGGCTGTGAGTTTGTATTTACACATGGCCAGGGATACCGGGCCTTTTCTGATGAAATGTAATATTGGAACATGTTCATCAGATTTGTTGGGACAGATATTGATGCCAGATCTTAACGAGGCTTATGATATGTATGTGTGTGTATATGCACAAATGCCTTTCTATTTGTGATAAGGTGGTGGTGGTGAGGAGGGGGATGAAAGTGTGCCGGATGGGGAACCTAATGGTGGTGGGACTGCTGGTGGTCCCTCTCCCCCTGGTCAGCGTGTTAACCTCAGACAGAAACTGGCCAGGAGTGCAAAGAGCCGCCACAGACTGGCCAATAAACCTCAGGACTTTCAGGTCAGTGGGATATGAGATTAACAGAAGAAATCTATGTATTATGACCATTCTCTTATAGAATGTGTTGATGATTTTCATCTCAAAATCCAATCCCCTTTCTCTGTTATTGTGGGCCATCAGTGATAAAACCTCTTCTCTGTGGTAATGGTCATTAGTGACATATGTCGAGCTTATTTGTAACATATATTGTAATTTTGTCATTTCATGAACAGTTAGTAAAGTTGGCTGAATTGGTGACAAATATTCATCATGTTGCTGAGACTGAAAAAGAAACTATTACAAGATAATATAAAGAAACTATTGTGGTTTATTACAGCCTGTTTTTACTGAGCTTTATCTTTATTTATTTTATCTTTTTAACTCTCCATGCTGCTAAGTTGATGAATGGTGGAGTATTGAGGCCTTTGACTCTTTTGTCTTGACACTTACTCAATATGCATTTGTATTGTTTTATGCCAAATGAAATCATTCTTTCTGCAAAAAAATCTACACATGGATGCAAATAAGTAACCTTGAACCTTGTCTCTCTGATTTTCAAGGGGTGTTTTTGTGTAAAATGTTACTACATTGGCTATTTTTTTTAATCTGTTTTGATCTTTGTCTAGATATAAATAGCAAACACTCTGTAGACTGAAGAAACTGAGGTTATAGTTTTTTTTTGTTTGTTTTTTTTAAACTATGCCTGGGTGCTCTGGTTTAAAATTAAATGTCATGCGACCACCTTTGCATCTGTTTTTGACTTTGATTTCCTTTCAGATTCGAGTTCGGATTATTGAGGCCCGTCAGTTACCTGGCAACAACATCAAACCAGTAGTGAAAGTTAATGTGTGTGGACAGACCCATAGAACAAGGATCAAGAGAGGAAATAACCCTTTCTTTGATGAAGTATGCTGAATTCCTTCCTGGTCACTGTATTTAATTATATTTACAACTGTCTTTTATCCGAAGTTATAT
Organism: Siphamia roseigaster; assembly: GCA_029814505.1. Taxonomy (NCBI): domain Eukaryota; kingdom Metazoa; phylum Chordata; class Actinopteri; order Kurtiformes; family Apogonidae; genus Siphamia; species Siphamia roseigaster. The sequence continues at coordinate 8,396,886 of JAPTYR010000012.1, forward strand.
TTCTTACATATTTTTGCAGATGTTCTTCTACAATGTCAACATGCTACCATCTGATCTGTTTGAACAGAATATTAGCTTTAGGGTAAGTGCATACATTTTTATCAGGTCCCAACTTCCATAGGTATGTATAAATTGGCCATTTTCACTCTTCTCTGCAGATCTATAATTCCTATTCACTGAGGGCTGACAGTCTGATGGGAGAATTCAAGGTACTCTGTTTCACATCCTCTACCCATAGTTATGAATAAGCATTGCCTGATAATGGTTTTCATATCGGTGTGGCTGAGCTTTTCATATTCTTTCACACAGATCGATGTTGGATATGTGTATGATGAACCAGGTACGTTCATTATTTACAATTACTCAAAGTTGTTGCTTGTAGTGTGTTGGTCAGAATGTCAGATTTGACCCCATAAACAACTTAATATTATCCAGACGATGGGATGTACCAAAAGCCAGTGTGTTTACCTGAATGAGTGATATATTCCACTTAATTTAGTACTTGATGGTATAAAATAGTTTTGAACACGAAGTGAATTAGGCTGACACATAAATGATGTGAAACATGAATGTTTGTTGTCAGTCATTGATTCTAATCTGTTTTACATGCGGTGTTTTGTCTGTTGCAGCCCACTGTGTCATGCGAAAGTGGCTTCTTCTGAACGACCCGGAAGAGTCCAGTTCTGGGGCTAAAGGCTACCTCAAAGTCACCCTCTTCGTTGTGGGTGCTGGAGATGAGCCCCCGGTAAAGTTTTAGCTCAGCGTAGCTTTCGCATGACTTTGGCTGGCTCAGGTTACTTCCTCTTTCCTCATGTAAATTTGCTGGCTGTGCCCCTCTCTGTTGTGCAGGTCGAGAACAGAGAGTCAAATGATGACCAGGATGACATAGAGAACAACCTGCTGCTGCCGGCAGGGGTGACTCTGCGATGGGCCACGCTGTCACTGAAGGTGTTCAGAGCTGAGGATATTCCTCAGAGTAAGAGAAACTCAAGTCATTCTGGGATTCTCATAAAACTATTGGATGTAACATTTCCTCATTATGATAAGGGCTATGTTAACTCATGTTATTAGATTGAATATTGGAGTAAGTTTTGCATAAATTTAGAAAAAACTTCATTTTATTTAGTGTAGCAAACTGTTTCATTTGCTTTCCTGTCAATGGGATAATTTTGTTAACATGAAAATGACTGTATCCTCATCTGTAAACACAACTTTTTGCTAAGTCTTATCAAGAATGATGATAGAAATGGCTCCCATGATCCCGTTCTACATCACATCAGCCATCTTTTTGGTTGTTTTTCCCTTAGACTACTAGACGCAGGAATTTTATAGACCCAATCCCAATTCACCCCTTGGCCCTCCACCTTAGGGGTTGAAACGGTCCCCTATGAACTGGGACAGCTCTTTGAGACCTGTTACATCATCAGCAGTTATTGATGCGACTAGTTTGTTTCCAAAAGAATTCACCGTCAGCAGCTGTAACAGTCATTGTTGCATGGACTTTGGGCATCTTTTCACAGCTATCAGTTGCAAACTGCAGAAATGTGATGTCTAACACATTGAAATGGCATTAAACTGTCAACCAAATGATCATGTTGTTTACAAAGAATATTCGTACTAATTGTTTCCTTCATCACACTGCTGCACTTTTTTTGCTGTGTTTAACTCCACATTGCTGAAGTTTCGAACATAATTCTAGGAGATTTCCCCTACCCCTCTATAGTGTAGGCCTGAAGAATCTTTTTTGAGGGCCAAAAAGCCCGTCCCCTTAGCCTCTGACTTGACTTGCCTCATCGAATCAAGACATTTGTACCCTTTCATGTGAATGCATAAAGAGGAGGGAGAAGTGATGAATTGGGATTCGGCTTTACATTTCAATCTGCAGTCCGGGTAAATGGTGGAAAATGCTTGAGAGGTGACCTTGGTTCAGTTGGTAGAGTGGGTCGTCCAATGATTGAAGGGTCGGCGGGTTTGAATCCTGGCTCTGTCCACATGTTGAACTGTCCTTGGGCAAGACACTGAGCCCTACGTTGCTCCCAGTCATGACAGGCAGCACCATGTGCATGGCAGCAACTGCCTACTGGTGTGTGAGGAATTGTAAAGTGCTTTGGGTACACCATGGGTGCATAAAAATGTACTATAAACTCAGCCTATTTAGGAAAATGCATAACTTACTTTGTTAAAGTTTCTGAAGGTCATTCCTTTTTGTAGTGGATGATGCATTTGTCCAGTCACTGAAGGGAATGTTTGGAGGGGATGAAAACAAGAAGAATCTAGTGGATCCTTTCTTAGAGGCTCGCTTCGCTGGCAAAAAGGTATGCATCAGTCTTCCTTACTTCAGCCAGTGTTGACTGTAAATGGACTCAACATGATCCTGTTCTCTGAGAAAAGATATGCTCAGGTGTGTTTTTCTTTTTCAGCTGTGTACACAGATCATTGAGAAGAATGCAAACCCTGAGTGGAACCAAGTCCTGAATCTTCAAGTCAAGGTAACTGACCTTGGACATGAACAGGAATCTTCTGACTTGATGCTTGGACGGGATTAAACGGTTAATGTCTGTGATATCTATTTTCGACTGTAGTTCCCTTCCATGTGTGAGCGCATCAAATTGACAGTGTTTGATTGGTAAGTCCAACCAGACTGCATTTTACAGATTTTACGTTTCATGCTTTAAATTAAGAGGGAAAGAATGTGAAGTAGATAGAAGTAGTGGTTTTCCTTCTCTCTTTAGGGCTGTGAAAGTGCACCACAGTATTTGCACAATGTGTTCAGAGGAACTGTTGTGTGTATTTGTCTCCCTCCCACATTACCAACCACATGAGAATAATATAGCGTCCTCTGACTCAGACTGTGCTGGCTCCTCCCTTTCCCTCACAATAACAGACTCTGGGATCCTGTTGGCACCGTCTCGCTGTTAATGTTCATTAGTGTGTCTTTCTGAGTGAACACACGTTCAAATAACTCAGGTCCAGGAAGACCGGAGGGAAATGAGTACAGGAGGAAAGGTTACAGAAAACGCATGCAGGAGACATGAATACACATTCCAGTCACAGAGACTCATTAATCATGAAAAATAAAACTTTACAAATAAACTTTACATGTAGAGTTAGTGAAGAAGCAGTTGATAATGTCACAGCTGCTTATTTCACCATAATTTCACCCAGTTTTCTCTTAGAGTATATGTTTTTGTTGATGTTTGTAGGGATCGAGTAACTGGAAATGATGCTGTAGGCACCACATACCTGAACCTGGCAAAGATCGCCTCCTCTGGTGGAGAAGTAGAAGGTGGGTTTGATTTGAATTATTAAATAAACCACTAAGACATAAAATAAGTTTGTTTGAAATAAAAGGTTAAAACTGTGTAATCTCAGAAATTTATGGCATTTTGTTTTTCTAGAAATAAGTTTCTTGTTGTATTACGGTTATTAAAAAGTGTACATGGTTGTATTCCTGTGTTATGTTCTAAGTGGTGCTTGAATTGTGTTTCTTTTTCTCCTGGAATAGAGGAACATGCGGGGATGGGGGAAATGACATCCTATGAAGGTTCACCTGTGCTCTTCTTTTGCTGTGTTGCATGATGTGATGCATACAGAATGTTAGCATGCTAAGCTGCTCAGACTTACCTTGTGTTTGCACACTGCTAAAACGGCTGCCATTTGTCCTGTTTTGACATCAGAATTCAAATGTTAATGTCTAACTTTTTGCTATTGTAGAGTTTGCACACTTGCTTACGCAGCCTTCACTGTTTCCGCCTCAGTGTGTCCATCACTACCTCCTAAAATACAGCTGCAGTGACTAACATTAACCCTTTTCTCACCTAAGCTGAAGTTCAAAATTAAAAGGTGTTTTCATGTCTCTTCAGCCAATACAGGAGAGTCTGAGGTGGGTTTTCTGCCAGTCTTTGGACCTTGCTACGTAAATCTATACGGCAGCCCCAGAGAGTTCACTGGTCTGCCAGATCCATATGAAGATCTCAATTTGGGAAAGGTAATAGTGAAAGCTTTGTTTGCTTCCTGGATGGATAACAGCATTATATGTTTGAATATTGGACCTCATCTACTGACTTAAAATTTTTGCATCAATGTGTTTCCCAGGGGGATGGAGTTGCATACCGAGGCAGGATTCTGATAGAGCTGAGTACTAAACTGGAAGGAAAAGCAGACAAAGCAGTTGATGGTATTCCTAACGATGACATCCTCGTAGTGCAGGTAATTTGTTCATTTGCTGAGTTATTGTGTTTAATTTAACCTTGGAGTGATTCCATTTACACAATGATTAATTGGTAAAATGGCAAAATACAAACTTACAATGTTGGTTTCCTTTCATAAAAAACAGAAATACCAGAGGAGGAGGAAGTACTGCCTTTGTGCAGTTTTCCATAGTGCCTCCATGATACAGGAACCTGGAGAACCAATCCAGTTTGAGGTCAGCATTGGTAACTACGGCAACAAGCTGGACACTACCTGCAAGCCATTGGCATCTACGACTCAGTACAGCTGTGCTGTATTTGATGGTGAGTTAAAAAAAAATTCATTCAGTCAACACTGACTGAAGCATAGAAAATATACTGGGGTAAAAGAAAATAAAATAAAAGGAAGTTTAGGACAATGAGTCAAAATTCAAATGAGACGAAAATTGTTAAAGCTTGAAACAACTTGCAGTGCACAGTATCAAAACTTTGGTTTTTCTCTCTTATAAAACATAATATAAGCATTTGAATGAGTAAAGAGGTCTAGAGTAAAGTATAAATGAAACGGATAAAACTCAGCATCCAGATCATTGTATAGAGGGGGAAGGGCACCCAACCCTGAGTCTGCTTAAAGGTTAAGACACACAGACTAATAATAATTTAGGGCAAAAAAGTGCAAAAGATCTAAAATGGTAAAAATGTTCGAACTTTCATATTGTACATTTTTGCACAGTACTGCTCTTCACTCGGCCACAGAATCTGAATTATCAAATAAAGGACTTTTAGAAATTTCAGCTTTTGTGAAAGCACACACTGACATAGTGATGTAATTTATTTATGCAGCTGTAGTACTGCATGAATAAGTGATGTCCAAAAGGCTTGGGAGTTGCAGATGCAGCTTGCATGAAAAGCGTGTCCCTGATCCAAAATATATTTTTAAAAGGTTCAAGATATCTTAATTATCTTCAAAGGGTAATTTGTTTTGCAGCCAGCAGAATAAACAAAAAAAGAAATGCAATAATACAGGTATAAGTAGTTAAATTGTGTGAATAAAATATTTAACCCATTGGTTCTGCACCACGGTTGGCTATAACTATGACCTGATGGAAGCAATATGAATTCATCAAATAATGGATGGATTGAGTTGGCAATAATGTTTCAAACATTTTTCTGGGACCTGCTGTTGTACAGATTGAGGTCATTGATGGGAGTACCAAATTCTCACTATTCCCTGAAGAGAATTTCTATGCTGAGCAGAAACTGAGTTGTACCAACAGATTTAAAAAAAAAAAAAGGTTAAAATGGATTCAATAAAACATTCCCATAAAAGTTGTTGACATTAAAACTTCAATATTTGTGTAAAAAAACAAAACAAACAAAAGGGGCATCCACTCGTGTGCCTTTTTTTTACGCACACAAAACAGTTTGCCATCCAACACAGTTCCAAGATATTTGTGCTCCTATACTTGCAGCAGTACTGTCATCATCACCACAGAAGAGAAGGCAGGAGGATTTTTTTCCTAAATTTGATGCACATCTCCTTTGTCTTATTCACATTAATGGATAAAAATGAGTCACGCTAGTTTAAAAAATGTTTACTATTGGGCAATGCTCAGATCATCACTGGGTCATAATAACAGTCATTGGCAAATGTAATGATGTAACAGCCATCATCATTGTTCTGGCAATCATTTGTATATGAAATAAGAAGAGAAGACGCAGCCCTGAGGAGAATAACAGAAGATCTGATAAAACGCCATTCATCCGCACACACTGACCTCACAGTTGCATCAATTTGTATGAAAAGTGTATGTTAACCTGCTTATTTGTAGGAGAGAAAAATCTTGTTCAGTTTAGTTTTGCCAAAATGTAAAGGCCATTTTTATGTTGGGAGTTTAGCAGGTCTTTTTTTTTTTTTTTTTTTTTAAATTTTAAACAGGTAAACATTACTATTACCTGCCCTGGGCTGGCACTAAGCCGGTAGTTGTGGTTAACTCATTCTGGGAGGACATCAGCCACCGCCTGGACTCTGTCAACATCATCCTCTACATTACCAACCACCTGGTAAGAATGTCTTATCCTCTACAAGCCCATCCTGCTTTGATTAATTTCATTTTAAGCTCTAATCTTTGCTTGTGGTCATTAATACGCTTGTATTATATACATATTGTGTGTGTGTGTGTGTGTGTGTGTGTGTGTCAATGTGAGTTAAGTCATAGAGGTGTAGGATGAGAACATAATCCTCACCCTTTTGTTTGGTTCTTGTCGTAGCAATCCAATCTGGAGCTGTTTAAAACTGCTCTCTTGGCTAAAGTCTCTGACAACCAACTTGTGGAGGTGTGGCTGAAGTTGCTTAATCAGTTGATTGAAGATCTCGAAAGGTAAATAAAAGAAATGTTACAGAAGCAGGGAGACTGCCAAAAACCAGTGGTGGACTATACCTTGCATTTCAGAAGAAAATATTCGTACTTAACTACTGCACTGATACATTTATTATTACTTTATTTTACTATATGATGCACTACTATGTTACTAATCTGCAAAGTAGTTTACAAATATTTAAAAGTGCAGCACTTACAAGCAGAATCATATCATCTTTATTGAAACAAGTGGTGCCAGGCACAACAAACCCTGCCCCCTTGCAAACATTTCACCTGATTTGCCCTATCTCTAATCATTGTGAAAAAATTTCTTTTGGTAATTTTGACCTACGTTCAACAAAATTTAATGGAATCTATTCTGGACCCCCTTGCACCTTTCCTGAAAATGTAATGGAAATTAGTCCAGTAAAGTTGCTGCCAAACACAAAACCAAAAACAATACCTCTCTCCCCATTCAGGAGGTGGGGTAATAATACTCTGAAAAGAGCCCTCTACATAATGACCCCTCTTCTGTGCAAATTTTGCTTTTATGCGCATTTTTATTTAAGGATGTGTACTTATGATGGAGCATTTCTAATTTTACGAAAGGATCATATCCATATTATTACCTCCGCCGAAGAGGTTGTTTTTGCCGCCGTTGGTTTGTTTGTGTCCAAGATGACTCAAACTAATGAACGGATTTTGTTTACATTTTCAGGGAATGTTGTCAAATGTTGATGGTCGAAGGAACAAATGATTAGATTCTGGTGATGATCTGAAAACCACCATTATCCAAAAAGACAATTGAGTGAATAACTACTGAACTAATAATATCAACATGAATCCACTTACTAGAGGTACATTACAAGGTCAAGGAATTTAAAGATTCAGTTGTTATTTTTACTATTTATTTACTAATATTTTTATTCTCTACTATTATTTGTTACTATTTGTGGACTGTTATTTTAGGTGGAAATCCCAATATGGGGGGATGAGCTGCTTGGTGGAGGTCTGCACCCTGTGCTTTTTTTCTAGTGTTAATTTTTTGTGACTTTGTTTCTGTGTTCTTCAGTTTTCCAACTCCAGAGCTGGAGGGTCGCTCCAACCTGACATCCTTGGACATCCAAATCAAGAAGCTGCGTGACAGTGCCTTAAATGCCATCAAAGAAGGTGCTAGACGCATGAGAGAGGAGGCCAGAGAGATCAGGGAAACGCTGACGGACTTGGAGTCCTGGTTGGATAAGCTTAAACAGCTGGCAGAGGAGGTACAAATGTAGAAAGAAATGGCACTCTTCACTAAAAGATCAGCAACACGTTGTTTTTTTCCCTCTTTTGTTTGCTGGTAAATTGACAACAATTGTTATGTTTGACACTATTCTTTTTCACAAAAATATAATACTGTGACAGAACAATCATACCAGTACAAATTTGTAAAAAATAAAGCTTGTCTTACTTAGTCATTAGTATTCCTGGTTTGTTCTTCCACTCATCAGCCCCAGAACAGCCTGCCTGACGTCATCATCTGGATGCTTCGAGGCGAGAAGAGGGTTGCATACAGCCGCATCCCTGCTCATCAAATCCTTTTCTCCACATACAGTGAGCAGGCCTGTGGTCAACACTGTGGCAAGATGCAGACGGTCTTTTTACAGGTGAACATTCAGTCAAAACACAAAGTAGTGAAAGATTGAAATTATACACAGAAAATGTTTTATAAAATTCTAATGCTATCTTATTTGCTGCAGTATCCCATGGACAAAGCCAAGGGCCTGAAGGTCCCAGTTCAGATAAGAGTCAACATGTGGTTGGGTCTGTCTGCACATGAGAAGAAATTTAACTCCTTCTCTGAGGGAACCTTCAGTGTTTTTGCTGAGCTGGTACTGTACTAAACACCACTCATACTCACAACATTAAACCAGTTATTACACATGTTTAAGTGATTTGATCATTATTTCGAGCAAACAGTCTAATGAGCATGCTGTCCATTGCATTTCAGTATGAGAACCAGGCCAAAGTATTTGGGAAGTGGGGAACCACAGGCCTTGTGGGGCGTCACAAATACTCAGACGTAACAGGCAAACTCAAGCTGAAACAAGAGTACTTCATGCCCCCCAGAGGATGGGAGTGGGAAGAAGACTGGCTTATCGATCCAGAGAAGGCGTGAGTGTCATACTTTTTTATAATTTTCCCCCCAATATTACAGCAGTCCTTTTAAAATGTTCAAGTGAAGCAAGAGAATTTAACTTCCTGTTTTTGGAGCTTATTGCGTTTACATACAACATAGTTAAACAATTTTTTCCCCCCAAGTTTTTAAAACAGAAATGCAGTCAGTCATCAGACCTGAATTCAATTGTGACAATTAACCTCTTGACTTGTATTATATTCCTCATTGATCAGGGAAAGGACCTCGTTTTAAAGGTTAAATTTACAGCAAGGGTAGGTGTTAAAGAACTGGAGGTTGGACATGTGCTCAATATAAAGTCTTTTTTTTTTTTTTTTTTTTTTTCCCCCTCTACATGTTCTGTGGGTTGTGTGGGACACGTCTGCCTTCTACTGTTTACATTCCTTTCATGCCATAGACCACGGTTTTAACTAGAACAGCATATTTACATTTCTAAAAATCTGTCAACTTAAGCGCAGCTATTGTCAACCAAACTTTATTTGTATAGCACTTTTCATACATG